>JAQQZR010000004.1:4835302-4847981 GCA_030068235.1 Notoglanidium macrostoma | reverse complement strand
TTGTGAAGCTGCTTTGAGACAATGTCTGTTGTTAAAAGCGCTATACAAATAAAATTGAATTGAAATTGAATTGAATACCCTTTAGCACTCCAAATGAAATAGAGCTGTAATATAAAAGGTCACAGATTTAGCTAGCAAAATTGCAGTAATAGTCTCATCAGAGACTATGCTTTACTACAGATTGCCATAAAAAAAACTTAAGATAACATTCTAGTTGAAAACAAGTGTTGTTTACATAGGTTCCTTTGGCCATTCATATCTCACTCAACAGTAAAACCTCATAAACTAATGAGAAAAAGAACTAATTAGTTCTCTGGGGGCCTTTGGCAACAACGACCTGAAAAAAAACATTACCAATCATACACAAAATTGGCTTTTAATCTATTTTACTACCTTTTTAAACATCTATTCACAAGAAATAGAGCTTCTGCATAAATACACCTAAATATTTAGTTAACAAACTCAACAATGACAATTTTATCAAGCTAAACAAAGTAGGCCAGCTAGCTGCCTATTTGACAAAGTGCTTTAAAATATCCAAAATGGATAAAAATGTACTAGGACAAAAGGAATCACAGTTTTAACTAGCAGGGCACTCGGAGAGCACAGTTGTTGTAATGTTGTATCTCGCGACATTAGCAAAGGAGAAACTAAATTAGTTGAGCTGCCCCATGAGTCAAATCCACTCCAAAATTTAATGGGTTCTTCCTTGGCCCATGCAATACCTTTCCACCAAGTTTCATGAAAATCAGGTCAGTTGTTTTTCCAAAATCCTGCTTAATGTCAAACACAAACAAACTGCACCAAAACATAGGCTTCTGGATGTATTAGCCGTATTAGAGGAGGTTCAGGAGCCTTTTCATTGAATTATAGTATCAGCACTCAGCTTTGCCTGCTGTTTAAATAAATCAAAGGTATCAGAGCTCTGCTGTTGGATGATACCAGCAAATTCCTTACTTAACAAAGTACAGGTAGCCTACACTAACACATACCCATACATAGCAATACAGAGGAAGTGAGAGAGAGAAATCAATGCCCTAGTTCAATGTTCTCATTCACTCACTCTTTCTCCACCACTATTCTTAATTCCAGCTGTGTGGTTTCCCAAAGACATCTGGATGTGATACAGTTTAAGTAGAGTAAAATCACATTGGTTTCCAATTCATGCTGTCATGCGGTGGCATCCAATGAGTCTTTATTGACCATCCTAAAATCCCTCAGCACTGCTGTCAGATTTGATTATTGTTATTATTATTTTTATTGTTATTATTATTATTATTATATTGTTTAATTCTTTTTCAAATTCAATTTTGCATCAATATTTCATTTCCATGTTCCATATTTTTGGTAAATCTTCACAATCCAAAAGGATAGATCTGATGTCACATCATTGTTTCAATGGTTCCTGGAAACTGTGGCTGCTACTTGAGTAAGTAACCTTTCAGCCCTGCAATCCAATTCTCCCCCTCTCACAGCCCTGTCCCCCAGCAGCCCCACTCCATTTAGCTTGGGGGTCTATTTCCAGCACCTGTCAGTGGATAGAGCCCAGCATCCAGCTGTCTCTGCATCAATCACCCACTCAGAAAAGATCTAACGCAGGACATTTAAACCAAAACCACCAGTACATCATTTGGCAAATGACAAAAATGCTCACATTGTTTCTATTTCCACTGCTTTTTGGAAGAAAGATCATCAGGATTGAAGAAGAAAAGGCCACCATATACTGAAAAGCTATTTTATTTGTTACTCTTTTGGACTACAGAACAGCATGAACATGTCCAGGCATTTGAATGGCATGATACAAGACAAAGAAGTTATTGTTTTGGTGTCTATAACATCTCACTACATATATAGCTCTTTCCATCTCATGTCAATCTCATGGCGATTTGCAGCAATGCCCTTGGCAAACTCCTACTATTCCATAATCCACATGAGGTGCATCATACTATTAGATAGGTGTACCTAATAATCTGGCAATTCAGTGTATAGGGTTGAGATCTTGGCAGTGTGTTGTTGAGAGCTTGGCACATGATCACATGATCAAGGAAAGCTCACCATAATGCTCCTAGTATTCCACTATGTAATCATGCTGGAAGTGTCCATCCAAGGGTTGAGAAACTGTAGATTTGAGAAGATCATCCTGGCCTTCAATAGTGTTCAAATACCGCATGATTTATTCAGATTGGTATCAGGTTTGTAATATGTGCCTGGTAAACATTCTCCACACCACCTCAATGTCACCACCAGCCTGAGAAGGATACTCTACAGACTGATCTTACTTGAACTAAATTCTAGATTCATCCAATCAGGTCACTTCCTCTTAACGTACCTTTGTAGGGCAATCGAGAAAAAGTTTTAAAGTGTTCCAAGATGACATCCTGCCCACCAAGGTTGAGCCAAAATTGCATTTCACCATTGTTGTTTGATGAACCCTAACCCAACATGATTTGGAAGATTTTTTGTATTCTTCATCACCCCTAAAAGCTGAAGATGTTAAAATTTGGGAAACTATAGAACTATCATTCCTGCCACCAACATACAGTACATTCATTCATCCATCTTCAGTAATCATGTTATGCTGGAGCTGGAGCTTATCTTGGGAACACCAGGCATGAGGCTGGAATACACCCTGGATGGAATTGCAAGTCTATCTCAAGGCACACTCACATTCACACACTTATTCACACATAGGGGCAGGTTAGATAAGACAATCTACCCACCAGCAAGTTTAAAGGAAGTGGGAGGAAACCAGAAAAAACAGAGAAATCAAACACAGGCAAGAAAACGTGGAAAACTGCGTACAAACAGTAACCCGAGCTTCAGGAGTGAACAGGTTTATGAAACGCAAACATCATGACACTCTAACTATCATGCTACTTCTGCAGCCACTTGTTATGCCAAGCCAATTGCTCAACTGAACACCACAGCCATCTCTTTCCAAACAAAAAGAATGTTTTGACGCAAAATGGCATCTACTGAGCAAGAAACATGGAAATTTGAGTAACTGAGGCTACCTTATTCACTAGTCAGAAGTGAGCCAATTCATAAATGATCTAGCCACTGTGTATGTGAGAGAGACAGAAAGACAGAGAGAGCGAGAGAGAGAGAGAGAGAGAGAGAGAGAGAGAGAGAGAGAGAGAGAGATAGAAAGGGGTGGGCTAGGTGGAGGATTTTTCTGGTCCTCTATCAGACGACCGCACAGAGAGGGGTAGAGACTGGTCCATGACAGGTGCCATTCTGGAAATGTCCATGTTATCACCAATGACAGCTGGGCTTAACTCACTGCTCTGGCGTGTGTGTCTGAGTCTGCTGACCTATTTTCTTTTCCCCATGCACTGTGGTAACTTTGAATACACATGTGCTCTGAATCAAACTACGTCCCTATGTATACTCATACTATGTCCCGATGTATACTCCTGTGTATATGCTCAGCCTCCATGTCTTTTGTGCCTCCCTGTCCTGACTTGATCTGGTGCCATTGCTCCGATCACCATTTTGTATCCATAGCAAAGATATCAGCACGAGTGATGGCTGCTATTGAAAGGAAGTGCGAAAAATTGATTCATTCATGAATCTCAAAAATAGTTGACAAACTACAGCCTTGGCTAGAAAGAAATCAGCCTCTACTTCATGCATGTTTTTTTTTCTTTTGACTGTTCAGGACAGTTCATTTTTTGTTCTTCGTTACAAAAAATTATAAATCACTTTTGTTTTATTTTTTGTTTGTTAAATACAAATAATATGATGTGAATTACATGTTTTTTTCAGAGAGGGAGGCTAGTCAGTACTATCAACTCTGGCACTCATTATTCTCTTGCTGGAGATAGGGAGAAGTATGCAGAGGTACTTAGACAAGCCAATCCCAGTGGATACCAAAGGTGATTTATTCTCTTGGCTTCGATTCGATCCAAAAGTTCTGCCAATTTTAAATTCCAAAAAGATGATTGACTATTTATTGTATTTACATCAAACTGTATGCAAATATTCTGTAGATGATATCACTTATATCCTGTTAGAGTTTCTAATTCTTCCATTGCATAGAAGGAGTGGGAGGTAAAATGAGAGAAAGTGGAGGCATGTACAAGGGCCCTGATGAGGCAACGAACCCAAAGGGAGCCTCCAGGAATGAATCCTGCCAATACATTAACCTGTCATGGGGAGCAAAATTTCTACTGGCGTCTCTTTAGGTGAATAAAAACCTCACTTCTCTCATCATTTTTCTACTATCAGCTCATGTCATGAGACATCCATGCCTGTAGAAAACATTCATATCCTGGCTGAGCTACATCTTATCTTATGTATACTGATTTCTTCGAAGTGTGTGCACAATTTTCTAGAGTACAAACATAGAACTAGCTTGCCCCAAATCTATTCTGATCCATAGGATATTCCACAATGCGAATATAGCATTTAAATGTTATTGTTTTAAAGGTCCATGGTGTAGGAATTAGGCGGATCTATTAGAAGAAACAGAATATAGTATTCATATGTGTTTTCTTTAGTGTATATTTACCTGTAACTACAAATTATTGTATTTTCATGAGTTTAGAATGGGCCCTTTATATTTACATGTGGAGCAGGTCCACCTCTATGGATCCACCACGTTGAGCCTCTACAGTAGCCCAGAATGGACAAACCTCTAGAGAGCACCTTCCACGTTTCAAGTTTTTGTGGCAGCATGAATCCAAAAGGAAGCATGGGAAGAACTCACAGAAGAAGAAATACGTGGAAACAGAGTTTGCTGGTGCTGGCTAACGAGTTTGAGAACCCAAATTTTGAAAAATGGAGGATCATACTTATTATTTAGAATGGAAAAGCAAAGGAGTGTGAGTGTAAGTACTCAGAAGTACATTACGGGCACCTGATGGCCACTGTACATTCTAATACATGCTTGGAAAGAGAGGGGTAAGGGACCTTTAAAGCACTTACTTTGAATATCCATATATTATTTGGAGCACTTTTCTACAGACTTCTAAGCTTCATGATATTCACTTACACTACACTTCTGGATAGCATTAAAAAGAAAACACAATTGATTTTCCAGAATAACCCCCACGGTAACACTGTGCCGAAAATCAATTCTATTCAAATGTCATTTCCAGACCAACAGCAGATTTCCACATGAATTATCAGACTGAAATCCTTTGAGCATGGATCGTGAGTTGGATTTAGAGCACACACGCCCTCCAGCACTGGACATACTCATTTTCTGCGCTTTCTAACCTAGCACAGCTGTGTTAAATCTGTATCGCTGTGTGTGAGCATGAGTATATGTGTGTGTGAGCGTGAGTGTGTGTGTGTCATGTAAACGTACATCCTCACAACAATCCACTACATAGCGTGTCAGTCATGCACAAGCATAAACTGTTGTTCGTGTTGTCTAGTATTGTTTGTCTTATAAATCAGAACTAGCAAAACACACAGATTTCTCCGTGATGATGCCATCGAAGTATAACGGCTGCAACACTGTTAATCTGACAGTATTGCACTCATCATTATTATAAATATGCAAACACAAAATGTCAGAAGCAATTCATTATTGCATGATAAATGTGCAAACTAAACTTTCACTAAGATGACTTGTTTCTTAACTTATTGCTTGAGAAATATGCAAATGATGGACATCCAAAAGATCTGGCAACACTGCGACATACTGTTGAACAAAACTAAAAGACTCTGTATTCATTGGAACAGTGTAGATGATATATGTATGTATATAAACTATTACTGTTATATAATAACTTTGATGAACCCTTGATGTGACATGGTTAATGGCTGTATGATGTGACTGTTCTGTTTCATCAAACCTCACAAAGTCACATCTGCAGCATCTGGATTCAGAAGGATGCCAACACCACATTCACAACATGTGATATGTTAAAAGTCCATTTGCATGCTGCAACCTTCTTAAAAGTTAATATTAATGGGATAACAATAAAAAAATATATAAAAACACAACAGTGAAGAGGCACTGATTCAGTTTCATCACAACAGACAGCTTTACACATGTGTTTTTAGACATGTCTGTTACAAATGTATTGTTTTCTCCTGGTTATAGCAGTGAAAAGCATTATAATTCACTTTACTGAGTCGACTCGTTTAAACTACCAGTTTAAATGAGTCAAACCATCGACTGAGTCAAACTGTATGAATACTGTGTTGGATTGTTTGATTCACTACAAAAAAGATACTACGATTTTTAAAACGATTCTTATATGACACTATCATTTCTTACGTGACAATACCAGGTTAAACAAATTAATGAAAGCTATTCGTAGTATAGCTTCATGACTGAAAATGTAAACAGTATCATTGTATAAAAGTATAAAAGAAATATAAAAAAACAACCAATTTCTGGAATGTTGATGAATTTTCTCGTGAATCGATTCGCTTTTCGACTCACTCAAAAGAGTTGCGCGACGGGAACCGACTCACGAATCGCTCGCCTCTACATTATCCTAGCTGAAGTTACACTGTATCAATCCCCGAGCAGGGCTTACCTATGGACACCAGCTTGATGTGCTCCCTTTCGAGGAACTCCAGAGCGACGGACACGTTCTCCAGCTTCATCTGTCTGAAGTTGGGCCTGGCGTGGTACTTCCTGTACATCTTCTTCTGGCTCAGCACCTCGAGGAGCCCGATGAGCTTGAGGCCATCGCTCAGGTCTTTCTGCAGGTCCACGATCTTCTTGTTCACGCACTTCAAGTGCTCGTTGCACCATCTTGTGAACGTGTTTTGCTGGATCTTTTTCCACGGCGCGTCCTCGGCCAGGTCCTTCTCGGTGGCGGGCATCTCCTCCTCTCCGCCTCCGTCCTCGCCGTCCTGGTAGTAATACTGCGGCGGCTGCTGAAACTGCTGCTGCTGCTGCTGCTCGTAGTACGCGTTGTTGCTCATCATGATTTTTTTCCTGGTTTTTATAGTGCAGGCAGTCCGTACGGCTGTGGCGCGCGCGCGCGCCTGTGCGTGTATGTGTGTGTGAGCGTGTGCGTGTGTATGTGTGAAACTTCACCGCAGGCGGAGAGAGAGCGGGGCAGCGCCAGGCAGTGCCAAAAAAGAGAAAAAAAAGTCGGTGAAAAAAAGTTGCAAGCGATGGAGGCAAATCAGGACGGCACCAGGGTATGTAGCGCGTGAGTTCTTGCTTCGCCGTGCCTCCGAAACTTGGTTCACGAAGTTTCTTTGTTTGTTTGTTTGTTTTCGTTCTTTAAACTGCAGCTGTAACAAAATAAACTCCTATCACGTCCCAGACACGCGAAAAGAGGAAAAGTGTGAATAGAACACGAGGAACGGGAGGAGACCTGCGCGCGCGGCGACGGGGAGACGCACAAATGGCCCGGATCCGCTCGGGTGGTTAAATAAAGCGAGGGCCGCCGAAGAGGTGCGAGTTTAAAAAAAAAAAAAAAAAAACCCACGCAAGATCACGGAGCTATGGAGCTCGCGTCACTCGGCTGGACTTCTCGGCATGCCCCTGTCATCGTGACCATATAGAACCGGTGGGATGGAGGTGGAGGTGGTGGTGGAGGGGAACCTTTCCAATCTGAATAAAGATACTTACACGGTGTCTGATTGGCCCACGCGCACCGCGGGGGATGATGATTGGCCGAAGCCCCCTCGAGCGCAGCTGAAGTTGGGACAGTTCATATTTTTAGGCGCCCTAAAATTGGGCGCAGGGGAGGCTGGAGTTTCTCCTGTTGTAAAAGCCAGTGTGTACTGCACTCACTCCATCTTAAACAATCGAGGCCAGGAAAAGCAAATGACGGCAGAATCTTGTAGAACAAGGTGGTCTGTTTTAATAACAGCGTGCATGACATAGGCAGAAGTTAAACTGGGATTTCATTTGAGAACTAGGGGGGTGGCAACAATGTGGAAACACTACCATTCATGTTTTTAAAAAAATACTTAACTCTCAACACTGACATCATGGAAATGTGATTGCAAAGAGATCTGTTTCTGTCCTAAGGGTTTAATTTAATTAACTACAAGTGGATGGCTAGAGATTATATTTAATTGTTCATTTTTCCTTGCTTGTCAGTTTTGATATAAAATATCTTCCTATTCTTTTTTGGCAAAGATACACAACACAGTAAAGCCTTTCATCTAATAAAACGAGCACACTTTTCTTCAATGAAAGACAGATTTTTACTGTGCCATTTCAACTCTGTTGAAATTGTATTGTATGAGGTTGTATGAGACGATCCTGAATAAATCTTGGATGAAAAGGCTGAGCCGTTACACAATGTCAGATTACTCCATGAAGATCCTCTATCAATAGAGCTGCAAGTCTAAAGAAAATTCTTACATTCTGCTTACGTCAACGATCAGCGAGATCCAGGCTGGTGCAGAAAGTGGGCTCGGATAAAGAGAACATGTTTCGAAGTGAGTTTGAGGTAATAAAGATATTTTTCCTGTCTGTTAGTTTTGTATAGGTTTCACCATCACCACTAACAAATTTGTAGCTTTTCCATGGGTTTAGTCTAATCTTGTGCCGTCCTCCAATTTGTGGCTTTTAGATAAGTGTGATAACCACTCACAGTAAAAACAATTTAAGACACTGATGGATCTTTGTCGTCTGATATCTTTGGTCACAATGACACTTAGTTGGTCGCCTGACAGCTCGTCATATTACTATGCGCTCTAAGACCGCAAATCTCAATTCACAAACAAGGGATTGTTTAAAGGTCCACTATGGAAGATTCAACCACCTGAATGCCCCGCTCTTACCCCTCCCTTTCCAAGCATGCATTAGAACGTAATGTGGCTGTCAGGTGCCCGTGGCGTACTCCCAAGTACTTACACTCACATTTTCAAATTTGGGTTCTCAAAGTTGTAAGTCAGTACTAGCAATCACTGAATCATCTTCTTTCTTCTTCTTTGTCTTCCTTCTGGATTCACGCTGCCACAAAAAGACCAAACGCTCTTCTAGAGGTTTGTCTGTTCTGGGCTGCTGTAACATGGTGACTGTGTAGAAGGGGAGCTGCTCTCTGTGTGGATATAAAGGGCTCATTCTAAGCTTACTAAAAAATACACTGATCACAGTTACAGGTAATACACTAACGAAATAGTGTAATGAATACTCTCAGAATCCTGCACAGTGGACCTTTAATAATGTGTCATTTTTTTTGTCTGTAACAGTGAAATCAAGCCAAAAATCAAACAGCTTAAACCCACCTTTTAAAATTGTATGAATGAAATCATTTCTCTATAAAGCAGTGTGAATCTGTATTACATCATCATCATCATCATCATCATTACCACTATGCCACTCTATTAAAATTTCCTTCAAATTATAGTACCAGAGCTCATCTCTCACTCCCTGCAGTTACATCCTTGGACATAAGTTTTTTTATTAATAGTGTGGGCCCAAACCTATTCTGGACCACAAGATGTCATCTTTATGGGGCCTATCCTTTTCAGACTCGTATGTGTATGTCAGTCAATTTGGTTATTTAGCTTATGATCTATATATACTGTATTTAAGGGAATGTAGTAAGATCTGTTTTCCAAATAGCAGTGTACGCCATGTATTTGAAGCACACTATGACTCTGGAAGTGAATTTGTGTGACGTGATCGAAATGATAAGGATGTCTAACAAAAGCTGCTGAGCCGCACAGCTTTTCATAGATCTCTTGTGACTTATGATATCAAATATAGTTTTACAACCATAGGGGTAAAAGTATTAGAAGATCTCCTGGATTTAGCACATATGTAGTAACTAAATTTGTCTTATAACCACAGAATTCTCGATTTGGCTTGGTCAGAAGGTTGAGTAGTTATTATTGCAACTAGTGGTCAAAAATGGGTTCAAATTCAAGTGGCTTTTATTGTCATTTCAACCATATACAGATGATACAGTACATAGTCTGATGTCATAAGTCTGATATCATAAGTCACATTGGATACAACCAAAAGCCCACTGGGGCAGGAATCTCTCTGCCCCATGCTCACTCTGTTAACACTTTATTACCTCTTCTTTGTTTGTCTCACAAAAGATGACATCATTTTGTTCTCTTATTGAAAAGTGGTGTACATTATCAACTCCCAACCTCATAGTGTGGGGTTACTCTAAATATTCACTAGAGAGTAGCTTCTAGCATACATGTATGTTAAGAGTGATACCCTCTTGCACACATTTTGTTTGAGGCTATCTTGTTATTAATGTCACCCGGCCCATCAAATCTATGGTCCTAAGTCACTCCTGAAGGAGATGTTTACAGTATTTATAATTTTTAGAAGGAGTCTCCAGTGCCATAGCTGAAACTTTGTTTTATTGAACTACACTGAACTTTTAAGGATTCCCCCAGTGACACCAAGCAAAGACACTAAAAGGATTTATACTGAGCCTGGATTTCTAGAAATATGAACATTCTGCAAGATAAAACCATAAAGAGTTGTGCTTGTAAGTTTTCTGTCAAAATTAACCCGGATATTTAGAAAAAGCTCTTAAAAGGAACTCAGAAAAAAGCTGAAAAAGTCCATATCATGGTTCTACATAAAATCTTTAAGGTTTCCCCCAGAGAGACAAAACAATTAGAACTAGTTTAGTCACTGAATATTTTGTTCTTAAAAATAAAAACATGCCTTCAGATTGTTTTATAATGCAAAATGGACGCAAGGCTACCTTTATATCAACCATCGGAAACCTGTTTATTTATATTTTTTACATTCAGATCACAGACAATCCTGTATAAAGCACTGGCACCTACAGTCCAGGTCCTTTAACATTGCTTAAAGTCTGTGGTTAGAAAAGTAGGACAGAAATGTGGACGACTAACTCAGAGCTGCCACTGTGGTGGTCGGCAATGACTAAACATTCGAAAGGTGAGGCTCAGAGTTACTGGAAGAGGGGAACCCAAGCAGTCTGAAGTCACCACACACACACACACACACACACACAAACACTTTCCTCAAGTCATGAGCGGAGAAGAACAAGCTAATTGTCTCCAGTCCATGACATACACAGTCTAAAAATAACCCTGAGGCACTCCCAAGTATTGTAGTATGAAGTCATCTTTCTGACTTATTATCTCGGCATGTTAATGGAGTCTCTGTATATGAGGTCTGGGAGTAAATCCTCAGCGATGAGGAAAATCAAATGATATCACCAGACCAGGTCACCGAGAGTACAAGAGTGATGGTGGCAATAACCATGGAGCAAAAAAAGGAAAGATGATTCAATTTGAAAGTATTCTCAAGAGCCTTATTGCTCAATACTGATGTTTCTGCTCAGATCTTTCTTAGTTTTCTGCCCTGAGTGTCCACACTGTAAGTGTGAGTCATGATATTAGGCGGGAAGGTTAAAATCTAATATCTACAAATAGCTCCAGAATGACTTTTAGTGTTGAGCAATGCATTATATCACAAGGTCTCATTAATAGCGTAATAAGAATGATGTGTTGCAGACCATTACGAATACTCACAAATACGCAGACACGCAGCTGTATTCGTGACTTCTTGCTTTTTTTTTTTTAAATGTCTCAAGTGTGTAATGGTCTTCTGGATTCATGAAGTGGTTCCTCTAAATACCAAAAATGGTAAACAGAAAAGTTTAACACTTTCATTCACAGTTGAGTGTGAATAGATGTCTGTCTCTATGTTAGCCTTGCAATTGATTGACAACCTGTCCAGGGTGTTCCCCGCCTCTCGACCCGCAATGGATAAGTGGCATAGAAAATGGATGGATGGATAGAATCTGGCAACTCTACAAAGCTTAATATAAGGTTGACTGCTATTTCGAACCTTTAAAAAGAATGAAATAATAAAAGTCATCATCCCAGATGCATAATATACATAAAGTAATTAGTATACAGAAGAAGACTACATGGATAAACTACTTTATTTCTTTCAAATCATTTACAAAATGTACAGATAGATTACCAAAATACATAAAGGGTTTTTTTCATTTATTTTTTTTACACAAATAGACACTGTACAATACAGTTTAATGAAGCTGGGTGACACACAGACAGTCAACAGCATCTCCACAGAGTCACACGTATACATTTCAAAACATCATTAACTTCCAAATTTCAATCAAGTACTGATTGAAATAATTGACAATATTTTGTCCTACTGAAGCAGACCCATTTAAGATCACACTTTATTTACACGTTTCAAAATGGAAGAAAGTATATTTCAGTGTATTGGAACATAATAAAGATAAAATAGTGAGAAAAGTGATATTCATAAGCATCCAGGACCTCATTTCATCTGTGACCAGTGTGTAAAAACCAAAATAAAATGGTTGAGTTGTTTTAATACAGCTATATTGTTGTAACTCAAATAAGTCACTCAAGTAACTCAAATGAGTCGAATCTTTCTGCAGACTATATTTTTCCTTAATGTTCTGCTCATCATTACAGCTTAAGAAATGTAAAAAATATAAAGACTTTCTTTACAATCCCCTAAGTTCTAGGTATTAACCAGGAATGTGTGTAATAAAAACCTTAAAGTACAGGGCAGTAAGTTTTTAATCACTGTGATGCAAAAAGATGATAACATACCAAAGACAATTGAACTATCCATCCATCCATCCATCCATCCATTATCTATACCGCTTTATCCATCTGGGTCACGAGGAAGCTGGAGCCAATCCCAGCATGCCCAGCAACAGCCACACACGCTCGCATTCACACCTATGGGCAATTTAGAGTAGCCAGTTGACCTAATCTGCATGTCTTTGGA
>JAQQZR010000004.1:4819138-4835278 GCA_030068235.1 Notoglanidium macrostoma | reverse complement strand
GTGACCCGGGGATCGAACCCAGGACCTTCTTGCTGTGAGGCGACAGTGCTAACCACCGCACCACCGTGCCGCCCCAATTGAACTATAAATGCATAAAAAAGTATGCGTCATTTTTTAAAAATTAAAAAATCATGAGCGTTGTTAACAGCTTAAACTTGTGCTGCATTTCAGACTATTTTAGTTTGTACATAAAGTATTCTGTGTTCTTAACTTGTACTTTTCTCAGAAGCGAGACGTTTGGAATTATGTCATTTTTGACATCCATTTCATCTACAAAGTCATAAAAACACAAAGCACCATTTTCGTCTTTAATTAGCAACAATCTAGCTAGCTAACATTAATGATATGTGTGGTGTATATCTTTCTCCTCAAACAGTGAATAGCCAGTGTAATAGATTTAACAATCTAATATGTCCATGTTGATTAATCTAAAGCAAATACTAATATATGCACTTATGTTCGAAAAAGAAAATTCTACTTTGTTTACTGTTGATGCTGTAAACAGCCATGTTGACAGGACGTCGCATGCTGAACTCGGGGTTGAGCAGGCCTACCTGACTTCCTGAGCTGAGGACGGGGGTTTCTTTGTATTTTCAGAGTTATGAGATTTAGTCGAATGAAGCTTAAGCGATAATGAATAAATAAATAAATATCCAGTGCTTTTGATATTACCAGACACATACCTAGTTAATATCTAGAACTTATGGGACTGTAAAAAAAAAATTATTAGCAATAAATTTAAAGATATACATAGAAAACATTTGACAAAACAGAATAGATAACAAACTGATTACACCTTATTAAGAAAACAAATTAGTCAAAAAGGTCATTGTCATCGTTGCAACATTTTCAGAAAAAGCAAATAGACATGCTCCAAGTGAAATGTTTATGGGGAAAAAATCTTCACCGCAAGCGCATCCACGGTGAGAAACGTGCAAACACATTCAGCTTTACAAGCGCCCACTGCAAACTCTCATCTGTGTTCATTTTATTACAAAAAAAATATATAAATCCCAAATAGCTCTGTTGATGCGATGATGCTTTAGATTTGAAGGCTTCATGTTCACAGTATATCCCCACCAAAGCTGCATACCTATTGATATTATTTATAATACGGTACAAATGACCACACTTTGGATAGAAAATAAGTCTCTACTGTCTAGCATGCATTATAAAGTCAGACTATTAGCAGATCAGGACAGATTCAGCTGCGCTAGCGGCGAGGTCTAAAGGCAGGATCCTGGAAGACAGCACTGTATAGCAACCGAGGCAGACTATCGATAAGCCATGTACAGGAGAAACACACCTGAATCAATGTCACGACTTCTATAACAATGTTTTGACGTTACGAAAGAGGCACAGGATTCGTTTTCCTCAGCTACATGTCAGAATTGTGGGTGTTTTGTTTGCAATTGGATGAGGTGACCTTATTAGTCAGGTAAGGAAGGAAAATTTGTACTGCGTGAAAGGGTTTAGTGATGAAATTCTTGATAAGTAAATTTATCAAATTAAGCAATACATTAAGTTACCATTATATCCATGAAGATCTTCCAATGGAGTGTTTCATTTCTCTTATACCACAACAATATATATTTTTACAGTTCTATTTAATCAAGTATGTTCCTGTTATCACTTACGTTAAAGCAGCTATAAACAATCATTCCCTTTTTTCTTCTACTTGAGCTTAAACAGCTTCTCATGTTACCAAGAAACAACACCATCCATAAAACCATAAAGCTACAGCTTTATCACTGACACTAGAGACTCCTTCCATAAAAACTAAATAAAACTATATTTGCAGAAAACTTGACCATATCAACACATTTGTGATCAGGTCATATGGAGCATGTACCATACAAGTCCCTGTATAACTTGTTCCTATTAACAAGCTTTAATGATTTTCTTTACAGCCAGCACTTCTGTCAGAGCTGCTGTTATCTCTGACCAGATTTGAGCTGCGTACAGCACTGTGGTATAAAAGACATTATAACACTGGTAGCAGTAGGCATGTACAGATACTATTTTGATATATGAAACACTCTCAATAATGTTAGCGTACTTTACAGTCAGTGTGTTCTATTTAGCACAAGGTTGCTTAGACAAGCAGGATTCATAAGCCACATTGTGCTTTTAAGATAACACTAGCAGGCCCGAGTTTCCAAAAATTATCACAAGGTAACGATTATTATAAATGGGAGAGAGATAGTGTACAGTGTGATGCTCGCTCTATCACTCCCTAAACCATTGCATCATGACGTTTATGTTGCAATGCTTTTGGGAATTTCAGCCTTGTTTATTAACCGTGTACTGCTGGGAGAAAATCACTCAGGATTTCATTGCATTCAGCCACCTAAAGGTTTTCTACTTCTTTCTAAAAGGGGAAATCTCAGTTATAGGAACCAACAGCTTTAGGACCTCTATGAGATTTAACATTTTATTGATGTTTTTCATTCAAAATCACTCATAACTGAGACAGGACACAATTGAGAATTTGAGGGTTAAGGACATTACTCAATGACCCAACAGCAACCTGGGATTTGAACTCACAACCTAACAATTAATTGCCCAACTGCCACAAAGCCACCACTGCCACAATCTTTTTAATACCGTGCAGGGGGTAATAAGTGTATCAGTTTTACAGCACACAAAGATTATTATTCTCAACTATAATTATTGAGAACAGTTTTTAGACAAAATACATATTTGAACAGACTTGCATCATTTGTGAATCTTCACTCTTAGCTCTTAGAACTCTTAGTTCTTTGGTCGGTCCTTCTTGGGGAACCCTTATAGGGTCTACAAAGGGTTTCACTTTCAATCAGAACCTCTATAATTGACAAAAACTCAACCATCCAAAGAACTCCTAAGGAATATTTTTAAGCTGCATAATTTAGATAAAGCTACTGTATTCATGCTACATGTGTTGTGGTGATTTTAAATGCAAATTAAAAAAAATAAAAAAATATTTCTTTCAAATTTTGAGACATTTTTATGTGTTGGCTCTGAATGGGTGAATCGTAAAGACATCTATGTGGATTTCATACATCATCTCCCATTTAGGGAGAACAAATATAATAGACAAATTAAAGTTACAGTAAATCTGGGTCCTGTCCTGGGAGCACTGGGATACACCATGGATGGGGCACCATTACAACCCACACGCATCACTCATTCACATCTAGGGGCATTTTAGCATAGCAATTCAACCTGCCAGCATGTTTTGGAAAGACCATGGAATCCATGCAATCCCGAATGCAAATCCATTGTCTAATTCTGTGACTTACACAGAGATACCTTAGCAATTATTAACTAATTTCACTTGTGATGCTTTACCAGGCCTTTTCGGGCAATCTAATCAATCTAGTCTTCAATACACCAAATTCATAATTAATGGGACTTCAGGAAGCAAGAACATTTAATTCTGTGGCCTGGAAAATGGTCTAATAAGTAAATTTCTTAATGTTTTTCTTTAATTAGATTAGATCAGATTCGACTTAATTGTCTTTGGGCAGAGTACAAGTACAAAGCCAAAGAAATGTATTTAGCATTGACCCAGAAGTGGTTCCACTACCTGGAAATGATCAGGCGAAACAATGTTGAGTGTGAGACACCTAATATTGTGCTCATGTCTACATAGAACCTTCAAAGGTTCTAGATTGGTTCTAGAGTAGCATGGCCGAGCAGTGGCTAGCATTACTGCCCTATCAGCTCCAGAGTCTCCCATCAATCCACAATTTAGCTTACTGTCTGCAAGCCATGCCTGTGTGGGTTTCCTCTGGGTTCTCTAGTTTCTTCCTACATTCCAAAAACATGCCAGTAGACCAGCTACAATAATTTCGCCTTAGGTATGAATGAGTGTGTGTATGGTGCCCTGCGATGGACTGGCGTAGCATTGTGGGTGTATTGCCACCTCATGCCCAGTTTTCCCAGGTTGGCTCTGGATCCACCATTACCCAGACCAGGATGAAGCAGATAAAGAATACAAATGAATAATTCACTTGGCAAAGTCTGTAGGTAATAATAGATTTCTGAACAGAAATTGCACCATTTGTTTACCTTCCCTCTTAGAAAAAAAGTTGCATCTAACAAACTCTTGAGGAACCTTTTTGAAGCTGCATATGTGAGGAAAAGCTACTGTATTTGTGCTACACATTACTTTATGGTTGTCTTTACTGTATCTGTGAAACAACGCTGCCAAGCAGCTGATTCTGAGACACTTAACATTGTGTCTCTGATGCAGTTATTCTGCAGGTTTACCTTACAATTATTGACATTTCTTGACATTTCTTTGGTTCTCACCTTGGTAGATGACAGACTCTAGATATATAAAATATGATATCTAGAGTCAATACTAGACCTTTTGTTAGCTCCTTTGGGCAGGAAGGAAATGACATGATGGCACAAGTTTCCAATTGAACAATTCCTTATGTTCCCGTGAAATATTTAAAGTACACTACCTGGATTTTTTTCTTTATGTTTCTTTTTAAATTCACGTAAGTGGCATACAGAACCAATGCAATGATGTCTACCTACTTGTGAGCTACACTGTATTATTAGCTCTGAAATATGCCTCTCTGAAAGGTCAGTGATATCACTCAAGAAATTTCCTTACATTCACATTTTAGATTTTTACAAAAATAACCTTCTCTTTTATAAGTTAGTATCGTTTAAACTCATTACATCACATCATATTGACAACACACATATACAAAAATATCTATCCAACTTAATAGTTATGAACACCAGTGTAAGGATTTATACAGCAGTTTAGTTAGTGGTGTAACATACAGTACACTGTCAGTGTAATAATTGTATAGTGGTTTAAGATTAATTGAGTTTAGCAATGAATATCAGTTTATCACAATCCCAGTGTCATCTCTTGCTGGATTATTTTGCCGAACATCTTTTTGAGCTGTGACTGAAATGTAAAATACTTCAAACCCTACAAACTGAGTGGTCCAACAGTTAGGTACAGAACATTTACACTTAACATTAGTGCTGGTTAAATTGTCTAATGCATGCTTTAGAACAGATACTTGCTCTTGTGTTAAAACTAGCTAAACATAAAATATTTTTAAAAATCTAGCCAGTGTTCGAAAGGTGACATACGACTGGAAGAATTTGAGTTTCACACATCACATGCTGTCACAGCACATCTTAAAAGCAATGTGACTAAAGCCTGTCCAAAGCGAGAGTGACGAGAGAAGAATGTGTCTGAAGGTGAAAGCGCACACAACCAGAAGCAAGAAAACAAAAGCAGCACATGTGAATGTGATGTTTTTTCTCCACTGAGATTGTGCAGTCTGTTTCAGCAGAAGTCCTTAGGTGTGATTATGGCAGTTGTGTGAGTGTGTGAGTGCATTCATAAATATGTACCACAGACATGGTAAGCAGGCAAGTGAATATGAGACGTTGACCTGATCGAGGTCACTTCCTGTCCAGACTCAAGCAAACACTCGGCTCAAACTGGGTACAAGCAAAACGGCTGCTGCTGCCACGGCAACCAGCATAACGAGGTTCCAGTCTGCCTCTCGTTCCTAGGATGAACAGGAAGAAGAGTTTAATTCAATGGGGTAATGTCACAAAAACAGTCAGTTAATTTGTAGTTAAAGGTGTGCCTTTAACATCATTCAAATCATTTATAAGCACTTTAAACGTCGGCAGGAGGACACATCTGACAGGGTCTTTGAATGGTCAGTGGTTCTATCTATAGGGTTCTAAATAGAACCTTTAAGTTCCCCTGATGCACAAACTGACAAACCTAAACCTAAGAGCATTTATCCTTTTTTCTAAATGTGTACTTAATTTACACACAAACCATGTTTTGGAAGACCTTGCATCAATTTTAGTTTAGGTTCATTCAAGGTTCTGTGCACCATTTTAGTACTAGTTGACAATGTCCTCCATCTTGTAGTTAGTTGGGGTTGTTGTTTTTTCAATATGGAGTGGGCTCCTGAGTGGCCCAACACAGGAGTATTCACTCTATAATCTGGATTCCAGATAGCAAAATTAGCTGTGATCTCTGAGCGAGAGGAATGGTATACTCTCCCTCCTCTGTCAATCAAAGTCAGAGTCTGTGAGCTCATGTGTATGGAAGAGGGTGGATAGCACTTCCTCCATGTGTGTTCCACTGCCCTGTGATTCAGCATGAGCAACAGATTGGAGGGAAAAATTGGTATAACAAAGGCTAGTTTCACTTGTTGTGGGGTAAGAATGTTTTACCCTTCACACTCTTCACTTGATAGCTGTTATATGATGGGAGGGCAGGTTAGAATTGGGGATTTTTGGACTTCACATCAAATAATCATCTAGCACTCTAAAGTCTGTTAGTCCTTCTGAAGATATTTTAATTTCAGTGAATTTAACAATTTTAGCCCCTGATTTTAACTCTGTAGCGTTTGATCAACTTTATACCTTTTGAACATGTATGAAACGTAGCAGAAACAGAGATGAGCAGCATTATAAAGGCCAGTCTATGTACTAGGAGGAACCACAATGTAGATAATAGGCTGATAGTCCTCTGGTAACTGCATGACTGCTGTTTAGATATTGCATCCATTAATCTCCAATTGAAAAAAGTCTATTATTACTTATGTGGGTGGTGCAACAGGTAGTGTTGCTGCCTCACAGCTCCAGAGACTCTTGTTCGATCCTGAGTTTGGGTTACTGTTTGTGTGGAATGTCTGCATGGGTTTCCCAGGTTGTCTGGCTTCCTCCAACTTCACAACAGGTAAGTGGACTAGCTTTGCTAAATTGCCCCTGGGTATGAATGTGTTTATGTATGGAGCTCTGCGATGGTTTGGCGTCCCATCCAGGATGTATCCAGTGCTCCTGGAACAGGCTCCAGATCCATGGCCACCGTAACCAGGATAAAGCTGTCACTGAAGATGAATAAATGCACAAAAACAACAACTACAGGAAATGGCTCAGACTCCACATGGTACGCATGGGAGTTTAAGATCAAATGCTGTTTGATGAGACTCAACCAGACTGTTCTTGATTGGCAAGAGAACCATTTATTTTAAAATAAAAAACATACTGCATGCTATAAGCCACTAACCATCATTTTTAGCAAATTCTCAATGTGGATAGGCTTTTTTGCCAGTTGCAGAGAAATAATTAACTGAAGGCCATATAATGACATTCCACATTAAACATATTAAGTCTTGGGCTCAGGGAACATAATTTATGGCCATAACATAATAATTTGAGTCCATGAGATACTTAAGTTTGTGGCCTTGAAATATTAACTCCTGGCCTTGTTATATTCATTCGGGCCACGTTTTATAAAAAAAATAAATAACCCCAGGTCATCTCAGAACCTCTGTTGTGTTTTTAAACAGTTCCATTTACATTCATATTGAAGCTCATCATTTCAAACTGAAGAGGTGACCCTCTTTTAGAAATAAATCCTCTGTTGATTCAGCAAACACTCATCATAATGTGTAGATTCAAAGAGCTAAATATCTTCTTCCCTGTGTGACCTGCAGAGACACAGACAGCTGACAGCAATGACCTAGTAATGACTGTAAACAAAGAGTGTTTTTCTCTCACTCTGTGTGTGTGTGTGTGTGTGTGTGTCTCCTGCCCTCTATGATGTTTAAGGCTGCTCAGTAATTTCGAAATAAGAGTTGTGTCACATTTTTGACAAGACTGCTGATGTCTACAGGTCTCAGGGCGAACGTGACACGCGCCCCACTGCATGAAAGCTAAATCACTAACACGTTCATAAATCTCCATTCCTGACAGTTTTGCGCAGAGTTTGAGATATATCATGTTTATCATGGTCAGAGTTCACCACTGGTTCAGGCTCAGGTCACTGTTGAAAGGTTTCCATTATATGGTTTATGTATTCAGTCCAGGTTTTTGCTGCACTACGAAGCCAGAACAGCCAGAGGCAAGACATTTCTGTCCACTGTGATTTTATCACATGCAACACCAAAGCCAGCTCAACAGGGGATCAAAAGGAAACGCAGCAGGAAGACTTCCATAAGTGGCTACGTTCCATGATGCTAAAACACCAACATAAGACATTTAACTGCTTACTGCTAGAAATTTTTTATGACTTGATATTTCCAATCAGATACAGAAATCTTTTAGTGTCTTTTCCAAATCTGATTCAACTCTGCTATTGGCTACACAGTATCAAAACCTAAAATCTTCAAAGGGTTCATTTTGAGGGTGAAACCATTTTATTTAATACTCTAAGGTCACGGTTTCTTGGGTTCATACTGCATGCAGTAACAAAGACGAAGAAAGCCACAGAAGTAAAATGGGATGGGGCTAGAATGCATTGTCAAGAGGTCTATCTATAGAGAGTATATTTTTCAGAAAAAGTTTCTGAAACTTTTCCAACAGAAAAGCTTTCACCATATGATTTGGATATGGTGAGTTTGAATACTGACAGTGCCACAGCATACTCTATTTCCACTCTCAGTCATAGTGGCACTAGCCAATCCTGGGCATCTGTGAGTTCATGTATGTGGAAGAGGGTAAGTAGCACTTTCCTCTTAGTGTGTTACGCTGCCCTGTGATGCGGCAGGAGCACCAGTTACAGTTGGTTGCTTTCACATGTCTTGGAGAAAGCACTTGTTAGCCTTCACCCTCCCTGGATGTTGGCTGGTGCATGATAGAGGAGAGCGGGCTGGTGGGGAAAACTGACTGGTGACCAACTTGGCAAGAAAATGAAGGAAAATCCCAAAAATTAAAAGAAAAAAGTTCCTGTAGAAATCCAGAACCAATAAGCAACTAAAATTCTACTCAGCGCTAAGACCTAAAATCCTCAAAATGTTCGTTTTTTTTTTTTTTTGTCATCAAACTTTTCAAAGTGTGTTAAATAAAAAGGCAGAGTTTTGCCTTTTATTTAACTCACTAAGGCCACAATTTATGAGCTCATGGAAGGTAGCCTGATGGTAGCCTATTATAAAAATGGATCGGACTAGAATAAATTATTAAGAGGTCTATGTATAGAAGCTCTATGGACCCTCGATAACAGAAGGTTTTCTTTCAGAAAAAAACCTGCAGAATTGTAGAAATCTGTAGAAATTAACCAACCAGCGAACATTTAAGGAACTCTTAAAAGAGACAGGAGACCAAATTGGCAGGAAAATGGAGGAAAATCCCAAAACATTTCCTGTAGAAATTCAGAGCCAATAACCAACTAAAATTCTGTCAACCATTAACCATCCAGTGAACTTTTATGGAACTCTTAAGAGTATAGGATTATGCTATTGGGGGGGAGGTTCCTCAGGTCCTCAACAGTTCTAGTCATCTTAAAGGGGTCTATATGAAACTTTCTCTTAAAGAGAAACTGTTGTACACAGATGTTCACACAGAACCTTTGAAGGTTTCCAAAGAGAACAAACCAAAGAAAATGTCAGGGTTCAACTGAGAATGTAGTTTTATTCTGTAGATTCTTATACTGATTCTGTGAATTATATGAGCTTCCATGTGCAACTGTGAGGCACATTGTTTAGGCCCAACTGAGTTCTTTACTCCTTTATGTTATAAATAAAATAATCCTGTCTGTTTAAGTTTTGGGTGAAGTAACCTATATAATGCATATTGATATGCAGTGATACAAAGTGTAGTAAGAAATGGACCACAACCTTTCACTTCAAGTCAGGAAACTAGCCTTTTGGCTTTGTATCTATGTCAATCACCTCTGAGTCTTGAGACTCAGCAATGTTAGCACAATTTTAGACAAATGAGTGCAAGCAGGAACAAAAAGCCTTATGCCCAACAAAATTAGCAAAGTGCTGAATTCTACCAGTAATGAACAAAAAAATAATACTAATAATTAGAGACCCGTGTTTAATATAGCATGTCTGTGATGTCGGCCTGGGAAAACCCTTCACATGGTGAAACACTGATCTACATTTTTATATACAATATTGTGCTTCGGCACACTATTTTTTAATACAAAATTTGTTATAGATATTTATTTTATGAATTCTGCATTATTGAGTCAGTACAAAAACATTTTAGATTTCTAAACATTACTTTTCCAAATAATAATTTATATTTGAAAAATATATATCAGTAAAGAAAGCAACATGTTACATAAGAGACCACTTTTCAGACAAAAAACATAATGAAGGCTCCTGGGTTTTATGCAAAAAAGAAGCAAATGTGACAGTCAATGTCTCCAGAAGAACTGTGACAGAAGCTCCGAGATCTTTCGAGATGCTTTTTGAAAAGTGCTCTCTTATATAAAGTGTTGCTTTCTTAACTGACATACAAACTTTTTCTGTAACAGTCATTGGATGTTGCAAAAGAAAAGTTTGGAAACCTAACATGTTTTTGTACTGATTCAATAAATCAGAAGCCATAAAATAAACATCTACAACAAAATTTGTGTTAAAAAAAACAAAGCTGAAGATCATTGCACATTACTATGTCTATCCAACAAACTGATTAAATCCTGACATTCCCTGTGTGAGGAAATCACACATTCAAGTTTTGGCATTTTTTTGGCAGACTGACTGTATTTACCAGCATGTTTATTAAACTGGTTTCTTTCCTAGCATGATAGTTGCGGGAAAAAAGCCAAAGCAAGATTAAATGGTACATGAAAGCATTTTCATGTCTTTTTTGGTTAAATGTGTTTATGGCTTCTTAATTATAGTGTCAAAGTATGTTATAAAACAACTTCAGTCAATGTTTTAGTAAATTCTTCATCTTTTGACTGTTTGCAGGCTCAGTAACATTTTGGGTTTTCCCAGACTGCTACATACGCTCAGAATGGTTGTGAAATAATGTGCACATCCATAAAAATTCAACAACAGAGTGCAGCATTCAACATTCATGCTGCAATAATTCTGATCGTCCATTATTATCTAAGCATCGCTCATTTCTTCAGTTTGTGTGTCCAGAAGTCAAGTTGAGATGATCATAGAGAAAGAAAAGGCAAAATGCCATACCTTTCCCTCTTTAGGACATGAGCTCCGTCCAGCAGCACCATATCAGCGCCATTATTACAACCATTCCTATGAAGGGTATGGAGAGAACAGGGGACTCAGATGGAGGACAGCAGTTCTGAGAGGGGAAAACACAAAAGAATGCAGGGACAGATGAGGGGAGAAAGTGGGGATGGAGGAGGAGATGAGAGAGAAAATAAACGAGGTGAGAGACAACATGCATGATGTAAAACAAAAAAAAAAAGAGGATTTGTAACATACAAAATGTATATATATAAAATGTGTGCAGAAAGGAGGAGAGAGGAGATGGATAAATCAGATAGATAAACAGACAGACAGACAGACAGACACAGAGACAGCCAGATAGATAGATAGATAGATAGATAGATAGATAGATAGATAGATAGATAGATAGATAGATAGATAGACAGACAGACAGACAGATAGGCAAGTTTATAAGGAGACATTAAATTAGTTCAGAATTTGAGATTGCGCAGTGTGTGTGGTGATCGCAGGGTGTATGGTCACACAGTGATTAGAAAGCAACAAAAGGAAGCGATGGCAGACCACAAGAAAGGGAGAACAGAAAAAAAACACTACTATTAGAACATGCCAATGATAGTTAAATTACAAGACGAAGACCTCACATTCATCCCATCAATCATCTAAAGTCAAAGGCCATTTAAAGTTCTTTGTCCACACTGTATAATTACTACATGCTAGCAGAGGAACCCTGAGAGCATCATAGTGTAGACGAGCTAAAAAGATAACTCTAGCACCATGCAGGGCGAGTGAGTGATGTGAGACAAAGTACTCAGACTGGACGGACAAAATATCTTTCATGGGACTAAATACAGAATTTTTAAAAGCAATAATCTGGAATCTTCTCTGATTAAAGGAATTCAATCAGGGCCCATTAGTTTAGTGCACGTTGGTCCACAAGCATTAGTATGGCTCAGGAAAGCTGGTTCTCCAATTTGTTTTAATTTTGTTATAAGAGAAGCTTGTTTTAAGATAAGTTTGTTATAAGAGAGCTATCGGTTTATTAGACCATTAGACAACACACATGGGGACAAATTGATACAGAAAACATAAAGCCCAGGATCAATATGTGCAAGAAGAAAGCCCTGGGCTTCCACATGTGTACTTGAGTGCAAAAGTTAGTACACCCTAGTGTCAAAAAGCAAAAGACAAGGAAATCGTGTTTCACATACAGTCAAATAGAGTATGTTAAAATATTAATCGTGAAAGTCACAAACATATTTTCTGGAGCTAAATACAGGATTAAAAAGGGGAATTCAATTAGTGGCTAGATCAAGACACAAGCATTAGTATTTGATCTATGGCTTTGTAAGTATTTATTGAGGAAATCATTAGACTGTTAAAGCACACACAAGTTGAGACATAATTGAAAACATAATGCCCACAATCAATGTGTGTGAGAAGGTGACCAGCTGATCAAGTTGAGACACACATGTTTGACCAATGATGAAGTGATCCGAACAACATGGATGCTGGGAGACAGAGTCTTCACTGATGACTGTTATAGCAAGCGTACAAACAGACGCATGTTAGCATTGAATATTGCACTGCAGTGTTAAGAAAAACTTAAGGTCCCTAAATGAATACATCTAAACTGCGGGGGTGAATCATTTTATAATTAACCATTCACCAGGATTCACGCATTTACCTGGGCCTTCCTTCCTGCCAGCCTATCAAGCTCCACCCTGCAGCGCTGTAGCTCCGCCTCCAACTCGGCCCTTTCCTTCTGACTGCTTTCGAAAAGTCCTTGCAGCTCAAGAAGCTCTCCTTTTAACCCCTCACACTGAGAACAAAAGACAGGGAGTTGTTTAAACAGACATAAGACACAGAGTACTTTCAAGAAACGGTGGGGGTGCAAACTTTTGCATCCAAGTGTAATTTTGGTGGCTGTGCAATACCTCTCTCTGGACCTGGGATGCTCTCTCCTCAGCCTGCTTTAGCTGGTCTCGGAGAGTGAACACCTCAGAAAGCTCCTCATTCCTCTGCTCACGATTCACAGCTTTGTCCTCGCTTGAGTTCTTCAGACGCGAGTCCACCTGATGAGTCATCCGTTCCGTCTGTAATACGCTCATGTAGACTTCAGCCTTCACTGCCTGCTCCTCGTCCACCTTCTGACCGTCCTGTTCTTCTCTAAGAGCAGAGAAAAGGAGGCAGTAGAGCAGCTGCACGAGATACTCACAGAGTGTGATAACTAGTAGTGAGCAATGCAATCATACATGAAAACCTACCACCACACAACTCTGTTCATATTTATAAAAAGGTTAAGTATGGGGTAGTGTTCATATTTTTCTTTTTCTTGAACTCTCTTTCAATACCTAACATGTGTGTGTGTGTGTGTGTGTGTGTGTGGTTATGTGTGTCGAGGGAGATGTTGGAAGGAGCTGTAGATCCCATCCTGCACATCAACATTATATCCTACAACATTTTATTTTAACAAACAGCATCAGTGTTCATGTATTAGAGCAATTAAAAAAAAACAAAAAAAAAAAACCAGGATCAAATTCAGTATCGTCAGCACTTTTTCACAGCATGCAGTGCAGCTGCGTGGCCATTCCTGGGGTAGGATAATAACAGAAGGGTAATTCAGTCACATGACCTAAACCTCAAAGCCACCGTCCTAAACATTCCTGAACTCCTGCACTGTGAACAGCATTACTACAGGAACAGAGCTTTAAATCAGCCATTCTCAGCGATATTTCTGCCACAGATCTTACAAAGGCATGGGCCTCAACATTAGGTGGAAATTAAAGAACTACATGTACTCTCATTACAGTCCATGAGTACATGGCTCACCGTAACATTGTGATATAATTAAGTCGTTGTACTTTTACTTGAGATTTTTTAAATATTCCTTTTTAAACTTTGTTAATCGGTAAAACGAAAAAAAAAATAATACATTTAAGTTTGGAATATTGTAAGCCTGTTAAAAGACTAAGATGCATAAAAAAAAAATAGAGCAATTTCCTGCCAAAACTACACTTCATGCACCACGTGCTCAGTCAGCAGCAACATCTGAGACAGTGGAGATAAATATACATCAGCTTTAAATGCTTCAAAGGAAACAGTGTAATAAAGATCTTAAAATTATGCAAGCCAAAAGCTGTGTAGATATTGACTTTTTACAGCTCAACATCCAAGCTGCAGTAAAACAAAGCCTTTAGCTAGCTGAATGAGCTAGACTAGCTAGAGTTTTACAGCATGAAACCCACTTTCATTATGTCAGTTTAATGTTCAATTTTAAGAAAAGTAAAGTACTGCTACAGCCTAATATGTAACACTGAGGATAATGTGTAAGGGGAGTGATGTGGCTGACTATGTAGCTAGAAACCTGTATTACTTAACATGAGCTAACTAGCTAGCTAGCTTACAACACAGCAAGCTACAGAAACCACAACAGTATTTGGCTAGTTCTAGCCAGCTAGCCTACTTTTTGTTTTACATGGTAGATGATCGAGGTGGTGTTCATTTCAGCTTAGGTCACTGGATTATTTGACATAACAGAATAGTAGAATGTAGAATAAATCATTTTTGGATTCGTTGTGTCAAATGTAGATGTGTAAAATTTACTTTGTGAAGTAATTACTTGAGTTGCTGTTCACCAAAAGACTTTTGATTTATTTAATACTTTTACATTTAGTCGACTGAAGTATTAATACAGTAGCAGTACTTTTACTCAAGCCAGTGTTTTGTACTCTTTCCACCACTGGCTACAACTGAATAGATCCAACAAACACCAATGTTTTGGAGCACTGAAACTCCCCAAACCAAGAAATGTGAGTTTAACACGGTTAGTTTGAAAGAGAAGAGTACTTATGGAGGGCACAATAGGATGATGAAACGACATAGCTTCTGTTCTGTAGCTGCCAGTAAATATTGAGTGAATGTCAAATAACATAAGTGTTGTTTTGTTGTGCTATTTTATACTTAGTCTTGTTGAACAACGTGATGAGAGGGAACTGGGGAGTGAGGGAAATGCTAAGGAAAATGTAATGGGAAAAATTTAGTTTTTCAAAAGAGTACTCTTTTTTTTTTTTTTACAGTCATGAGAAAGAAACATGTCGAAGCAATCATTTGAGAATGATTGTAGACAGTTCCTAAATTCTCTCATGTTTCTTCATATTTATTACATCCAGGATGAGGGACGCTGTTCAGTATTTGTACCATATGTCTTTATGGTAAGTGCTTTGACAGAACTGCATGAAAGAATTCGACTCCTTGTTGTCCAACACAGATCATGTTTAGTCACAACTTGTTTTTGTTTCATAAAGTAAATGAACCCAACACAGCTATAGCAACATAGCAAAAATTGCGTGCATAGGGATATAGAAAGGCGAGCAGAGTGTCTTTAAGACCCCTTTATTTTATCATCCAGCCAATTAACATGAACTAACATTGCAGTATTACTGAGAGGATTTTAAAACATTCTGTATTTATACATATGGTCATAATCTTCACCACTAAATCTAGCTAGCTAGCCAACAACCAGCACAGATCAACCAGATCAGTATTACTGAGCATTTTAGGTCATGCTAATAAAGATTCATAATCCTCATTGTTAAAGCTTGCCAACTAGCTCACAACATGGGCAGCATGAGAGGATTTCAAGTCATATAAATGTTCACAATCTTAATTAATAAAGCTGGCATGCTAACAACCTGACACTATTAATGACAGGAGTTTAAGTCATATCAATGTTCATAATCATCACCACTAAAGCTAGCTAGCCATTAACCTTATTATAATAACCTGAAAGACCCATAATCTTCATTGTTAAAGGTAGCCAGCTAGCCTACATAATCTAAGCTGACAGGAATTCTGATGAGATTTTTGATTATTTAAAAAAATGGCTGCTAATGAGGATAAGTACATAACATAACATAAGCTAACTTTACAGTATATTTTTATGCAAATCATTTTGAGTGTGGTTTTAAAACAAAGAAAGGGTGTGAGTTTATATAAGACACATCCATCTGTATATAAGACATACCCATCTGTCCCAATTAAGACACATCTATCTGTACATTTGACGATTTACTGCCAGTCTGTCATCAGCAGACTAATCATACCCAGTGATCACTGGGGGATGAAGGGGGAGGTGAAATGCTCTCCCTTTTAGTTATGCTGTCATAGCTAGCCCTGCCGGAGTTCCTGCTTGCACTCAGCACAAAATATACTCTGT
>JAQQZR010000004.1:4787822-4798409 GCA_030068235.1 Notoglanidium macrostoma | reverse complement strand
ACACACACACACACACACACACACACACACACACACACACACACACACACACACACACACACACACACACATCCAACCTGATTACTGCTGAGCATTGTATAACACACCTATAATTTTCTTCTTAAGGTAGAGGCTAAAAACATTACATGCATAGCAGGTACTACATCCAATGAAAGAAAGAGATACATATATTTTACATCACACACTGAGGAAATTCAAACTAAAAGAGTGATATTACCTAAAATGAGGGCAGAAAAATGCATACACCTGAATTACAGGGTTCCCAGACTGCCCTCTATACTCACTAATCTGTCTCAAAGCCCACATCAAAAGCACACACACTTTTATCCTCACAAACACACAGTCCGGTTGCTTTCAGCGGCTAGACCAAACCTGCATTCAAAGAGTATCAATGAAGACAAAAATCTGTCTGAAATGCTGTACACCTCAGTCTCACTGCAGTAAGAATGTATCACTTTAGTTGCCTTTAAAGGTAAATACAAAGGTGCATGAAATAGTAATGTTTAATCTATTTCATAATTCCATTCTTAAGGTTTAAAGAATAAACTGACCATGCACTCATGTGCTTTACATTCATTCATAAATGTATCCATATAAGATTCACTCCATAAGGTTAAGACGTGTCTCTGGTTAAGACGCTGTCTCTTCCAGTGATCTCTGTGAGATTAATTATTTAATAAATAGCACCATTTAATATTGGTCTCAAATACCATTTCATAGTTTTTTCAAGTATGTGTAGAGCCCAAAATATACATTTCAGTGTGACATATTGCGGTTACGTCAAACTGTCAGACAGTGGTGCAGGATTTAATACTGCTCCTCGCTGGAACTGACATCAAGCAAGAAAAATGGGCTTGACTTCAAGGTCAGAATCCTGCATAACTCTGTCTCCACATCGACAAGATCCTGATCCAGTCATCCTGAGGTCTGCTAGCTCCTGTTCCCATCTTTATACTGCTCCTGCCTCATAGTGACTCATACAAGTCGCTGTTCATTTCAACCTGGAGTCTATAAATTCTATTTTCACTATTTAGAGGTTAAGAAACTAAAGATGTCTGAGATAGATGCAGATGAATGCTAAATTTATATCTAGTCCGCTGTGCGTGCGTAAGCGCCAACGTCTCATGGATTGGTTGCCAATAAACATAATTTACTACGCTCATAAGTCCAAAGGTGACCAGGCTTTTTCTGTCACAAAGGCAAGATTGTGGATCAGCTTACTGTTTTCTTTAAGGCATCCCCCAACCTAGACGTTTTAAAATTCAATCCAAACTAAATTTTTATTTTCCCAGGTATTTGAAGCTATAAGATCTGCCATATCTGTATCTCTATCTGTAGTTTTTGTTCTGTCTTTTATCTGTGGTATTGTCTTTTAGTGTTTGTGTTTCTCTTTTGATGTACTGTTTTAGTTTTATTGTTTTTATTCTTTCATGTGAAATGTTTGATCTCAGTGTATTATCGCTTAGATTTAGCCGAGACGACGTACAACACTTTGGCTGACACTCGCTGTTTTTTAAAATGTTGTATATATAAATAAAGGTGACTTAACTTGACTAAACATTGTAGCTAATGTATGCTAAGCTAAGCTAGTTTGACTATCAGATTCCAGTAACCCTGCACTAGATCTTCTAGATCTCCACACTGCCCACTATACTGCATTAAACATAAAAAATGGCTAAAACTGTTTCTGTTACTGTGTTACTTGTGTATGCTACTTCCTTTATTTCCTGTACGATTTTGCACTCACAAGTTATATGTTTACACCTCAGGCTAGCTAAATTGCATGTTGTTATACTGTACACCACTGTATGTGTGTAACAGCAATAAAGCTGAATTAAAATTAATAGTTAATGCGTTAATAATGACTAGGTGAAAGAAACTAGTGTATGAATTACATGTCCTTAATCTGTCCTGATATTTCTGATGAGCCCTTAATATAATTCATCATGTTTGCACCCCCAACAAATATTCACAAGTCATTGCTGAACATTTTGCCTATGAGATGCCTATGCTATTGCATAACAAGGAAACATATTATTCCCAGCTGGTTAGCTTCTATATTCTTTCAATAAGTTTTACCATAAGACGACATTGTGTGTATCGTACTAGCTTCTTGACAGTTATAGTATCAAAGTGTTCGCATCACTGTGAAGTGCATTACTTTGAACATACACAACCAAACACAATAGAAAGTAGGAACTCTGTTTGCTCTGAGAGCTGATCTGTCCACCCCTGCAACCTATATTGTAAAAAGTGCCACAAAACTTGATTCTCTTGTATTAGGTGTCAGATTCTTTGGAAGGCTTGTTTGGGTTTTGGAAAGATGTTATATAAATGTTTTTCCCTACTTTTCTGCTTTCATGTTCTCTGTGTAAGCACAATTAAAGTCTCCCACATCAGTTCGGTGGCTCTCAACAAAATCAGTCAGAGAGAGAGAGAGAGAGAGAGAGAGAGAGAATGTAACTTATTTTTCTTTCTCAGTTAGCTCAGTCCACGTCCATATCATCACATAGCCATCACAATTTCTGCACCATGAAGGAATCAGGTATTATTTACAAGTCTGTAGGAAATCCGCAACACATTTAATGATATAGCTGCACATCCAGTGCATCATATCTGCAAATTCCAGGGTTGTTGCTGTGGTTACAAGGACAATGCGTGCACTAGAGATCATTTTGTTCAGTGTGTAACTGATATAGTACAACTCTCTGTATCAGATTTAATTATTAAAAGGCGTAAATGTAAAACTGAACACACAGAAAATAGTCAGAAACATATGTGCATTTCAGACAGGTCATTGAAAATGTGTTGTGAAAAAGGGGAGCAGATTTGTGGGTGAGAGAGAATGCGAGAACGGAAGAATGAAAAAGAGAACGTGTCAAATTTCTGGTGCAGTGAAGAGAGGCATGAATTATTCACATCACCTCCATCCTGGCCCTACAGCAGTGTAGAAACAGGAGACCAATAGAGAGAGAGAGAGGGGAGAGAGGGAGAGAGAGAGAGAGAGAGAGAGAGAGAGAGAGAGAGAGAGAGGAGAGAGAGAGACAGAGAGAGAGAGAGAGAGAGAGAGAGAGGAGAGAGAGAGAAAGAGAGAGAGAGAGAGGAGAGAGAGAGCTGTGCTTACCCTACATGTTTAAGGTGATCCAACAATACTCTCTCTCTGTGTTTCTCTCTCTCTCTCTCTCTCTCGCGCTCTCTTTCTCTCATGCAGAGAATAAAGCTGTATGACGTTATAGCAAGCATGTCTGACACACACTTTGTTGCCATGGTTACAGTCCCTCCACCCAAACTGGGAGTGGGATCTACCAGCGATAATGATCACCCTCTCCTAAAAGCAAAAGATGTCACACTTCAACAACCAGAATCTGGACTTTATATTCAGTGTCAAAGAATGTAAACAAACATCAAAAATGCCCTCCACTCCCATATTACTGAAAGTTTTTCCAGGCTTTTACCTGCTCAGTTTATGGAGTTAGGATCTCCTGATTAGAAATCTCAAAGCTGCCATGGCAGAATGAGACTCGGGTTTTTTTGGCGTTTTTTTGCAAAAATGACTCATTTTTGCAGGTTTGACAAGCTTGGTGGAAAAGTAACACACTCTTACTAAGACAAACCTCCGTCAGGATGCAAGCACACTTCATCCCACATGAGTACAAAAAAGACAGAGAGCGAGAGAGAGAGAGAGAGAGAGAGAGAGAGAGAGAGTCAGGATGGAAGAGAGAGATTGATAAAAGAGCAAAAGAAAAATTCCGAACACTAAACCAAGTAATCTCTACCTAGTTACTTATGAAACACTCACCAGCCCAAGGTATATACTTTCTCTCTCTCTGCATTTAGGCTCCCCGACTCCTTCCCGCTATTATCCCTGATGCTGTGTCTCTGCTTTTCCAGAACGTTCTACAGAGCAGTTAAACAACACAGCTCGAGTTGTGCATAGGAAGGGAGGCCCAGAGGAAGAGGAAAACCAAGGGATGGGGAGGAAGGAAACGTTCACAGGCCCTGTATTTTCTGTTTGAGTTAAAATGTCAAAGTTTGCAAACATGCCCTCCACCTAGGGCATTGTCCGATCTGAAAGCAATCTGAGTGTTTAACTGAGGCCATTTCTGATTAGTCAGACGTATCTGTGGAATATTATTGGTGTGTTCAAATGTTCAAAACATCGACTGATCAACACAAGACATGTTTGCTGTTCAAGCGGACATATAGTGCTACTCTGCCGCCCGCTTCCCTGTCTCAGCGCTCCACGGACTCAGTTTCCCAGCAGTCTCAGAGGCCTCCAGCTCTCCTCTGCACTTCCCCACTTATAGTCCCCTGATTGTTTATGGTTTGCACCTGTTTTGAGGTTTTTTTTCTTCACATTATTTAAGGACTTCAGTTTGTCATGTTCCTTGCAAAGTCTCATCCTGGGGTTCACAGTTTATGCCAAGCTGTTAGTTCATGCTCTTGCCTTCCTGGTTTTCTAATCATTGTTTTGGACATGACCTTGCTTTTTTCCACAGCCATTGATATGCCTTTTTTTTTACTTTGCTTGTTATTCACATTTTGAATTTTGTCTGCCTGCTGTCGTTGATTTACATCCATTGCCTGACAGTAGACAAAAGAGAAATATTATATTCAGGATATGCTCGCTAGCACAAAGATTTAAAATTTTTTATACAAACAATGTAATGGCAGAAGGACAATGGAAAAAAGACAAAACAATAAGGAATGTCAACATATATTCATGAATTACTAAGAAAAGGCTAAAATTACACTGTAGCTGCACTTAGCATCCTAGCATTAACTGAACTTCAATGGGCTTTGCCATAATGGGAAACATAAACATTGTGTTGCAACTCACGGGGTATCAGAAATTTCATTTCCAATTAAATGAGTGGGCTGTTCATTAAGAAACTTCTTGTAAACATGATGAAGGTGACTGTCCCATCTGTAAGAATCCTTCCCTCTTAGGCAACTTCTCCTATTTTGACACAGCTAGCAAAAATTGGCAGATATTGTTCCATGTGTTAAATGTAAACTGATGTAACACAACCCCTGAGCAAATGTAGCTAGATTATGAGGCTAAGTTGCTCTAAATTATCTTGGTAGCCCGTAAGTTTAGCTATGTATGTGGGTAAGCTGATAGACTAGCAAACAAACTTCACAGACAAAATCACACAAAACCTGAAGGAGGTCTTACATGGGATTCTTTCCAAGGTTGATTTTGGTTAAGTGACACAGGAAAAGGATCTTTAAAGGATGTGGTTATTAAAGCAGCCTCCTCAGGAAGAAATGGAGCTTTGCACAGCTCATATTATATATAATATATATATAAATGCTTTATACATTTAGCAGTCAAATTTATTGGAAGCTGGAACACAGAAAAGAAAGAATGCGTGTGTGTGTGAATCCAATCCCATCTCGAATTTTTTTGGATTTATTTGTCATATGTGGAAGCGTTGAACAAAATATACCGTATTTTTTCTTTCCTTCATGGCTGCACGCGAGAGGGCTGATGCCGGTTCAGGTCCATGACATATGGAACGGAATGGCTCAGTCGAAAGAATTTAAAATATAGATAGTTTGACAAAATATCTATTTCACATTGTAGTTTAAGATCTATGGCCTAGGATGTCACCTCGATGTCTCCGAGCCTGGCAAGGTTTCCCATCAATATCTCTTCCACAATTAATCTCAGTTATTCTGTATATCCCAGTGTAATACCTGTGTAACGTTGGATTTGAATGTAATGGAAATCAGATGTGGTTGAGACAGAGCAGAAAGTGGAGGTTGCGCTTCAGCTCGCAGTGGGATTTAAGGAAAAGAAAGAGCCTTTATACTGAAACACTCTCTTGCTGTATGCAGAAAATAGATTAATAAGATGGACTCTTCACCCAAAGTCTCCCAAAACTTGTTCTGACGTACGTGCATGCTCCAAGATTTAATAATAACTTTCTCGACCAAGTGCTTTTAAAAAAACAGACTAGAAGTGCCTACACTTTCCCCTCAACAACAATTCCACATTCTATAAATATGCAAATTGCAAATGACCACATATGCACTATATTTCCAAAAGGTCGCTGTAAAAACAAATCAGCCATTGCTGTGCTGATGTTGTGTTGCCTTATCAGCTTCTCAGATGTTCCTGTTTCTCAGTTATGAGGGCATAATTAAAAATTTTTTTTTCAAGAGCACCACAAATTTTAGATATTTAGCACATAGCTTAATTTGTCTTTGTGTTTTTTTAAAAGCTATAATGCTACCAATCAACCGCGGCCGCAGAAATGCTTGGCCCCCTGACAGGTTAATGTGTCACGCTTCACACAGTGTATCATTTTAGATTCTAGCTGTCTACTCACAACCATAAAAATTATTACCACCCCACGCCCTACTTTACAGCACCTCTGCAACCAATTATTACAGAAGTAACCAGTGTCTATGAACCCAACGGACAGTCCTAAAGGAAAAATCCACCCAGAACTACTCTATCTTTATAATTAACATTACATCCAAGATTTATTTTGTAATGAAATTCTTGGGTAACTTTTTTAGTTTAAACTTCTTTCATCGTCATGTTGGTATAGTTTAACTTCAGTTTCATTCATGTTTCCTGTATTACCCCCAATTCCGTTTGAATACCTGCTGGTGTCAGTGGGATTTAGCCCTCGCTTCATCTCTGCCTAAAGAGAGCAATGCAGCGGCGCTTTAGTTCATTAGTCTGTCCAGCTCTCTCACCTCTTTATCTGTAAGCTCTGTTTAAATAAGTCAACCTCATTGATCGCAAACTAGCTAAGCCAAGTATCAGGCACAACTTAGCACAAGTGTGCTGGATAGCAGCATAGCATTCTGGACCTTTGAGTCCAAAATTTATCTCCACTACATCCATGCTCATTAATAAGTAGTTGAACATTTAAAATGGTGAGTGACAAAAGTATCTCTTGCGCTTTTGTTTTTTAGGAGACCTGACCATTGTCTCTTTTTTGATGTTTGAGATCATTTAAATTTGATTTCCTATTAAACACCATTGTAAGAGCGATAGCAACGTCCCTCTGTGACATCAGTGTGGCACACAACCGCTACCTTCTCACATGGAAAATGAATATACGACACCGGTTAACAACAAAATAGCACCTAAACACATCACAAACATTGTTAGAAACATATTTAGTGTGTTTGAGGGAGGAGTCTGGGTTGGAAACTGCTGGTCAACTGGGACCTTCCTGTGTGGAGTTTGCATGTTCTCTCCATGTATGTGTGGGTTTCCTCCGGGTGCACTGGTTTCCTCCTACAGTCCAAAGCCATGCAGATTAGGTCAACTGGCTACTCTAAATTGCCCACAGGTGTGAATGTGAGTGTGAACGGTTGTTTGTCTCTATGTTAGCCCTGCGATAGATCAGTGACCTGCCCAGGGTGTACACCACCTCTCGCATGAAGTCAGCTGGAATTGGCTACAGATTCCCCGTGACCTTTAACAGATAATCAGTATGGATGAATGGATGGAAGATTTTCCCTTTAAAATTGTAGTTACATTTAAAGTGATATTCATATGCAGCCTTTTAAGACAGAACCTGATCAGTCCAGTCAGACACACAGCAGGAACAACACATTATACATATTGTGTGCAGACTGACTGACAAGGCAGAATATCTTCCACACTGTTGATCACAACAGTGATGCTGGAATGGACGCTTATCGCTTATTATGACCAATATTTTCTTTTATAATGCCATGTGTGGTTTACACCGTGTCACACTCAGCATGCTCAGCCATCTGCTTTGAGTCATAAGCATGAAACGTGTCACTACAGACTGACTGGCCGTCTGGCTCTCTACTGATGACTCTCTGGCTTTTTATCTGTCTCTCTAGTGTTCATCTCTTACAGCGTCTTCCTCGTCACCAGTGCCACTGTTTACCGCCACACCACAGAAAACTTTAACACAGATTCACTGCTCTGAATTTAATCCATGATTCTCATGTTTAACAACTGAGCAAGACCAAAAAAGACAGAGAGTGAGATACAGCAACACAAGTATATTTAGTATCTTCTCCCTGCCCTAGACCAAACAATATGCACCTGTAAACACACACACACACACACACACACACGCACCTGCAGTGTCCATGACCTCCTCGATGACAGGAGGCAGACGCAGTCCGCAGTCCATGGTTGTCGTAGCAACGTAAGGGGGGATGGTGGGGGATCAGAGTCGTCTCCACACGTGAAAGATCCGACACAGCAGGAGCAGCGACACAGGACTGTGACACACACGCACACACAAAATGCCTCGGAGGGAACCTCAGGCTCCACACACACTGTGCCTCAATGGTCGCTTCATCCTGAGAGAAAGACACACACAGAGACACACATACACAGAGTTAGATCATATATCTCTATATCTCAGATGGAATTATTAAAAAAAAAAATAATAATAATAATAATAATTATGATTTACAGTATTTCATTCTACTCTAAGCTTTTCTGTGCGTCCACCTTCATCTCTTTATCCTGTCTCTCTGGTAAAACAAAGCCAAAACAATGTACTGCATCATTGACTGCTTGGCAGTAACACACACACACACACACACACACACACACACACACAAATAGCTTTCTCATACTCACCTTTAATGAGATCTGCAGCTCAGGAGGCTGACAGCTAATACTCCTGCAGCTCTGTGCTCATTACCTCTCTCTGTCGTTTACCCAGTCTCCTCCTCTCTCTCTCTCTCTCTCTCTCTCTGCCGCTCCGTCCCTTCAGCTCTTTTGCTCCCCCTTTCTCTCCGTGCTCAACTCTTCTCTTCACTTGTAACTATTTTTGCCAGATGCTTTCTCTTTCTGCTGCCCTTCTTCATCCAAACATCCGTATCTCTCCTCCCGTTTCCTCCTTCTGTACACGTGAGCGCAGGGCAGGCGTGTCTTCAGTTCACTGAGAACAGCATTAATAATAATCAACCCAACATCCCAAAATAGAAGATAATAAGATCCAGAATTATCGGCACCCTTAGAAATAGAAACAAGCAAAAAAATGAACAGATAAATATGCATTGCATTGATAGCTTTATTCCAACATAATATTTTCATCTGAGCATGAATCAAATAGTGCATTTGGTTTTTTTTGTTTGTTTTTTAAGAACTGATTTCAAATATATCAGGAATTAATATTCAGTTAAGGGAGACATTAGTTTATTGAGCATGTTGCTGTAATGTCACACAAGGTTCGAGATGCTTGCAGAAGATGCTTGGAGATGCTTCAGGCTCCTTCATAGTCTTCAATTCAGTCCACAGGTTTCCAGTGATGACTGATACAAAATACATTTTTGTATTATGATTTGGCACAGTCTTGTTCAAGGTCATGACCTACTCGCAAAGATCATGACACTGAGAAACCGCCAAGCTCTCTTTCCTGAAGACTTTGCTTTGTCTGAAAACCTAAAAGAACAGCTTTACCTCTCCGGTGCTGACAATGAAGACTCCTTCTATAAAAGCTAACAGAAAACTTCACCACAGCAACGAATACACACTTTTAAAAGATCTATTTATGCGGCACGTCCAACATGCAAATCCCTGTATACATTGTTGCTATAGAAATGCTATCACAACAACACAATAACCTCATTCAAAATGATTTTCTCAAACATACACACTCTTCATCAGCAGAAAGCCTAAGTACCTAAGTAAAGAGTCCATATGCTGTCGTGAGATAAACAGCACTACGCTCCTTCCTGTTTCAAACGGCTCTCATCACAAACAAGGCAAGTGCTTTCCATTCAAGCGGCCCAGATTCCACAGGAAGGAGTAAATCTGCTGCCAATATCCAGCTGCACATGACAGCTCTACTGGAAACGTAAATTTCCCCGTGACCCTGATATACACAGCTGGAGCAACAATGACCAACAGTGAAAAAATGATATCAGAGCCATCGTTCCAATACAGAAGAGTTCCCGGGATTTGATCCGATACTGATTTCAGGACCATATTAAATGTCACTCTGCATGATTTATCTTTCTAAGAAACACTACAGCAGGAGGAGGCACGGATTAGCTGGCACGTGCAGTTGGAAGGTGGAGTTTGGACTCTCTTTCTCAGAGAGCAGAAAGTCATGGGCGAGCTGAAAAGCTGACAATTACTGCTGAAATGTTTTCCGGTACTGACTGACGGCCATGACACTAACACGAGCCTAAATAAAGCGCTCAGCCCTCAGGCTGCTTTTCTGAGCCGTGTACAGGCAACACTGTTCAATTAAATACCGCAAAAGTGGTCAATTAAGTCTTGCAGCTTACAACACTTGTTCGAGAACACTAAACATAAGTGTTTGAACTAGAGCCAGTTATACAAGCAAACATCCTTAGACAAGACCTTAAATTGATTAAACTCTCTCTACTACGGGTGTAACGTGTGATTACAAGCGATAATTAAAGTTCCACTTTGTAGAATTTTTAACGGGAATTTATTAGTAGAAATGGCATATAGATTCCATAATATACTGATGGAATTCATAAGTATGTTTATGAAATGCTCAAAATATTTGTTCTAATAATCTAATTAATATAAATCTGGATTATACTGAATGCACAGCTAGCACCTTT
>JAQQZR010000004.1:4776065-4786931 GCA_030068235.1 Notoglanidium macrostoma | reverse complement strand
ACTTTTGTGAAGCTGCTTTGAGACAATGTCTGTTGTTAAAAGCGCTATACAAATAAAATTGAATTGAATTGAATTTTCATTAGTGTATAACTACCTGTAACTACAAATCATGTTTTCTTAAGCTTAGAATGAGCCCTTTATAGCTGCACAGGAAGCAGGTCCACCTCTAACGGAGCTGCCATGTTGTACCGCTACAGCAACCCAGAATGGACAAAACTGTAGAGAGCAACTGCTGCATTTTTATAAGTGGAAGCATGAATCCAGAAGGAAGCACCGGAAGGAAGCAGGACACAGAAGAAGAAATAAGAGGAAACCGTGTTTGCTGAGGCAGGCTAACAAGTTTAAGAACCAATATTTTGAAAAATGGAGGATCATACTTCTTATCACAGAAAAAGCAAGGGCGCGTGAATGTAAGTACGCTACGGAAACCCGACGGCCACCGCATGTCCTAATTCACACTTGGAAAGTGAGGGGCGTGCAGGAGGTTGAATCCTACATAGTGGACCTTTAATTTCCCAATCCTAGGGTTTAAAAAAAAAAAAAAAAAAACTGTTCGAGTCAAACTTAATTATAAGAGAAAACGAAGAGCAGTGGATGAATTCTGCCAATAAATATTTTTTATCAACGTATCTGGTGTTTTTCTGCCACAACGCATCCAAATAACAAACTTTATGTAATCTGAATGTAGCTAGAATTACATTTTACACATATTTGCACACTAAAGTGGGATAAAAATTGCATAATCGCTTTAGTTAACCTTTCCCTTAGGTTTATCTTTTCCTCAAATATTTACTGTTATAAACTTGTAGTTTTGGGGTCATCTGTTATATAGGTGTACATTTTAAACGTTTTGATTTTGATTCTCAATTCTTGTCCATCAGATTGTCTGCACGCTACATATTAAGAGATTCATTTGTAAAAACACTGGAGAATTTCTGTAGACAGTTTGATGGTGTATACATACGTATTCATGTAAAAACTAAATAAAATCAACTCATAATAAAAGGCCTTATTATTTTATTTAAAAAATAAAAAAATTAAAAAAAAAACATAATTGCTAATTTTCCAGGGCAGAGATTGTCTGATTGATCTGTACTTTTCCCCGTCATTACAGTGGTATCAAACGTGCATCTGTATTTTTTACCTGGGAAGACGCACGTGTTGTACCTTTAATTAGCTTTTTGAGTAAAGCTTTAAAACTTACATCAGTATTCCTTTTTAAGGTCCAATTATGCATCATAAATTGTTTTTAAAGGTAGACTATATTAACATTTCCAGGTGAAAGATACATTCTAAAAGGTACAAAAGATATAATTTGTTTAGTGCTCTAAAAGTCTGTATCTGTAATCAGATTTAACCACAATATGGGTGTGTCCTAAACCCGTTTTTAAGATGTTTTTTGTTTTGTCCCTGTCCTGACACATTTCTAGTCTAACCCTGATGTCCTGTGAAGGAAAAACGAACATCCTCCTATTCAGTATCCACTTACAACGAATCATCTGTTCATTCCAAATAACATAGCTGCATTGGGATAGATCCACAGTGACATGGAAAAATACAGATTGGTACCGATATTTCTGAAAACTGTGTGCACTGGAACACACCCAAAAGGAATTACCAAAAAAAAAAAAAAACAAAAAAAAAAAAACCACGACAACATTTTGACTGTTCCGTTAATTTCTTCTATATACATCCACCATAACAGTTTAATGAAGTTTCCGTAAAAACCTCCACCTTCCCACATCAGCTCTCAGTCAATCCAGCTCCGAGATAGTTCTGTCCTGCTAGGTTGATGGAGGTGGTGGAGGAGGAGGTGGGGGGTAGAACATGGGTCCTGGGTAAGGGCCGGGGTGCCAGGGGTCTATGCCCATGTGAGGAGGTGGGGCTCGGGGGTAGAGAGGGTACCCACGACCTTGGAAGGGAGGTCTGTACGGGTCAGGAGGGTGGTAGATGAAGTCCTGCTGAAAGTGAGGATTTGCGTGATAGTTGGCGTGGAAGCCACCGTGATGCTCGGGATGAGCAGGCCGGCTACGCGGCGAGTTCCTGTTCTGCCGGGGTTTTCTCCTTGGTGGAGGAGGAGGTCTACTAGCAGAGGATTCACTGTCTGCTGAGAGAAGAGTGGGAGAGAGGATTTCCTGAAACTTAATGCTGCTGTGAATGAGCTGTTCTATTCGAGCATACAACAGTGAGGTAGAGAGCAGGGTTTATTACAGGTGTGAGGTAACGGGCAGCGGCTCACCTGAGTCGGACTCTTCTTGTTTCTGCTGCTGTGGTCTCCTCTGGGCCTTCAGCTTCTGCTTGGCCATCCTCTCCTGTTCATCATCACTGAAATCCAGGGCCTGCGCAAACACACAGTCCATTAGCCCCTCTAAGAACCAGAGATAGAAACTCACTAATAGCATTCTCGACTAATTCTTGGCTGTCCTGACCTAGTTTTTTTTTTTTTTACATAATAATAATAAGAAAATTAATAGCTAAATTATATGAACTATATAAATTATATGTCCATTTCTGTCCAGATAGCACCAAGGAGTCAGCATGGAGCCAAAGAGTTCCTCAACCTCTGCTCGGTACAGTTTTCAAGCAGGGATGCATCTAATCAGATACTGGTAACAGATACCAGTCCAAGATCTTGCTCGTTTAAAAAGGAAAATAAATAAATAATTATTTTTTTTTAGAGGACATACTTGATTAACAATGGCAATCAAAGCAAGGCAAACTGCATACTGTGTGTTGTGCAAATATCAGTAAGAGCTACTACGGCTTCTTACAATATACGTAACCTGATAAAACATCGTAGACCTTTAAACAGTATCTTCATTATAGAGCGGTTGTTCTACGAGCACAGCGCAGTATCAGCGAGCATGGTCATTAAAAAATAAGACCAAGGCATGTGGAGCACAAAGATATTCCGGCGCGGAGCAGTGGCCCGAGCGCACAGAGAAACTGTCGCACAGCACAGCTCTTCTTCACAGTTCTGCAAGCACGGACTTTAAATGGATGAAAAATATCGATATGCTCGAGTATCGCGATACCGTGTTTAGTGATACTGGATCGATTCTCAAAAACACTTTTTTTATTTTTACATGCAAACATTTGTGGCAGACAGTGGCTCGTTTTGTGTTAGATTACAACAGTGCTGAACAGCAGTGTTGCAATCCAACTCCATCCATTTGACTCTTCCACTTCAGCATCAACATAAACGGAGACAGGAAGTAGTGTAAGGTCATAGCGCTATGTTTACCATTAGTAAACTTGTTCATTATACAATGACGGGTATAAAAATTTGTAATATCTCCCTGCATCATGATATGCATCATATCACTAGGTTCTTCTTCCCCCCCCCATCGCTCATCAATGTCTCCACTTTGCTCTTTCATGACCTTGTTTACTGCTCTGTACACTCAGGCCAGCCACCTTCACGCTCTCTATTAAATATACTATTTAAACCGTATAACATCTTAAGCAGAAATCTTTAGATGAGTTGTGCACTGGCAGCAGGAACCAACATAAATACAGCTAAAGAAAGTGAACTGAGATGGCGGCATTATTAATACCAAGTATGAGTATTCATACTCAGAAAAAAAAGCTTTCAATGTATCCCAAGTTTTAATGTTCATTACCTTTCAGTTAATTCAGGACTGTTTCTTTTTATCCTAACCCCATCTGCTCCACTTCTAGGTAAACACTTCAGCAGTGACTAATGAATGTACCGAAGAGTCACATTTACCTCTGGCGGAGGCTCCTGGTCGTGTTTCCAAGAAGCATCAGATCCTTTAGCTCTGCAGTCATAAAAAGGCAGAACATCAAACAAACAGAAAAAAATAAAATAAAATACCTCTACAAGACCACAATTCAAAACCAGCCAACATGATTCATAAAATGAGTTACTCACTGCTTAATCTGTTCCACAAAGATGTACTCAGTGAAGTCTTTAATTTTGGGTGCGAAGTAAACCGACTCTCTTATTTTGAGGCCCCTCTGTTCCATGTCCTCCTGAGAGTTGAATCTCAGGATGTAATACGGCTGACACACAGGACCGAAGACTTCGAACACCTACGAGAAAAAAAGAAATAAAAATACAGATCAAAAGCTTTTCGGTCAGACAAAGCAGATGTATTTTTATCTCACAGCTGGTCATGGTATTCAGGAAAAATTTAAGTTCCTAAAAGCATACGATACTGCCGAGTCGAGCGCGTACCCTGCCGATAGACACCCGGTCCTTGCTGAATAGGACGCTGTTGTCGTTCAGGGGTGCGGTGTCCTTTTTAGACTCAATAATAACTAAAAAGATAAGAAATAATCACAAAATCTGGTAACTTCCTCATTCATAACGAGAGCTTGTGAGCCAGGTCACACTGTAACCGTGGCAACTGCAGGATCAGGGTTATCTCTAATACGGGATTTATGGATTTGGATCTCTGTAAAAATACCCAGTTGATCCACGATGCTTGAGATGATTCCAACTGGCTCCATGTCGGTGCCTTCAGGAAGGCTGATGGTCAGATTCTCCACGGCAGGAAGGTCCTACACACAGTACAGCCCAAAATGCCTTCATGCCTGCGATGACAGCTCTATATTTCTAGTTTCACCCAATCTGAGTATATTTTATACCGATAATGCTGCACATGCTCGCTCACCTCAATAAGCACTTCATCTTGAGTTCTCACTGGTGCAGTTTTTTTCCCAGCAGCAACACTGTCTTCATCTTCATCCTGCTCCAATTTTTTTATCACCGCGATTACGGGGTCGGATGAGGAAGACGAGGAGGAGGAAGATGTAGATGAAGACGAGTCTGACTCGCTGGTAAAGAAGAAAGCCTGTTATTTTAGGCGTAAATGCTATTGTTTGTGTCATATTTGACAAAGCAGTACTAAAAAAGAAAATGTGTGTTACAGAATGTATAACAGTAACCGGAGGAGGTTTGTAGGTCAACTATACGCCATAAATATCATAATACAACATTGACAGAATAACATTGTAGCTTTATAATGGTAGGTGATGCATAAATAACAATGCCTAGAGCTGAGTGCAAAAGATTTCATCTCGCAGCTTAAAGAAAAATAACACTGTTAAAAGGTAGTTATAAAGGCAAAAATGTCACATAAGTTATTAAAAAAAATGAGCATCCTTTATATAATATTGATACGATCAGAAACGGAGATATTTACAAAATGTCTTCCTCATTTGTTCCTAAAGGAATGTAAACTTCTGCACTCGATTAGTAATTATCCTCATTTGCTAACAAATGCGAAACGAATCAGAGGATTTTTTTAAATGTTCTTCATGTTGTGTTATAGATGCAAGCACCTCTTAAAATCTTATGTATGTTAACATGTACAGCACAACATTTGTGTGATGTGCTATTTCACCTCTCGGAGAGGTCGTCTGAGCTCTCGTCTCTATACTGCGTGCTCAGAAGAGCCAGAGATCCTCCTCCTCCAAGCAGAGGACTCACGGTCTCGTTCTCTACAGTGCTCTTCTCTACATCAGAGCACTGATCTCCGTTCTGTTCAGACACGCTTGTCTCCATCTCCTCGTTCTGCTTTGAGGTGATCTCTGCTGTTCCCGAGTCAGGTACGACTTCATCGCCTGTAGAATCTTTCTCTAGAGTCCCACTGGAAGTTTCAGGGTGCTGATCTCTGTCCTGTTCAGACATGCACGTCTCCATCGCCTCATTCAGGTGTTTAGTGATCTCCGATGTACATGTCTCAAAAACAACCTCATGGCCCACAGAGTCTCTCTCCACAGTCCCAAACACAGACACACCTGTCTCCATTTGCGTAATTAGCCCAGTTACACCTGGATCAGGGACGACTTTAGAGCTCTCCATGTGTGATTCACCTGGTTTCTCATGTTCAGGAAACAGCTTGCCAATTGCTTCATCATCCACTTCACACTGGAATTACAAATAAAAAAATAAAAAAATAAATAAATAAGGAGTAATGACTGTCATTATTATTAAATGTTATTCAAATATTTTAATTTATTATATAAACATTTAAACTAATTTAAAATATTAAAATGCTAATTTTATAGTTTGTACAGCACCTTGCAAAGTCGCTTTATAAATGTAAAAAAAAAAAAAACAACTAAATTTCCTTTCTTCGCGTGTGTGAAATAGACAAGTCCCTCCTCCTTAAATATGATTGGTTAGACGTATGCCGCGTCCTCTGAATAACCACGTCTTATTGGTGTTCTGGTTGTAAGTATGAATTGTTAGCCAATCGTAATCGAGGAGGCGGGATTTGTCGGCATACACACAGGAGATGGAGTAAAAAGACCGCTTCTCTTAACATTTGTTGAATGCAACTTTACCCCCCCCACGCACGTGTGTGCGTGTCCGCGGTGATATGGCGGCTGTTTCATTCATCCCTCGCCAGCTACAAATTTAACAGCAAGCACGTATGTGTCGATTTATAATCACATGTTAAGCTTGTTTTCTAGTAGCCACTGTTATTAAATATTTATCAAGAGAAAACACGACCTGAGCGTCTCCGCTAACTGAACACAGACGCGTTTCACATTCACGAGCTCGTTACAAGCCTAAATACAAATGACACAACTGACATGACATTCCACACACTGTACCTGACAGGACATCAAGCCTTCAGTGTTTATACTCTCCATATTATTTCTGGTAAATTTTCTTGTTTTAAGTGCTGTCTCAAATCAACGCTGAGACAACCATGAAAGCCACGCGCACTGCGAACACGCCTTCTACGACGCCACTTCCTGATTGTGCTCCTGCCGTGACTTTTATTTCAAAATAAAAGTCTGGATCGTTCGAACAATTTAAAACTGATATATATCTGATTTATTAATTAATCAGTTAGTTAAGTAATTCCTCCACAGTGAACAGTCATAGTTAGGGTATGAGCATTAACTCTACATCATTTATGAGCTATAATCTTAGCTTTTGTTAAATAAATATCAAACTATGGGCTGTTATTTGATCTTAATGGACCTCTAAACAGGTTCCAAGCATACATTTACAACTACATAAAGACAAGTGTGTGCAAAAAATTGTATACCCCTTCTCTTGAAAGATGCTTAACAAAGCGTTTCAGAATTGAATTAGGCAACTATTCTTTTATTATCACAAGTAAGTGGCTGTAATCCAAATAGTGAAAATAATATGGTCTCGATGATATGAATATGGAAATCTGATTTGTTGATAAAATGTAAAACAGAGGTGCAATTTTAAGTCTTTCACCCAGAAACCGGGAGGGAGCTTATTTTTACCTCTAAGGACACATTTCTCATTACAGAGCTGCCCTCCGAAGGGATCTGTCATCATTTCCGGTTTTTCAGATATGCTGTCCAGGGCTGCTTGGTGATTTTCCATCAGTTAGTTACCACTTTTAGAGAAGACAGAAAATCTGAACTTCAGCACTGAACACATCTGCGTAACAGTAAAATACAGCCACAAGAGGGCGACACCACACACACACACACACACACACACACACACACACACACACACACACACAACAGCAGCAGCAGCATTTTAACCCAAGCCCGTTAATATTCGTTTATTCCTCCATTTATTCATTTTATAAGAATATGTATCCCATAAACCAATAGTAAAACACTAACACACTGAAATGTTGAATGAGTCATAGTCTCTTATTATTATTTTATCCACAGCGCTGTTGAATGCTTCATTCCGATCGGTCAGTATTGACTAATATATATAACAGCAGCTCTGACAATAGTCCTGGCTGCAAAGTTTATATTCATATTTTATTGAAAATATTTATATACATGGATATGCTGATGTTTTCTGTAAGAAGGGTTTTTTTTTAATTAGATTTAGAGTCTCCTGTCACAACTGAGAGACTTTTAGATATGTCAAGCTGCCTTTTTTTATCAATAACTTCAATAAATCAATAAATAAGTTTATAACCGCTATAACATAAGTGATAACAGGAACTAACCAATAAGTCATTGGCAAATTGCTGTGGTCTAAAATAAATAAAATACTTCATGGTACACTGTTCCTGGACAGTAATCAACATCAGGGTGGTAACCTTAACTCCACTTCACACCGGGCCACATCACACCATCCTGCCGATGATTATTTTCCTATAAGAGCATGCCCACAAGAGTTTTATTCCTTTCCATTCAGAGGACTAAGTCTGATGTCTTCTGAGTGAGATGTAATTGACTGCAAAGTTTTGCAGGCCTCAAGGAAGGAAGATAAAAGGCAAAAGCACCACTAATTTATAGTAAAACTACAAATAATGGAAAGTACGTGAAAAAATGAAATTACTTGTTCTGCAACAAGAGATCATTAGTAAAAGATTCAATAAATAAATTAGTTAATTTTTAATAGTTAATAAACAATTCAATTGGAAATAAACAAGGTTAGAATTTTGAAAGATTTAAAATAAATGTTTAATATATTGAATATTTAATATTCAAGATTCTGCACTATTTCTAGTTCTTTATTTAAATGTAAGCAAATATTTGATACTGACCATGCCACTTGTAAAAAAGATCAGATTTTCCTCATGACTAATCTCTTCCACTGAAGCATATGTTCAGATGACAATCTATAACCACCTTCATATCATATCTCCTGTCCTGTGCATGCACGGTTCTGTTTTTATGCAGACTGTGTAAGCTTATCTGTTTCCCTTTATCATATTCCTGTTTGCTACCTGAAATAGAAACCTTCATTCTGCATATATGTTAAAACCATCACTGGAAACAGTTTCAGTACGGATTTGACTTGTTGTTTTAGTTCACTGCAAGCAGATCTCACATGTGGGATCATCTAAATTGGACAGTGACGGACATAAGACATTTTAGATTCTGATAATCTTGGCAAAATATTAGAGTGCTGTTTTTTTTTGCTTACTCTAACTTTAACCTCTTGTTGAAATGAATGAGAAGGTCTGAGTAGAAAAGAGTTAACTATGGCACAAACTCTAGCCACAACCCGGACTCAGAAAACATAATTTGTAGCTCACATGCTTTATTACAGAAAAGTTCTAAGATAAGTTCTAAGTTCTAAGGTTAGATTTTTCACAATTTAACCAACACTGAAAGCTAACATAGCTAACAATGCCTAAAAGCTACTGGGTTAATTAACATCATTTTTATTCCAGAGAAAGTATGAGTAGAGACAGGCCACTGATTAAAAAAATTCTGAGGCAGCATGTAATACTCAACGTGGTGGCCGTATTACTCAGTATGATCAAGTAAAAACGCAAAAAAATATATAAAGATAAAATGGCCTTGTTAGCTAAGAGCAGAAAACACCTGATCTATCAGATTCCTACACTGACACGTGCAGATACAGGCCATTTTATGTGTTAATTATAGACAAGCATGCATCTGCAGTAGCTGAAGCAAATGTATTTTCTGTGTTTTTGGCGCCAAAGACCATTAACTGCTCTTTTTTATCAGATTTTTGCAACCATTTCAAATCAAACACCATCTTGTTTATATGTTTCTGGTTTATGTGTCTCTCCTCATTCAAGCAGATGAAAATAAATGCAGACCAGATGGCTGCCAAGTGGACAGACTTTACTAGAAGGACTTTTTAGCTCATCCAACAACCTGACGTTTGCCTTTGATAGTGCACATCAACTACGTTATGGTTTAATAAGAGCAGCCTTTGGAGTCAGGTAATGATTAAAACATTTCTGGCTCTTTATTTTGGTCAATTTGGTCATTTGTTAATTCCCACCCTCCAGCCAGCTCTCCCCATCACATGCCAGCTAACAACAGGAGGGTGAAGGCTAAAATCTGGTTTATTTTTTTTAACTAGGACTTGAAGGCACAGGATTCCGAGCCACAGACATCTGTCGCATTGTAGAAATTTAAACTTGTGATCTCAGTTTGATAACATAAATGCTTTTCTGTTGCTTAGCTCACAGAGCTAAGCAGGAACATCAAGCCTTAATGGAAAATATCAAGATATGTTATCTTAAAATGTAAACTGACATCAGTGGAGTCTGGAGTAAAGTAACATACACGTATCTGCCCTTATTCGTTCTGCTTACTTTAAAGCCATTATACCTGATTTAGCAGTAACAGTTGCATTATATTATTTAAAACATTAATGTACAAAAATAAATTTTGCATGATTTCATTTGCATATTGTTAGCAAGCATTTTGTTTAAAGTTTTCATTTAGTGCAATTCTTGGCAGGCTTACATTAAAGCTAATAGAGGCTTTATAAATAAGTTCGACTTAACATGGGTGAGGATATTATAGAGGTGTAGCCAATGCTACAAGGCAGATATGATGAAAGTTGCTCCAGATTTTATGTTGAGCTACAATAGCAAATTGCAAAAGACAATTAAATAATGCAGAAAAAGCAGTGAGGAAGGAGCGGGTTATAGAAAAATACAGTATAAACTGTACAGTACTGCAGACAGTGCAAACAAAAACAATTTTTTTGTGTCTAACAAATATATGTATATGTATATAAAAATATGTATATAAATATATTCAAAATATATAATGTAGCAAATGCAAATGATTGTTTTCCAATAGGGCGGTACGGTGGTGCGGTGGTTAGCACTGTTGCCTCACAGCAAGAAGGTCCTGGGTACGATGGGTAGATAATGGATGGATGGATGTTTTCCAATAACAGCACACCCCACAGTGTTATTTCTCTTATAGCACAGCAATTTTATAATGCTAAGAATTTATTTATTAAAAGACAATTAGGAAATCAAAGGATAAGTGAAGAAAAAGGAAAGAAAATATAGAAAATAGTAACAGATATTTGGGAGAAAAGGAAATCTCTAACTATCCACACTAATATACACACCAAGTCAAGTCAAGTCAAGTGGCTTTTATTGTCATTTCAACCATATACATGTAATACAGTGTACAGTGAGACGA
>JAQQZR010000004.1:4736115-4763201 GCA_030068235.1 Notoglanidium macrostoma | reverse complement strand
AATAAGCTTTTAACGAGGCGCACCTGTTCACTGAAAAGCATTCCAGGTGACGACTTCATGACGCTGGGTAAGATAATACCCACAATATCATCAAGCTAAATGGGGGCGACTTTGAAGAATCTAAAATATGAAACATATTTTATTTGGTTTTTTTACACTTTTTTGTTTACTACATAATTCAGTATATGTGTTGCTTCATAGTTTGAGGTATTCAGTATTGTTTACAATATAGAAAACAAAAAAAAAGAAAAACCTATGAAAGAGAAGGTGTGTCCAAACTTTTGACTGGTAGTGTATATATAATGTCATGTCGCTGATCATGATTTATAACAGAATGGTCTGTTATACGTAACATGACGCACCTTGTCAGCTTTATAGCGTCTCTCAAGGTCACTATGTAGAAGAACACACTGGCCCGCGTGTTGCTAAACACACTGTTAATTGTTGCCATGGCAGCACCGAGACGCTCTTCCGCTACACAGATCACAACAGGAATGTCCATCTCCGACTCAGATTCACTGTCCCCCGTTCGGTTTGGGGTCTTGCTGTCCCTGAGCTCTGCAGCATGATAACAGATTTAAACAACAGGCCCTCACTTCCTGCATAATGCTTTAAGCTTCATGTGTACCTGAGTGTTTTTCTGGGTGATGATGTGCTTTGAACATTTTGCTGTACAGCAGAGCCAAGGCCATCAGGATAAGTAACATGGACAGCACTCGGTTAACTGGAACACACAGGGAACAACTGCTGCTAACGCTCAAATTTTAAATATAGTTGATGTCAGAAGTTTATATTCAGTCATCATGGACATGAACACCATGGCAATATTTAGCTTTCAGTGATTTCTTGGAACTGTTCTTTTTCTGTGGCAGAATGATTGTGATACATCTTTAGCAGAAAAAACAAGATTTTGGTACAGACTTTTTAATTTATTTTGGGTTTTCTGAAATCAATACAGGGTCAAAGATCTAATTAATTCAGTGGTGCTGAAAGCTCCAAAATGTCATTTAACTTGCAAAGGCCAGGGCTTTGCCATGAACTGGAAGCTGCTGGAACTCTGTCTACAGTCAAGGGAGGTTTACATCACTATGGACTGAGAGGCTGCTGTCCAAGAAAGAAGCTTTGCTGCAAAATCGACACCTTCAAGCTCTACTAAATTTTGCAGCTGACCACATGGACAAAGAAAAATCATTCTGGAGGAAAGTTTCATGGTTAAATGAAACAAAGATGGAGTTATTTGGTCACAATGTCCAAAACACACAAAGTATTACGTCAAACTTTAATTGAACTGATTCTACTGAGAAAAGTGTTCAAATATCCAAGTGTACAGTGTGCATAATTTTGACCCTGTGTTGATTTCAGAAAATCCAAAATAAATTAAAACACGTGCACAAAATTCTTGTTTTTTTCTCTTAAAGGTGTTGTACAATCATTCTTAACTGAAAAAGAACAGTTAATCATTGAAAGCCCAATATTGCCCATGTCCATGATGACTGTAGGTAAACGTCTGACTGAAAGTGTATATACTGTCTACACCCCAGCGCTGACCAAGTCTCAGTTCTGACTGGTCAGAAGGTGCTGATTAATTTTCTCCTTCTAATGCATTTTTGTTTCTATAGTAACAGCATGAGTGAATATCTGTTTATTATTGTTATAACAGGAAGTCGTAACAGAAAATGTTGTTTTGAGGATGTTCCACAGCCTTAAATGCAACAATTAAATGCGACTGTAAATGGGTAAAATAACATGATGTGTCATTCATTAATAACTTAAAAATACAGATCAACAGCAGATTGCTGTGGTAAAAGAGCAACAAAACATTTCAGGATGTGCTGTTTTTAAATAATAAAATAATCAACTTCAGGTTGGAAAGATTAAGTCTGCTTTGGGTCATTGATTATTTTCCTATAACAGCACACCCTGTTATGTTTTATTCCTTATCAGGGAGTTTGCACAGACAGTGTTATACAGCACAGACACTAGAGGTCACTGAAAATCAACTGATCCGACAGTCTCCACAGTGCCACTGAAAATTACCATTTTGAGGTAAGGTTAGTTTAAGTTACATTGTCGGAGTTTAAGTTTAAGTCGGAGTGCACAATTCCCCCAGCGCTAAAGCTGTTGTCTTGTATGTAGCACCTTGGTCCTGCAGAAACGCTGTCTCGTTTCACTGTACACTGTATTACATGTATATTGTTGAAATGACAATAAAAGCCACTTGACTTGACTAAGTTAGAAAAAAGTTGTTTTTTTATTATTTACATTTACATTTATGTCATTTGGCTGATGCCCTTATCCAGAGAGACTTACATACATCTTATTTTATACAAGTGAGCAGTGAAGGTTAAGGGCCTTACTCAAGGGCCCAGCAGTGGCAGCTTGGCAGTGCTAGGATTTGAACTCACGACCTTCCGATCACTAGTCCAACATCTTAACCACTGAGCTACCACAAACTCACTATTATAAACTCATCTTCCATAATTACTGGCCTTTAGTCCTTTTTGCATTCCCTTTGCCCAAATAACAGTGCTGGGTTTTCTATTAGAAGCCATAATCCCAGGATAAAATGAGATTATCCTTCTATATAAAATCTCTTTGGCTGCTTCATTCTTTGTTTATAGTGTCTCTGGATTCTCATCATCAGTTTAATCCACTGGATTTCAGCCGGGTTTAGATATGAATACTGAGGAAATAACTGCAGTTCATGTGGGAATCTGAGCATTTTTCTTTTTTTTTCTCTGCTTAGTAAAGCTCAGGACAGTAGTAGTGAATCTAAGGTACAGGATCCACAATCTTTCTATAAAAAATAAATCTTTTTAATTTTAGAACTTCTACGAAAATGAAAACTATAATAATATCGCTATCTATAATATAATTATGTTTGAATTCCAATTGATCAAACTGTATCTAAGAAAACGCTACTGTGATTATGAGAACATGGCTTTCGGGTTCTGCATTTAATGTTGGGAGATTTGGCAAAAACCTGCGGATAAATAAAGACGTCTGGCAGTCGGTAGCTTTTTCTTAACTTTTTTCGAGATGATGACTAATATTCCAAGCCAAATGGCTTTTTTAAAACTATATTGATGTTACATTTATTTATTCATTCATTTGGCAGATGCTAAAGCAACTTACAGCTGATTTGGAATTCAGACCAGCAGAGTCTCTCTGAATCCCCTAGAGTTTGGCTCTAGCAAAGAACATTAACTGCTGAGGTAACGCAGCACAAAACTTACTAAATGCTGCCAAGGTCACAGTGAGAAATGGCGTGTAATCAAGTTTTCAATCTCTAGCAAAGTCACTTCACTTACTCCACAAAGCTACAAAGCATTTTTAAACATTAAACTGTAAAAACTCCCAATTTTAATTTCTAGTTTAAAACTTCACAAGGAGGAGTTTGACTTGCACACACGGTTTCCTCATTCACATTGAAGCTGCCAAGTCACACAGGCACACACACTCACGCAATCACCCACACACACACAGACACACACACACACGCACACACACACACACACACACACACACACGCACACACACACACACGATCTACCAGCTCTGAGAGTAGTATATTGCATCAGAGCACAGAAAGATCCCTGAAAATGTTTCTCTATCTCACTCATGTCTCATATCCCACATGTTGAGTAATTTCTCATCACATTTTTTTTAGCCTGAGGTAAACTTCATTCAGAGACTGAACCAAAACCTGAAGAGCATTTGATGAACCTCTCCTTTTTCGCTACTATCTACCATCTTGTCAGACCACAGTACTGTTAATTTCTCAAATCAGATTGGTCTGATTCATGCACATAGCATTAGCTGCATGGTTTATATTAAAGATCCACTGTGTAGGATTTAGGGGGATCTATTAGCAGAAATGGAATAAAATATTTATAAGTATGTTTTCATTAGTGTATAATTACCTGTAACTATGAATAATTGTGTCTTTGTAAGCTTAGAATGAGCCCTTTACATCTACACAGGGAGCGGGTCCACCTCTACAGAGCCGCCATGTTGCGCTGCTACAGTAGCCTAGAACAGACAAACCTCTAGAGAGCAGCTTCTGCGTTTCAAGTTTTTACAAGTGGCAGCGTGAATCCAGAAGGAAGCACTAGAAGGATGATAATGCAGAAGAAATAAAGATGAGGAAAACGAATGAAGAAAAAAAATCAAGAAGAGGAATCAGTGTTTGCTGGTGCTGGATAAGAAGTTTAAAAACCCAAATTTTGAAAAATGCTGGATCATATTCATTATTTAGCATGAAAAAAAGCAAGGGAGTGTGAATTCATGTACTTGGAAGTATACTACGGGCACCTGACGGCCATCGTACATACTAATACGCGCTTGGAAAGGGAGGGGTGTTCAGGTGATTGAATCCTACATAGTGGACCTTTATCATGCGCAGCTCAAATGAAGGTGGTAAGTTTTCTGTAAGGAGACATTTATTCCACATTTACGGAAGAAGTCTTCAGTGTCCGCACTTTGTAACATTTAGAGGTAAATCTCTAACTTTATGTTTTCCACCACAGGAGAGTCATCAAGACAGTGGAGCTAGTTATCTTCAACAGAGAAAAAAAGCTTGAGGCTAGTGAGGGAACAACTGTTTATAGCTGCTATAATTAAGTGATAACATGAAATGAAGCTATAAATGGATGAAAAGTATGATATGTCATTTTTTATTTAAGAAGAAATGCTGGCAAACTGCTGTGCTACAAGATGAATAAAACATTTTGGCACATGCTGTTATAGAAAAATAATCCACTTTGGGGTCACACGGCTCTGCTGTTGATTATTCTCCCATAACAGCGCAACCACAAGTGTTTTACACTTACTGTATGGACAAATGCAGAACATTACATGCAGTAGGAATGCTGGTAGAAAAAGCTAGTACTTACTTTTCCTCAGCACAGCCATCCTTTGTTCTTACGCATCTGCACAGAGAGAACAAAAAAAAAAAGTCCAAAATGATATAAAGCTTTTCCCAAACCAATTATAACTCAGTGAGCACACAGTAATTTATTGTCCTAAACTGCATGTGATGTAAGAGGAGCTGTTAGAAAGCTCCACCAGAGACATGTCCAGGGTCCATGTTAAACAGACCCTGAAACCCTGAAGATGAGTCCCCCGAGTCCCTGCACACATGTGGAACTGGTTTAAATGGGTTTCATGCTTCTTCCTTCCTGACAGCATTTTTTAGTGCATATGTATCTCTGGTTTACAAATAGCCAATCCAGCTCCACTCCCTCTCTTGCTCTTTTTCTCTGGACAGCCAGCTTATCTGTACCATGACGTCTCAGCGCTGGAGAAACAGATGAATCTTGTCTAACTTTTCCAAACAAAAGCTATGGGAAGGCATGCTCATTTGGCACCTACTACATTTTGCTGACAAAGATAGCTAAATTCTGTGACTCATGGAGTGCGTTTTTTTTTTTCTTTTCTTAAAAAGAACTGAAATCTAAAGCTTTTCAGATGGATGCGACCGATTTACACTAAAAAGATAAAAAAAATAAATAAATCTATTTTCAGCTCTCATGCTCCAGTTTATCTTTTGCCAAAGGACAGAGTTTGAACTTCACATGCATAATTTTCGCTGAAACAGTTTTTAGACCTTTCAAACAACAACTGAGGACTGAGTCCAAAAACTGCACAATTTTCCATTTTCTTTTGCAGGAGTGTGTGCACGGTCAGGTTTAACAGACAAGCAGTTCAATAGTGGATGAATGCAAAGTCAAATCTTTGTAGGGGAAAAAGAAACATGGTTTTCTTGAAAGTAGGACAAACATTTCTTCATACAGTAACAAAACAACATGGCCTCCTAAAGCAGTTCATTTCGGAAATCTCAGAGGTAGGGAAAGTCGGTGTTGTAGGCTTCTTCTCTAAAAATCCACAATTCTAGGCGTAACCTTCATTCACAGTGGGAACATTGGGCAGGAGCTGGGAATAAACCCTGGATTGTACACCAGTACACACAGAGCCCATTATGAGCACCATGCGCATTCGCATTCACACATTTATTCACATCTAGGTGCAATTTAGCTTTACCAACCAACTTCTGCCATGTTTTGGGTTGTGGAAAGACATGAGGAGAAAACGAAAAATTCCACAGAGAGAAACCCAGGAACCCTGAAGCTGTGAGGCAGAACCACTACCCTCTGTACCGCCACACTACCCTTACAATATATGTCCTCTAGTTTGGAAGTTAACCCTTTAATAGGCAAACAATGAAATACTTGCGCAAAAAAACATTAATGTTAATTCTTACTACTTCTATCACATTCAGTAGAATTTCACAGATTTGTATTCACCCATTAGATTAGGAGTTGCCGATCCCAAGCACGGATGAATTGGGAGGGTTGTGCCAGGAAGGGCATCCGGGGGAAAAACGTCTGCCAAATCGATGAGCGGACGATGAACGATCCACTGTGCCAACCCCGAACAGGGAACAGACGAAAGAAAGGAGAAGATTAGATTAGGAGTTATTGACTGTTTAAGGTAACAATATAAACACCTATTGAACATAATGGATAAGTAGTATGGTTTTTACCATACTACAAATGTAATGAATTTGTGTGCAAAGCTTTCAAAGTGCTTAAATATCAAATTGCAATCAAATGTTTTTAGCGCTTTAGTCTCCCACACACACCATGACTATCACCTTCTATAAGAATCATTGCCTTCTATGAGAGCTTTTATAAAAACAATCAGACAAATACAACAAAATATAATATATTGCATATCCTACACACATAGGAGGAAAGCTTATTCTACATATTTTAGCATACAGGTTGAACCCATAGCCATTAAATTTGTTGCGTTTCCTTTTTGTTCAATATGGGAAATAAACTTTATTATATTTTCGATATATTATCATTTTGATTATCATTGTAAAACAAGATGTTATCTTGATACAATGTTATGCTGATGAATATTATACATATATTGTATCTTGTGGGGAATCAAAAACAAGCCATGGGTTTCATCTTTTGTACTAAATTTTTACAGTTAAGCTCAGTAACTTGAATGAAGAGTGATAACATCCAGTTTTCATACCAGTTTCAAAGCTATATTTCAAAAAAAGAAATAGAAAGAGTCCCCTTGTGGATGACTTATATCAGAAACACTCATTGTAATCACTTAATATAAAGGGAAAAGCTGGAGACAAATATATGATCACTATAATATGAAGTGACAGTGATAAATGCGTGTAACCCTGTGGTTGAGCTGCCTGTTAATGGGTGGTGAATTTGTCTTAAATGTAAAACCTTCCCAGTTCTCTGAGCTGCATCTCATAAACAGAGACTATCTTTGCTCTTCAGTGTTCCAGTGTTGTGAAATTAACTGTTTAGCTAATAATGTACTAAAAGAAATGGCTACTGCATAAATCTATTAATCTATTATAAATCTATAAAATGCTACAAAAGTGGTTAGGAGTTTTAACAGTTTTAATAAGTGAACTGTGATACAGTCGCTCTCAAGACAAACTTGACAAATAAAACCTGACTATAAGGTTTCCATACAAGGCCTGCACAGAATAGAAATCAGGAGCAGTCAATTCATACTGAGCATTTTATAGAAAGTATGCTTGCACATTTATTTAGACAAGAACTGTAAAATGTCTCAATGAAATGTAACCAGTAAGATGGGCTATTTTGTGCAAGAAGTAATTTTTTTGGAAAAATTGCAGAAATCAGGAAATAAATTAAACACCACATGATTTTAAACGCAACTTAACAAATCACGATTAAAACATTAACTCTTATTAAAGCCTGGATTTGAGGTTAAATTTGATCACCAGCCAAGAAAGATGCAACAATCTAAAAGAGTAAATACCATCAACAATACTTTATTAATCTATATACCTATAAGCCTACTTTTTATTCTTTAAACTGAAATTGTCCTTAAACAAACTCTCCCTCTAATAGAGCTGCAGTATTGGAACTTAAAACCACCTTGAATGGGAAAATTTTAATTAAGCTAAAAAAATTCAATCAATTAAAATAGGTTCCTAGGGGGTTCATTTGATAGTAAAAGTTCTCAAAGAAGTTCTGCTATTTGGAAATCTCTCTGGTAGGGACAATCTGTTGTAGGGTCCTACACGGAGGAAAGAACAAGGTTTGAGAAATAAGGTTTTTTTCTAACCCTTCTGAAAAATGGTCATAACTGCTGCCAGTTACACAAACACAGACAGAGCTGGTCAAACTGGTAGAATATCCTTCCAACTGGTAAACACTAGTAGAAACAATTACCTCTAGTCCGTTCAATTTTATTTATATAATGCTTTTAACAATGGCCATTGTCTCAAAGCAGATTTACAGAAATATATAGATTCCGGATAAAATTTTAAATGTATAAATTTATCCCTAATGAGTGAGCCAGAGGCGATGGTGGCGAGGAGAAACTTCCTGAGATGACATGAGGAAGACACTTTGACAGTAACCAGACTCAGAAGGAAACCCATCCTCATCTGGGTGACATCAAAAAGTGTGATTATAATCATTTCTCTTCTATAACTGTTGTCAAAATGTGCAGTTGTGTAACCACGACCTTATGTGCTTTTGAGCAATTAAAGAATATGAGCATATGAGTTATTTCTTTATCCATTTTTTAAAATTTGAAGTCTTTCAAGGGTCACAGGGGAGCTGGAGCCAATCCTGGCTGGTTTCAGGGCTACACCTTGGGCAGGTCACCAATCTATCGCAGGGCTAACTCGGAGATGAGGAGCCATTCACACTCACATTCATACCTAGGGTCAATTTGGAGTAGCCAGTTAACCTAATCTGCATGTCTTTGAGGAAACCGGAGCGCTCAGAGGAAACCCATGCAGACACGGGGAGAACATGCAAACTCTGCGCTGGAAGTCCCTAATCGGCCACCAGGTTCGAACCCAGAACCTTCTTGCTGCACCATCGTGCCACCATGTCAAGTAATAAAGAAGCTGCAAAAACATACCAACCAGCAAAGATGGTCTACCAGTTTGATTAGTTCGGCCTGTGTTTGGGCCACTGGTAGCTGCAGACCAAGCTGTCTTTTTCAGCAGGGAAGACTGTAAGTAAAATATAAATTTGAGTATAATGAAATGGATTAACAGTGTCAAAGTCAGTAAATTGTCTCTAGGATTATTGCATGAATGCAGTGTTTTTTACACAACAATACAAATTGAAAAAAAAAATTTAAACAAACTTTGGTTTTAAAGTACAAGTTTGATGCAGTTGATATTAAACTTGGATTTATTCCAGATTATATCTTTGTAGGTGTGACTTTCACAGGTCTATAGTTTGTTTCACAAGCCTGTTTTTTTTTTTTTTATCCTTGTTCAGACTCACACTACAGCACTATGTAGTCTCTCTACTTACTAGAAGATTCTCTGTTAGGACTCATTGCTGTTCTCTGATCTACTATTTTCCTACTGAGTGTGCTAGTATGAGATTTCCGACTTCACCAAACAGGCTGCAAATCCGCCTTAATTAACTTTATCCGTTTAATTCAACGCAATTCCCAAAGTACAGAAGTAATGAGCTGTCCTACAAGTCAAACCGAACTCCATCATCACTACTAATGAGGTTTCCGCACCCTTTTCATGTGCCATTGTTCCTCGTGGGGCAAAAAGCGGAATAAATCCCCTAGAGCCGTTAATAGCGTTAATATTCAGTGGTTATGAATTGAGCGGTGGATCATTAAGCGCTCTGCGTTATTAGCCTTTATTAACATCCAGCATTTTATTGTTTTAAGGAATAATGCCTCGGTTTCTCGTACTCACCACAGGAGACGTGTCGGCCACTTCTGCCCTGTAATCGCCTCGGTACACATTCAGTCGTGCAGAATTTCGCAAAGCGCGCAGTGAAACTGATTCCAGCTGTTAGTGATTTGCCCCATACAGATGTGTCCTGTCTTGTTCAAGCGAAACAAAATGTATCTGAACATTTATGACAGGTAGTACTCCAGTAAATGTAGCCAATACTTCAAATGTTCTTAAGGAACTGCAACATAACCAATATATTACTAGAATTATTGGCATGAAAATTTACATATGATATTTCGAGCTACATTCAAAACTTAATAAAGGCTAACCTGGAAAGAGTAACAGCATTAAGCTTCCTCCTGTAAAGTTGGAAAGACTTGCAGAGGAATCATGGTATATGCCTTCTTGGAAAAATTCCATGTTGGATGTCTTCTTTAATCCAGACTAAGGTTTGTTTTCTTTTTTATTCCTTCTTCTCTTCTTTTTCATTTCTTTTTTTCAGGGTGGTGCTGATCCAAAGTCTATCCAGGGAACACTGGACATGATGACACAATGAACACACACTCACACCTACAGCATGTTTTGTTTTTGGGAGGGGAATGGGAGAAAACTGGAGAACCAGGAGGAAACCTCACAATCAGATCAGGGATTACGGAACAGTGAGGTTTTCAACAGGGTCCAAATCTTGCCACTAAGATGGCTAATCATTTTGTCTTTCCTGTTATTTTTTATGCATGTTTCAATTGTTATCTTATTCAAAGACCTATGTCTTAACCTCCTGGAAGAGGCAACCACATTTTGGGCTAAAATATTCTTGGCAGAATTTATATTACAAAATAGCTTTACAAGACCTCAAAGCATATATGATCATCCTCTATAATGTATGATAACTATGAGGTGTTTTTTCCAAATTGGGTAGCTAGTGCGCCTGAACATACAATATTCAACCACAACACAATTCAGATTAATGTTCCAATAATAATCAGTGGGTTTCTTTGCTGTTATGCACTCGGATATAAAGGTACCAAAACGCTACGTTTTCCTTGTCGCTGGTGTGGTACCAACAAGGGTTCGTCATTTGTATGGATTTTTCATTGTAAATATAATTTACGGTACATTATTGGACCTTAAGTACCACTTGTACTCACTTTATAATTAAATGTGAACATTGTGCACCTCCCCAGTTAAAAGATACATAGTAAAAGTAGAAAAAATATTCCCTTGGTGATACCACTCCAGTAAAAAAGAGGAGTCAAGGTCTGCTTCTTTATTTCTGACAGTGGTTGCGTCTAATAGTTGATTTGAAATTTTACAACCCTAAGAATCAACTATAAAGTAAAAAAAAACAAAACAAAGCAAAAAAAACTTTCAACCCCCACAGTAGACTTTAATTACAATATTTAGTCTTTTATTCCACAACAGATAAAGACATATGACCGAACACAACAGATAAAGATCTTTACACACCTATAATATTATGAACAGTTACACACAAAGGTTGCTCACAAAGTGGTAGCTTAATGATTAAGGCTACTCTTTACACTACTCATTGGGAGTTGAGCTCAAATCCTAGCACTGCCAAGCTGCCACTGCTGTATCAGGACCCTTAAACCTCACCTTCTCAGCTGTATCTTGTCTCAGTTTTAATATACATTAGATAAAAGTGACAACCAAATGTAATAGTAAAATATCAAGGTTTCAAACATATTCTTTCTGAGTCACCAGGAATTAAGACAAAACATTTTATGACAACATTTAACTTTTTTTTTTTTTAAGCATCATGTCATTCTATGTACATGAACAGAATCAAATATGTAAAAATGTTAAAATATGAATATACATATCATACAAAGTGTATAGTGCAAAAGGCTGTGAAACACTGATGTGACAATCCTGTCATAAAGGGTGCACTGGCACTCTGTTCTCAAAATTCAAAAGTACAGTTTCTGACAATATGAGCAGGTCCTAAGTGAAACAAAGCTCACCTTATAAGAAAAATATTTCTTATCCTGCTCCTCTGTAAGTCCCACGTCAGAGTTCCCAATACAACAAAAAAATAATTGTAAAAGGAGGACTGGGGAAAAAATTCAATTCAATGACAAAGCAGGTAGAAATATGACAATATTCCAGATTGATGTAAAAATAAAAAAGAAAACCTAGGAAAAATGCAATGCACTGACAGCGTCCTGCTCCAGGCAACGTCAGCATTCCTGAGCGTAAAGTAAATAAGTTAATTTCTGGTATTTTTACTGATCAGAGTACAACAGGAGCTCTTTCCGCCAGTGTCTTTATATTTTCACTACATGATCAGGTGCAGAACTGTTCACCCCACCTTAGTTTTGGATTTTATTAGATTTTTTTAAAAGTTAAAACTTTAGGGTGGGTACATCATGTGGGAATTACAACTGAGCAGAAACAAAAGCTATCCAGAAAAAAGCTGGAAAAATTTAGTCATTTATAAAGGCACAGTAGTAGCAAATAGGATTATGAATGTAATGTAAATTTTTATATGTTTCACTATCATTTTTTTTAACGTACTAAATATTGTTTTGCTATGAATATGTCCTGCCTTTTTGGTTTGTTCAAAGGGTGCCCAAACTTTTGCACCTCACTGTAATATCAAAACACTTGCCAAATAAGTGTGTGGTTTCTGCACTTCACTCAAGGAGGACTGTAGGCTCGGAGGTAAGTCTCTGAATTTTGAAGTATAAAACAAACATGATTGTTGAAACTTGTTCAGACTTCACCTGTGACATCACAGTTTATAACAAGCTTTATAACAAAAATTGACTGGAAATAAAAAACTGTTGAATACCTGGAAATGCCAGCTGCCTCTAATTGGATTATGGCATTAAACCCTATTTACATATACACAGTGTACAAAAACAGTGTGTGTGCGCGTGTGTGTACTGTTAGAGCAGAGCCAGCAGCATGGCAATGTTAATAGGCAGCTCGAGTCGCTCCTCAGTGTAATGCATAGACTTGATTTTCTCAGGTGGAGAGAGGATGAAAGCTACAGGACCTACACGCTGTTCCACACATGTAGCACAGAGAACACCACCTTCCTCTGCACTGTCCATCTGGAACATGAACACACACACACAAGTAGATTACAGCAAGTGTACGTGCCAAAACAAAGCCAAGTGCACAATGTTGAATCCCGAGGACATTTGAAATGTGTGGAACATACGTATCTGATCGGGAGTTTGTGCATGCTGAGCGGCGACTCCATAGTGATGAGGTTGGGACACTCTCTGGTGCTGCATCGGCGAGACTCATCCTTGTTTAAAAGCGTACAGCTCAGCTCAGACCTCAGAAAGTATTCCTTCAGCCAGAGACATGCAAAAATACATCAGAAAATATTGTGGTACATGTGCAAATGTTTCAAACTGAACCACAAAATACTGCAAAGGGCAGTAATAATTCTGATTGGTGATAATTAATTTTCTATAACAACAGCTCTGACAGTAGTGCCAGTTTTAAGGCAAATCACAGGTTTATATACATGTTTTTTGATTCTGCAGAGTCAGCGCTTTGTAACAGTCAAAAATCTTTCTCTGAAACAACTTACATATTTTCAGTCTTATTAACTTCAGGAGAAAGTGGGAATGAGTGTTTATAGCAGTTATTATAAGTGATAACATTCCACAACATTAAATGTAACTATGAATGGATAAACATGATATGTTGTTTATTAATAAATAAACATTGTGTAATTAGTGCCAAGCTGATGATGTAGAAGAGAACATGCAGATATCGGACAATAATCAACTTCGGGTTTGTAAAAATAACTCGGGACACATTACAGCACCCTGTCACTGATTATCTTCCTGTAACAACCCCATCGTGTTTCATTCCGAAAATAAATTTCAGTATATAGTATAATGAGTGATGAGCTCACTTGTGCTAATTCAGCTAAGAAAGTTCTGATAGATGATCAACGACAGATAAAGTATATTCTCTACACTATAACCTTGCGGATATATTCTCTGCATTTCCTCTCTGATAAGTCTTTGTATAACAAACCATTTCTAGCTGTACAGAAGTTATGGTGTGAAAGCCAGTAATGAAATCAATCAGAATACATGAATGTCCGTTTACGTTAAGGAAGTGTCTCTATTTTGAAAATAGGGAAGACAAAACATGCTTTAAAAATAAGAACTCTACTACTCACCCCCGCAAGTGTGAGGATGTTACTGATGCTCTTGGTGATGTACAGCGCTCTCTTGGCTCGTGTCACGGCCACGTACAGCAGGTTCCACTCATCTGCATCAGCTGTTCTTATACCTATATATGGAGAGAGGTTTTACTGCACGTATCTATTTAACCCTCGCTTCTAAAATCATTCCTTCACCAAAGCACCATGTTGGAAAAAATGACTGACACAATATTTTGTGCTCACCATCCTCCTGACTGATAAAATACATGCATATGCTGCAGGTAGCTGTAGACTACATCTGCTTTTCATAGTCAAGAATTATGTAAGGATTTAAAACTCATTTCCATGTGGGCAAAATAAATCCTAAAGTCAAGGAGCAGGAAACTTAATAACCTCTTCACAACAGTCAAAATTTCATCACTTCATTTACTGAATCTTTTATGAATCAATCAACCCTTAAATAACTACCAACGCATCTGTATGATATGCAAGGAATAAATCATGATGGGACATGCTGTAATTAAAATGTATATATTTTTTATTTATATGTATTTTCTGGAGTGCTTTACTCCTCTTATACTGCATTCATTTACCAATGATTACATTTTAAATTTATTAAAGAACAACTACTAAAAAAAAGTTGGTTTTTTTTATCCATTGATGGCTGTATTTATAGTTGTGAAACGGGCACAAAACAAGTTAGTTCCTCTTAACATTTCCGTTATAACAGCTATAAATATTCATTATCATTCCAAAGTCTTTTTTCTCCTCTCGAAGTTAATAAGAGAAACAAATTCAGAGCTGGTCATGTTATTACAAAGTGAAGTAAAGTCTTTCCTGTGGCTAAAAACTATATAGTGATACATTATTACATGCTTACTTTGTGAAATAATAAAACATTTTTAATCATTGTGAGTATCCACAATGCAAGTCCAGGTGAATGAGCTGTTACTATAGAAACAACAACTTATTAGAGCCAATGCATTAATATATACTTGTGATTTACCAATTTAACAGCGCTGATGTAGAAGACTATTGTCTAACAGACAAATACACACACACAAATAAAAAGTAGTATGAACCTGGATTAATGTTCATTCTCTGCAGGTTGTGTCTAGCGCAGGGCACTTTCATGAAGTCGTCTGTCACCACGACTGTATCAAACTCCAGACCTTTGGATTTGTGCATCGTGCCCAGGATATAGTCTACAAAACAAAGATAAGATAAAAGACATCTGCCTGATTCTCTAAATGTAAAATTTAAAATTATACACCAAACATTTAATGTGATTTAAACAACTGCCACTAGATAATTTAAGTGAGTTTTTGAGGAAATCACACATGCACCTGTGGTGGATCATCACTGATCATTAATGATTACTGTCTGACCTGCGCAGTCCGGCTTGCTCTGAGCGCAGTTGTAGATCCGATCCACCAGCTCTGGAATGCGCTTGTTGTATTTCTCCACCACAGACAGTTTGGCCTCCAGCTCACGGTCTTCCGTGTGTATGGCGTACCTCTTCAGACCTGCGTAACCGCCCAGCTTCTCCTTACAGAAGCTCCGGATAAACGGGTCCTTAATCCACAGGCTTTCTGTATGACAATATAACAGATGATCATGGATACTACTCTGACACAAATCACCACATCCCACAAAATCCTGCATCCTGCAAGGGTTCAGTTTATTTTCTGGCAATATGTGTGTTTAGCCATTTTAAGCTGTTCACATAAGGTTCAGAAGTGCTTCAGCTGTGGTGATATTTAAAATCGAATTAAGTTGCAGCTTCCTGTTGTAGAGGGGGCTTCTATTTTGGGGACTGCTGATCATGCTGCCTTTTAGCCTGGGACTTGGGGTTGTAGCACTCCTGTTTTGTCTGTGTGTCTTTATCTGTCTTAATGCAGTGTTTATAAATCCCATTGAGTTGGTTGTTTTTGACGGTGTTTTCATGGTTGGTTCGGGTCAGTGTTGAAGTGTCGTTCGCCCCATAAGGCCACCCAAGACTGTTTCGTAACAAAATGATCTAATCTTACTATAAAATTAGCTACAATTTGGCATCATGAACATGATATGACTAGGATGTTGCGAATGCTTTTTCAACATGGAAACAAAGGACAAGTATAACTCGGAGGTAAGCCACCTGCCTGCTGTGGAACATTTTAAAGCTCTTAGGTCATATAATAAACAGTCCTGTTACGTAAAGTACATTCACTAAGATTTTGTAAGCAGGAATTGGGAAGATGTTACACTGCATGTAGAATAAAATATAAATCTATGTTGGCTGGTGGAGGAATTTCTGCTGACACTGTATCTTTATGAGGTCCAGATAAAATCATGGGATTTTCATGGTGCATATCTGGGGGAAAAAAAAAAGGCTTTTTTGATGCTGAAAGCTTCAAAGCAAGTGTTGGAAATCTGCAAAGAAATCCATAAGGAATGGCAGAAGCAGCTATGCCCATATAATATAACAAAAAATGTTTGTACTGTTTCCAGGAAGAGTTCAGTTCTCATCTACGAGCTGTAAGCAGCAAAAATACAGAACCAGTGAAAACACATGCTTTGAGTGCACAGAAGATGTAATTAACTTCTTAAGGAATGTATTGCAAGCAGAGCTGTGTCGATATGACATTCAGCTTTAGGATAATTTTTTGCTGCAGGATTCCCTTGAGCATCAAGTAATCCTGACATATTGTCTTTTTTGCTAAAATCTCTGATCTCTGATATGCTTACCGTTCCTCCGTCTGTCCTTCGGCTGCATCAAAATCCAGATATCCAGAATTTTATTCAACCCAAAATTTTCAACACCCTAAAAAGCAAGAAGAAGGAAAGATTGATTTTTAAAAAAAACTTCATCCAGCAGTTCAGTTCGTGATCTCAGAAGAATACAGTTAATCGGTTTGTAGATGATGCAGCTTCATCTGAACTCACGCCCACGATGTGTATCTTGCAGTTGGGGTTGATGTCGGTGAGCCGTACGGCTTCACCGAACACGGTTACGTTACAGCGACACAAAATGGCCACCTTTCCTCCAAGCTGTGGACGAGCCAGTTTTATGGTGTCCAGAGTCTCTATGTCCTCTCCTCTCACCTTGCCTGAAGAAACACTGTGGTATTAACGTACTTGGATATTAATGTACACATTTTAAATTGCTCACGTGTTAAACTTACCATCCTGGTGTCCACCGACCAAAATCTTTTTCACCTTTTTGCAGACATTAAGGATCGTCGCGCCAACGTAGGCAATCTCAGAGCCAAATCTAAAACTCTGGAGAGAAAAATATACAGCTGGCTTGTGTGTATTGTCCAAAACAATATTGATTTATTATTACAGATATGGGTACAGTTATAGTAAGGCTTTGAGTGAGGGTTAACATACAAGTCTAAGTTTGTATGTGTGTGTACCTGTGTTAGATAGTAAAGATGTGTGTGTGGAACGGCATGTAAAGCATTAACGGCTCCTCTGAAAGTGTAGATCTGCTGATGAGGATCTCCAACCAGGATCTTTCCACAGGACTGAGAAAGCATGATGTCCATGATGACTAAAGAACAGCGGAAACATAGAGAAGGTAGATAATGATTAAGGCTCGGGCAAACATTCTCTAACTGTCTGAAAGCACAGAGGAAAAAAACAGGAAGTACCTGGAGTGCAATCCTGAGCTTCGTCTATAAAAATCACATCATAGTCTTTGAGTACAGGCTTCTGCAGCTGCCACAGTTTGAGGTAACCTGTATAAATAAGCATGCATTATATGTAAACAACATATGCCGGCATATTATATTATATGCCAACAATTATATTTTATAAACTAATTAACAAAAAGTCATACTTATTTATCCACAAAACAAGTTAGTTCCTATCTATAATTAAGTTTTATCCAGAGGTGTGACCCTGGTCTAATGAACATCCATAGCATTAGATAGAGTAAGTGATAGAAGACAACCACAGAGTGAGCTCGTTTTGGTCAGTAGCTTTGGTATATACATTTATCTTTGCACAAAATAAAGTGAGGAATTTATTAAATCTACCATCATGGGTTATGTGGTGCGCTGTTTCTTTGGTGGGTGTCAGCTCAGTCATTTTCGTCCAGATGTTTAGTGCGTCATGTGCAAACACCTGGAAAGAGACGCATGCAAGTAAAGATTACAGATGTTGCAGGTTGGTGTGTCTAAGGGAAGATTAATGTATGCATTGGTGTGGCAAGACACAGAGAAGGAGGTTATGGGGAAGCGTAACAGTGGCCTGCAGGGTGGCCGACAAGCACAGCTCCAGAATTTCATCTATGAAAGGTGTAAATCTGCAGTGTTGTGTTTCAAATAAAATGAGCAGGGAAATGTAGTCAGGAGCACTGGGATTACCCAAACTAGTCAATTACAAAATGGGGCAATTTGAGAAATTGGCAGTAGAGTAAAGACTTTCTTTCATTTTCGTACATGCAATACTGCCCCCTAATGGACATGTTCATCATGTTAACTCATCGATTCATCCGTCTTCAGTAACTGTTTAACCCTGGTCAGGGTCATAGCGGATCTGGAGCATATTTCTGGAACACTGGGCATGAGATGGGAATACATCGTGGATGGGATGCCGGACCATCATGGGGCACGCGTGCGCACACACACACACACACACACACACACACACACACACACACACACACACACACACACACACATTCGTTCACACCTTGGGGTAATTTATTGTACCCAATCCACCTACCAGCATGAAGAAGGAAATTAGAGAACATGAAGGAAACCCACACAGACACGAGGAGAACATAAGAAACAGGATTCGAACCAGGGACCCTGGAGCTGTGAGGCGTCCCACTTCCTCCCATATCCATGTTACGTGCAAGAATATTGGGAAGACGTGTCTGTGTGTCTGTATGAACGGATAATTTGGATGACTAACCAGGTATTTTTACCTTCTTTTTGGATTCGGTTGGGCACTCCTCTTGCCCGTTGGTATTCTTGTAGCGTTCCGGGACATGCTGTGGGCCAATGCACTCATCCGTGGAGGAGCAGAAGTTATTGATGGTTTGCGTCACCACCTTGGCATTGACGAAGCCGCCGTGGCCCTCAGGAAGCACCCAGGCTACCGTGAACGGCTTCAGGTTATTGCACAGCTTACTCAGATTTCTGTACCTGAAGGAATATTTTAATAATCATTCCAGTTTCTTGAACAGTACTTGGTTACAGGCAAACTAATTACTTAATCTTACTTAGTCTTTCCACCCAAACTGTTTTAAACTAATTTTAGGAATGAATAAACTCCTTAGCGAAATAAACTACTAAAACTGACCTGTGTCCAATAGCTTTGTAGGCCATAGAGTGGATGGTCCGGCACTCTACATTAGAAGGAAAGCTGCGTTTGGCCTGCATGGCCACTGACTTGTTGAAGGAAATGTAGATGAAGCGCAGATGTGGTCTTTGTTGAGCATACTTCACCAGTGTTGTTGTCTTTCCCGTACCTGAGACATCAAAAAACATCAGCAAGCAGAACTAGCTTTTTAACATTTATGTATCCATGAGATAATCATACACACAAAAAACTCCAACATTATAAGACCAATAATCATGTCAAAATTAGTTTCACACAACGTGTGTAGAGTATCTGGTGATTAAGTGTGTAAATATAGTTACCAGCAAAAGCCATGATTTTAACAACATGGTGTCTCTGGATGTCATGATTGAGGATCTGCTGCTGTTCATGAGTGACATGTATCTGCTTTTCTCTGCACAAAGAGACAGTGAGGTAAATAAAGTAAAAGCAACACTTAAAAATTTTAATCTAATGAAAATAGAAGATGTTAAAACGGCCCTGTACCTGCCGACACCATGACTCGGAGGCGGTGGTGCGTTCTCCATCAAATGCAACACGTAAAAAATATTGTAGTGCCACCTGAGTGAGGGACAAGACACAGCAAGAACCTTTTCATCAATTTATCTATGAATCAGGGGTCCTCGATCTTATCCGCAAAAAGCTGGCGTGGCTACAATCCTTCATGCCAACCAAAGAGGAATGTATAAAACACCACCACACCGATGCTTATTTTACATGGCTTTACTTTATTTACATGTTTTTTACCTGTTACTGATGGTAATGTTGGTGTTCCTCATGGCGAGGAGAAGTGCAGCCATGGCCCATAGGAACTCCGAGATCCCGTCAGGAGTCAGTAGACAGCCAGAGGTTCGTAAGCGAGCCACCAGGTCCAGGACGTCCTTCACCCCATCTGCAAGGATTAGCATCAGGCCCATGGGAGACCAGGGGTTTGGTACCTATGACACATCATTTAAGTCATTATCTTTCTGCTTATAAACAATCTATATTCATAACATATAACAGTTTACATTTCCATAGCAATGCTGAATTCTTGAATATGATTGGTCCGAAAGTGTTCTTTAACAGCATTTCTGACACAAGTTCACATCTCATATTTATATTAAATCACTCATTCTGATACATTAACAGTTCTTCATTAACAGCATACACGTCGACCTGTATGACTCTTGATGAGTTTTCTGTGAAGAGAAGTTTATTCAGCATTTTTGTCTAAAGTGTCAGTGACATAAGAAGAATAAGGGCCTGTGTCCACCAAATGAGTTTTTTAGACTACCAGCATTTTCTTTCTGTGCAAATCCTATAAAGATTTTATCAAATTTTCTATAAAGCAGCTTTTACAGCACTAAGCTTCCTCAGTGCAAAACTTCCCTCTACACTCAGGAGCTTTCAGCTGAAAACAGTTCAGCTTGTCAATGTCACTGTTCTCCCACCAACCAATCAAGATTAAGAATGAGTGGGACATATGACAACAGAGGCGAAACTGATCCTGGCTGTCACTCACACCACAGGTGTTTACAATCTAACACTGAAGTGTTACCACAAGTAATATTTGAAACCAACGCAATTTCTTTCCATCCTTCTAGCTGTCCTTTTAAAGTAAATACCGACTTGACATTCACAATGCAAGAATGCAGAAGTACTAGAAGATGTTTTTTGTAACCTAGCAACAATACGTGCTTGAGAAAAGTGCTCGCTCTGAAAATGCGACCGTGAACACTGCCAGCGCAAAAAAAAAAAAAAACATCTGGTGGACACGGGCCATGTAATAATTTGTGATGTGCTTTTGTTTTGTTTTCTAAAATTACTTAAATATAGTATTCAAAAAGATGAACAGATGAATCAGAACTTAGAAACATGCCTACGATGAATATTTTCTGCAACACTATCCTACCCTCAATGTGACATTAAGGATTCCACAAATAGAAAAAACCTGCTACATACCCCATCGATCGTCTCCACGTCTGGCAGCCTGTGCTTGATGCAGGCCTCTGCCTGGGCATAGAGCCGATGGCCTTTCACACACCGCAAAACATCTGCCACACTCACCTGTCTGCTGTGCTTAAACTGTGACATGTACCTGCAATGACAGCAGCCCTGTTTAAAACTCTTTAAAAATACTTCAGTTAGAACCTTACAGTAGAGACATGAAGTCTAATATTACCGCTATGAAAATGGAATGCAATTTCACCATATTTCTCCACTACTCTTCAATAACATAAGTAAAAAAAAAAAAGATATTATTCACTCAAAATGATAATGCAAGTCAGAAAAGGATTGCACTGAATAATACATGATTATGCCCAGATGATAACCATTAACGCTGTCGTACCAGATGAATGGAATAAATGCGACAGAACAAACCTATATTCACTGGCACTCATTTATGGTTTTACATTTCACTCCGTGTTTTTAGCTAGGTTTAAAAAAAAGTATTAATTTCAAAGTGAAAAATCTGCATTATTTTCGATGCAGGATGAAACTACATTAGGTTTTTGGTAGAAAACTTCTATCAGTGCCTGACGAGTTAGAGCTAGAGTGCACTCTGTCTTAAGTTTGTCCATCATGGGAACCCTTACCTAAAAAGGTTTAACTTTTTAAAAAGGCTTCCCAGTAGAACTCATTTAGAAAGCTTGGCTCATTAACCATCAGAATACCACTTGTAATTATTTTACATTCAGGTCCACTTAAAACTATTTGAAACTGAACCAGTTATCCTGTTAACCACCGAACCCGTGTCATCCAGCATCTCTTCGGTCCTCTCCAGATGTTCCAGCGGATTAGAAAAGCACTACGGTGTGTCATGGGAAGGTCTCTTAGGTGCCTAACCGCTAAACAAACAACACTTGCTTCACTTGTTGGAAGACTGAGCATGGAGAAAAGAAACCAAGTGTGAGCTAAGTCATGATCTGACCGGGAGAAAGGCAGTCAGTCGTATTCGTATAAGTTACAGTGGTGCTTGAAAATGTTGTGAATTTTCTGCATAAATATGACCTAATACATTATCAGATTTTCACACGCGTCCTAAAAGTAGATAAAGGGAACCCAGTCAAACAAATGAGACAAAAATACTGTCATCCCATTGGTTGAAAACACCTGACTCTAAATTCCCCTTCAAATTAACTGCTAATCCTAGAGTTTCACATACTTTTGCTACATATAATACATACAATACTGGATCATGTGATCAATAAATAAATCACCTTTTTTTCTCATTTGTTTAATTGGGTTCTCTTTATCTACTTTTAGGACTTGTGTGAATATCTGATGTTTTAGGTCATATTTATGCAGAACTATAGAACACTCTAAAAGGTTCACGAACTTTCAAGCACCAGTGTAAGCTTGAATTCCTGAATTTACGGGCAATATGATTGACACATATGTAGAAAAGTTGCCTGATCCTGATTAGGTGAATATTGATGCAGGGGGCAACATTAGTAGCCTGAGTGCTGTTGTGGGCTGGGTTTTTTTTGTGGTTGTTTTATTTATTTTTATTTTTTTTTTAAATATTTAATTGCCAAGTGGACAATAAGATTCAACAGCCAGAGAGAACTTATTATCATTCGCAAAATGAAGTCGGTCTGAGGCTGCGATCTGGCTGATGGTAACACCGATTTTAACTAGGTGGAATAATTAGCATGTACAGACTCTCCTGCTTACTACCTTGATGTTAAACATGACGAGAGAAAATTCCGACACAAATATTGTACGTGTGATTTGTGGATAGAACGTCACACCTCATAGCCGAAACGTTCCCCAGTGACTGGCTGACATTTTGTTGAGGTCACAAACATGATGCGCTGTATGAAAAACTTTAGCAGAAGAGAATTATTGCCACATAGTGCATCCCCTCCCCGACTCATCTGTTTCCCTTACTCTGTATTAATGCGTCATCTACCTACCTAGCTCACCATACGTTATTATATTAGCTACCACCTCTTGGTTACGTTTCCAGGAAACCAAAACATGTTACTGGGCTTCACACTGAAGGTTTTACTTGCCTGGTTGGCTAGCTAATAAATTTATGACTTGTCCATCATGGTGATGGTCCCCAACAGTAGTTTTTCTACTCTTTGCAGAGGCTTTTCATTAGTGCAGATATTTTATTGAGATCTTCAGGGTGTCTTCTGAGACTTACCTCACCATGTTCAGCACACAGAGATCATTCTTCCTGACAATGCCGTTGTCTTCGAGGAGGGCATTCAGCTGTCTCACTGCCGTCTCCTCCTGCTTCTCGTATCTGTAATACAACTTCTTCCACGGCAGAAACTAGAGCAGAAAAGACAGTCCAAACTGAAGTCACGTAACACTTCTGCAATTTCTAAACTGAACATACAAGGTAAAGTAAACACACCTGGCTATCCATGACGATGTCTCTCCAGCGCTGACACACCAGACTGACATGGCGGTAAAGATCATCCGCCGGGAGCTGAGCAAAAATAACACTCAGTACCTCTTCAGGCACGTCCTGAATGTGACCCTGGGGCTCCAGCAGCGGCTGATTCACTCCCAACAACCCGTAATGAGCATCAGGGAGGCTTTGCACGTCATACTCTTCATCTTCTTCTTCCTCCTTTTTCACGTGTCCGTTAGTAAAGCTGAAGGGAATTGGAGGAGACACCCAACTGCTGCATCCTGCTCCTGTCCACTCCTGTTCATTCTCCTCTTTCTTTACTGAACACATCCCTGTCTCAAACTCATCATCATCCACAAACATCTCTTCAGTGATACCTTCCATGAGGTCCATCGCTGCGTGCCGTTCCTCTTCCTCCTCTTTCCAGATGATGTGATCGTTCAGTCCGGGATCCGTCTTCGCCGTGTTGCCTTTTTGTGGGCTGCTGCTAAGGACTCCAGCAGATGCGAAGAACCCTGTAATGACGCTCTGCTGTCGGCCATCTGACACTTTTTGGTTAAAATCAGAAAAACACAAACAAGTAGTTTTGCAGAGTACTAATTCAAAATCAGATCAAAATACAGATGATTCATGTACAAATTCAAATGGATCATTTCCAGTGAATTACATGACTGAACATAAGTGAATAGATAAGAGAAAAGAGCTGCAAGTCTGTGCCTATTCACTGATCTCCAGAAAATGGTTTAGGGTCATGCTGGATCCACAACCTGTCCCAGGAATACTGGGCATAAGACAGGAATACACCCTGGACAGGAGACAAGCCAATCTTAGGGCACCTCACACACTCACTCACCCACCTAGAGGCAATTTAGAGCCAATCCACTGGCGTGTACATTCAGGGTAAAGAGTCAGGGCAAAGCAGTGCTTCCAGAGCACTGGAGTAAGGAAGTAAGGAATCTTTTCCTCCTCTATGAAGATAATAATCTCTTCTACAGTGTGGGTCAAGTTCAGCTATGGTGATATTCCTGGTATAAAGTTGTGCATTTTTGCAGAGGAATGATGTAAACAAGGGAATCAGATATGAGTAAGACAGACAGGACAAAATAATGGGTCAAGATATCAGAATTGATATTGTGCATCAAGGCTCACAAATGTAAGTGCAGCCTTTACATTGTTTTACATTCTACCAAATAGTTTTAGTTTACAGACCGAGTTCTGTGTTTTCATTGTCTTGTGTGTTTATTGTTGTGTTATGTGCATTAACTGTCCTGCACTCGTCTTACACTGTATTTTGTATTGTCTGCGTATGTAAACTCGCGTACTGTTACGACAAGATCAGACTACACGAGAGACTGGCAACACTACAAGTTTGACCATGACTAATCACCGATCACATCCTTGCGTGTCATCAGGAAAGAGGGTCCAGAAATTGGCAATCGTCGCTACGAAGGAACGTTAAAGAACTTGTTATATAGACTTTTTGTCAGGACATTGTGGGGCGTCCGAGACACCACATCACTTTTCTTTGATTATGTCTCATGATCAGGCCTGTTCAACCTTCCAGACATTCGTATTCAGGCCAGATGCTGGAAATTTGTCGGCCAAGAGAAAATCGTGTCAACATACGACTGAATTAGTCTAGTCTGACCCTGGCATTCTGTGTTACACCATGAACCTGGAGAAATTCCTGACAATAAAAACTCACTTGACTTGAGCTTCTGATCACAGCGAAGTGTGTATGTATATGGTATGACTCGGTACCTCTTTTTCTCCTTTTAGTTGGGGTCCTGGGCAGAAGGCCTTTATTGGGGTCTTTATTATGGAGGTTCAGAGTGAAAGGCTGTGTGATTGCTGGGCTGCCGCTGAGGCTTTGGGTCAAACAGCTGCACTCTTCTGCATTCAGGTGCCTCCGCTTGGCCTTTCCTACATCACCAGAGAAACACAGATAGCAAACAGGTAAGGAGCTGTCGTGTTACAGGAAAACAATCAACAACAGGGTGATGCTGTTACAACCCAACAGCATGAGCCTGGAGTGTTTTATTCCTCTTAAACCACAGACTTTCCAAAGATAACAAGTATTAATTTAGTGAGTGATGAATGACACTGGGTGCTTTTTAACGGTTTATAATTACACTTAACGTTTTGGAAAGTGCGCGAGCTAATTAAAATTACACATACCACTAGCTAGCTTACTGAAAGATAACATTAGCACAGAGCTAGCTCGCTGTGCCACTGCTGTTTGTTTACTATCACCATTTAAACAAGCATGCGAGTTGTTTTCAGATTTTCAGCTCGCTAGCACCAGTGTAAACACAGTTAATAGCAATTACCTTTTGAGGCCGTTTCCATAGCTGAAGAAATCCTGAATAAATATTACAAGTTTGAAAACGCTGCCATTTTATATTCCATTTTATTTACATTTTAAAGCTAGCTAGCAAAACAACTCCATTCAGAACGTAAAGTTTGCCAACTTCTGGATCAAACTGTTCAGTTTCATAATAAAAGCCTCGATTTAGGACTTAAAAATAACAATGACAAGCTTTTGTAGCAAAATAAAGAAATAAATGCATTTAAAAACCGAATTAGGTATCGAGAAACGCCTCCAACGCTAGCAATACAACTCAACTGAATCTATAGTTTGCAGCCTTCCTACTCAAACTGTTCGGTGTCATAATAAAAGCCTTTATTAATTACTTTAAATAAATTTAAATTTGAATATATTTAATTAATAACAAAATTGCACGCCTTTGTAACAAAAATAAATAAATACATGCATTTATAAAACGGATTCGATATCGAGAAACGCCCCAATTTTTTTATTATTATTATTATTATTTCCTCCCCTTTTACAGCTGAAAGTGAAAGCACTAGATGGCAGTAGCTAATGAGTTTAAGGAGGCTACAGAAAGTCCTTCGTCTAGTAACACGTCTACATACACTGCCCCAAGTTCCCCTGGTCGTTTACACTTTGGGAAATACCATCATGTCATCATATTTTACTTTCCAGTACAGTGCAGTCTCACACGTAACACAACTGACAGAACTCAAGTCATATGAAAAGATACAAAGGTGAAGAGTGGGGTTACAGACGATGTTATGCCCATAACTATACATTATGTAAGGAATAAATCAATTGGGAGTGTGCTGTTTTAAGAAAAGTAATCAATAAAGAGGTGTGATGCAGCCTGATGCAAAGCAGAGTTACCTTTACTATCCTGAAGTGGATTATCCCCCATAACAGCATGTCCTTAATTGTTTTATTTCTCTTTTACTGTTACATTTAATGTAGTGGAACATCCATACTTATGTGACCTCTGCACAAACCTCTTTTTTATCAATAGTTATGTTAATAAGTCCTCTGTCCTGAAGATTTTTGAGTGAATGTCTTTAGGATTTTGAGCATTGTGGCTTCTTGACAGGCTGCGTTTTTTTTTTTTTTTTTTTTTTTTTGGTCGTATTAACTTTTAGATAAAAAAACAAAGGCCAAAGAGGAAAAGAAT
>JAQQZR010000004.1:4718455-4728521 GCA_030068235.1 Notoglanidium macrostoma | reverse complement strand
CTTGTGTCTCTCATCTGGCTTTGCTGAAACATACAATTGTGTGTCATCAGCGTAGCAGTGAAAGCTAATACCATGTTGGAACAAGCCATCCAACCCAAGAAGGAGGAGCCTCAGAGCCTTGCCTCTACCCATCTCTGTTCGCCCCTCCTGAATACACTGACAGTCCTTCCAAGACCTCGACTCCACCCTCCTCTTCCCCACCACATACACGAATGTGCACGAAATACTGGAAGGAGGAAGGAAGAATGATGGGTGGCCCAGCGCGAGCTACAGGTGGAGGGGATGTGAATCCAGTCACAGTACTGCCTATGATTGAAGTGGCAGGCCCAAATGGGCTAATCCTCGTACACAGGCCATGGACTTTGGCTGACATAAAGGAAGGCATGACTCAACTGCCCAACGTTCATGAAGTGGGAGGTCGTAAATTCGGTGATGAACTGTTGATATTTTGTAGAGAGTTCAGACCTACCACAAACAAACTGAGGCGCCTCCTCATGACGAGGATGGGCGTAGACTGGGCAAAAATATCACACCACTGGCCCAGTCAGGATTTGCAGCCAGGACTGATAATGCAAACCAAGCTTATGTGAACAACTTAAACAACTTCCATGCCTATCTGGGAGTCGTCTTCTCCGTACATATGGACATGACAAAGATCAGCATGTGCAAACAACAAGAGGATCAATCCATGTCCACATATCGACTCATGGAAATACACGAGAGACACTGCGGCACCGACAAACCTGCGGCTCTAGCCGCGTGAGAAGCGGCAACTGTTGATGAAAAGAAGGGTTGCATGACCTCTGTTCTGTTGCAGAAACACGGAGACAAGCTGAGACCGGTAGCCTATTTTTCAAGCAAATTGGATCCTGTAGCGGCCGGACTTCCTCTCTGCCTGAGAGCAGTTGAGGCAGCAGAAAAAGCAGTAGTAGCCTCCAGAGATGTGGTAGGGTATGCAAACCTCACCCTATTAGTTCTTCATGCCGTCTCCTTGCTTCTGCTGGAACAGAGAACATCTCACCTATCGACACAGAGGTGGCTGAAGTATAACACAGTCTTGCTTGACATGCCAAACATTACGATTAAACGTTGTACTGTTCTTAACCCTGCCACTTTACTCCCTACAGAGAATGACGGAGAACCTCATGATTGTGTGGTGTTGACTAACCACCTGTGTTCTCCCAGACTTGATTTGCAGGATGAGCCGATGCAAAATTCGGAATTAGTGCTCTATGTGGATGGATCAACGTCGAGAGATCCAGACACAGGTAAGAAGAAAGTGGGGTACGTGGTGGTTTCAGACCACGAGGTGTTGAAAACTGGGTCGCTCCCATCGAATGTGTCAGCACAGGCTGCAGAGCTCCGGGCTCTCATTGAAGCATGTAAATTATCTGCTGACCAATGCTGTGAACATTTTTACTGACAGCAGATACGCATTTGGGGTGGTCCATGATTTTGGAACCATATGGAAACAATGAAACTTTCTGACTAGCTCTGGTAACCACATTGCAAATCACCAGCTCGTGTCTGACCTCCTCACTGCTATCCAGCTTCCGTGCACAAAACACAACATAGGGCGAGGTACACACACAGTCCAGGCAGCCCATTAAATGCCAGAAAGGCCATTTGATCACCTACAGACGGACTTCATTGAACTGACCCCAATCGAAGGGAAAAAGTATTGTCTGATAATAGTCGACATGTTTTCAAAGTGGGTAGAAGCGTTTCCAACAGCGAAACAAGACACTGATGCAGTGGCAAAATCATTACTAAGGGAAATAATCCCATGATGGGGAATTCCCAGCAAGATCTCAAGCGATAACGGCACACCGTTTGTTAGTGCAGCCCTAAAACAAATAGGCGAATACTTAGGTATTGACCTAAAACAACACTGCGCCTATCACCCAGCCAGTGGGGGAGCAGTGGAAAGGGAAAATGGCACACTAAAGAGTAAATTGAGTAAAGCATGCGAGGAGACTGGGTTGGGATGGACTTAAATCCTTCCACTTGCATTGATGCAAATGAGAATGTATGTGAGACCAAAGCATAACCTCAGCCCATTCGAGATTCTGTTTGGACGACCTCCTAATACAGGAATTGGGCCTGTGAAAACATCTTTCCCTGAAACCGCACTGTGTGATGATGCTATGCTTGATTATTGTGCAACCTTATCCTCTGCTCTCTCTCGTCCATCCGTAAGAAGGTAAAGGCAGCGCTTCCAGCACCAGCAGAGGGTCCGCTTCATGACCTCCAGCCTGGAGAGTGGGTGATGATCAAAGACTTTAGGAGGACAAAGTGGAATAAACCTAGGTGGACAGGACCGTTCCAGATCCTTCTCACCACTCACACGGCAGTCAAGACGAACGGCAGAGCCACGTGGGACCATTCTAGCCACTGCAGGAGGGTACCAGAGCCATTGTCACAAAGCAGCTTCACAGAGATATATAAATTATGGATATAAATTTTAAATATATAAATTTATCCCTAATGAGCAAGTGTAAAGGTAACAAGGAAAACCTCCCTGAGACAACATGAAGAAGAAACCTTGAAAGGAACCAGACTCAAAAGGGAACCCATCCTCATTTGGGTGACACCGGATCGTGCAATTATAAATAGTTCCCATCTATAACTGTGTCCAATATGGTCAAAAAGCGCAACTGTGTAGCCAAGAAATTCATTATAGTTTTAAAATGAAGTATGTTTTGTTGAAATGATCACCTGTTTACTGATGGAAACTTAAGGGCAATTGTAGTCCAAAGCCATTATAGAGAAACTGTTCTGAGATGGGGTGGATCAGAATAGATTTGAAAATTAGTAGACCAGTAGATGGTCTTTTGAGCCATTTTCTATCAATAATATGCTGATTTTTTAAGAAATGGTAATTTTGTCAATAATAAAACCAGCATTTATGTGTTTTCTCAGAGTACTATAAGTATTATTTAGTTTACAGCTCAAAAAAGCAGTTGAGTGTGCAGTACTTCTTTAAACGCTGAGACTGTGTCTGAGTCCTGAACTCTAATTGGAAGGCTGTTCCTTAACTGTGGAGCTTTGTAAGAGAAAGCTCTGCCCCAACTGTAGCCTTCACTATTCAAGGTACCAACAAATAGCCTGCACCTTTTGATTGAAGTAGATGTGTCAGATCATAAAATACCAGAAGTTCACTCAGGTACTGCAATGCAGTGAAGTGTTCAGTAGTAGTACTTTATAATCAATGCAAAATTGATTGAGCCAATGTAGTGCAGATAAGACAGGGGTGATATGCTCATACCTTCTAGATCTAGTAAGGACTCTCAGTGTTGCATTCTGAACTAACTGGAGCCTGTAAGGCATTACAGTAATCCAACCTAGAGATAACAAAAGCATGAACTAGTTTTTCTGCATCATGCAGTTTCATCCATCCATCCATTATCTATACCGCTTTATCCATCTGGGTCGCGTGGAACCTGGAGCCAATCCCAGCATCTTCGGGCGATAGGCGGGGTACACCCTGGGCAGGTCGCCAGTACACCACAGGGTTCATGCAGTTTCTTATCTTTAAATATTTCTGAGATGAAAGAAGGTTATCTCAAGAATATTATCCTCATGAGCTTCAAATGGAAGACTGTAATCACAGCAAGGATTTTACTGCTGTACATGGTGAAACAGAAAGGCCATCCAGAGTTGCATATCCCAGTACAAGTACCTCTGTCTTGTCAGAATTACGTAGAAGGATGATAACAAGCATCCAGTGTCTGTCTGGTGGCGGGGAAAATCTCCCTGAGACAACAAGTGGAAGAAAACTTGAGAGGAACCAGATTCAAAAGGGGACCCATGCTTATATGTGTCACACCTGATAGTGCAATTATAAATGCTTTCTATCCTATTATTGTATTCTGTACAGTCAAAAAGTGCAGATGTGTAAACAGTAACTGATGAGCTTATGAGCAACTTATTGATATGAGAATCAGAGACATTTCTGAATTCATTATAGTTTTAAATTAAAGTCTATTGTGTTGAAGTTCTTTACTGTTCAATAACAGTATAGAGACCTGAATGCAAATTGCTTTTTACCATCTGCAGTCCTAAGGTTATCCAGGAAAGCATATCCACAGACAACTGTATGGATTTCATGTGGTATCATCCACATTAAAATCATGGTGCTCTTTAGGCTGTCCATGTGGAGCCATCCTCAGCAGCAGCATGTGATTTTCAGATAATAAGAACTCTAAACAATAATAGTATGAAGACATAAGTACAATTTTTAAGTTAATAATTCATTTTCAATCCATAATTTGTATATTGCATTTATAAATATAATTGCATATTGCAAATATTTCATAGAGTTAAATGCATTCAGCTAACAGGATTAAGTGAGTGTAAATTAAAATGTTTATTTCTCATAACCTATACTAGACAGCTCATTGAAAAGAATGAAATGAAGCATGAAATGTTAATTGGGTTTAAACATTAATGCAAAAATATTTTTTAAATGTATTTTAATGAGCATACTTCAATGTAAAGTATATGTATAGTGTAAAGGTATATTGAGCTGAGACAGACAAAAATGCTTTAGTATAAGTTCTGTTCAAGAAATTTATCTGAAATTGGCACCAAGGTAGTTCTATAGGGCATTTATTGTTGTTTAAAATGTCTTTTATCTTTATTTTACAAACATATCTATAATTGTATTATCAGTGGGAAAGAAATGCCACCCTGATCATGTAATCACCCATGTAGATTGAATTTCTTGCTGTGTTGCTTTTATAAAGCCGTTATTGTATATGCTCGACAACAAACTAGTGACCTTGTTACATCAGTGGTTAAAGGAATGTCAACACAGTTCTCTTTACTGGGAAAAGAACAGAAAACTCCTTCACTGAAACTCATTCACAATGGAAGCTTATGGCCAGTTGTTAAACTCTAACCCTAACACTAACCCTAACCCTGTCAATAATATGCAAATCTTAAACTTTTATAAACTGCTGTCATGAATTTTTAGTCAAGGGTCCTGAATTCCCATCCTGCAGGGTTGCTGTCTAAACCTTTTGTGTTTCGGCTCCCACGGCACTGAGTTCCATGTGTGTCTGTTTAGTTCCTGCTTTGTTTCTGGTCTCTGCCTCTTCCTCATAATTGTTTTTTTTCCGTGATTGTGTTATCCTGCACATTGTTTCACCGTTCACATTACTTTGTCTGTTTAAACCCTCTGTGTTTCCTAAATCCACTGTTTCACCTGAAACTGTTCTTGTAGTTTATAAAAATGCAATCTCGTTGTCTTTTTTCCTTGGCAAATTTTTCTTCCCAGTTTGTTCTCGCTCATTCCCACCCACCAGCTAGCTCTCTCCTATCATACAACAACTACCAACCGGAGAGGGCGATTGCTAATGCATAACTCCTGAAGCCAGTTACTGCATCTTTTCAAACTGTGGATCATTATCTGTGTTATGATATGACATGCTCTACAATGCCAGTCATTTGTAAATAATATACAGTATTTGGTTGTTATGGGTGAAATAATTGCTTCAGACTGAGTTCTGCAACTATTGTATTTATATCTAATTTTAAAAATAAATAATTGAAATTAACAGATTGTACTTCTTTCTTTTGTGTTTGTAAGTATAATTTATTTCTTATGTTAATTTGCTCACAATACGCCATAGTTATAGGATATATATGAAGGGCAGAGAAGTATGTGAAAGGCGTTGTAAAGGAACAAGAATAAACATTCCCGACCTTCTTTGACTGCTCCGTTTATTGTGTTAATGTCAACATGTACACTGAAAAAAAATGATTCAGTGGTTTAGTAAATATGACAAAATCAAATCTGTGATTTTTACACAAAAATTTTGATTTACTTAATAACATTAAGTTCTATACCAAATTAATGTACCTAAATATACTTTAGTTACTTTACTGGGGTAATTGTTTTGCAAGATTTCACAAAACAAAAAAAGAAGTATTGTTTACTTGAGCAATGAGTTGCATACTAAGGCGGGGGCATGGTTTTTCACTTGATTTGATTTTACTTGACATAGACATTTGCACTATAAATTGATTGAATTTTAAGCAATATATAAAGATTGTTTTCAGTATTTTTTGTTTTGTGTTGGCTTTAAGACCAAAGGTCAAAGGCTTAAAGCCAACATGAAATGTTTTGAAAGATAAAGTGTTTCTGTTACATTTTCACACTCTTTGTTTTTCTTAGTGATGTGTATGGTTTGTGTGTACTCAGTTAAAGGTCCACTCTATAGGATTTTGAGGGTATCTGTTAGCAGAAACGGAGTACATATTCCATAATATACTTATGGAATTCATATGTACATTTTCATTAGTGTATAATTACCTTTGACTATGAATCATTGTGATTTTGTAAGCTTAGAATGAGTCCTTTATATCTACATAGGTAGTGGGTCCTCTTCCACTGAGTCGCCATGTTGTACCGCTACAGTAGCCCAGAATGGACAAACCTCTAGAGAGCGCCTTCCACGTTTCATGCTTTTTCAAGTAGCAGAGTGAATCTGGAAGGAAGCACCAGAAGGAAGAGAAAGAAGAAGAAGAAAGGAAGACAATGAAGAAGAAAGAAGAAGAATCAGTGTTTGCTGGTGCTGGATAACAAATTTGAGAACAAAAATTTTTAAAAATGGAGGATCATACTTATTATTTAGCACGGAAAAAGCAAGGAGTGTAAGCGTAAGTACTTGGAAGTATGCCGTGGGCACCTGACAGCCACATGTTCTAATACACGCTTGAAAGGGATGGGTAAGAGGGTTGAGGTGGCATTCAGGTGGTTGAATCTTACATAGTGGACCTTTAAATAATCATCTTGGGTTCTGCCAGTTCAGACTTTAAGAGCCTCACTAGAGAATAAACAGTTATTGTCTATTCACTGGAAAGCTGGACCCAATTCCAGCTGACTTTGGGCATGAGGCAGGATACACCCTGTCTAAGTTGCAGGGCTAACACAGAGAAGAACAACCATTCTTACTCACATTCACAACTATGGGCAATTTAACCAGTTGAAACCAGAGCACCTGAAGGAGACACACACAGATACAGGAAGAACATGCAAACTCTGCAAAAAAAGGTCTCATTTGGCCAGCAGGTTCAAACCCAGAACCTTCTTACTGTGAGGACACAGTGCTAACCACTATGCCGCCTCCTCTAGGTACAATTATTCATAAACATGGTATTAACTTCCACTATTATGCCAACGACACACACAGCTAATTAACCGAGACTTAAATGATCCTTTTAGTTATTTGCAAGATCTTTGGAACAGTCTTTGTGTTCATTTTAGACTCAGTAGGGGTTACTTGGAACATAATAGGACCTACTTATTATGGTAGACACACACATGACCTAATAGTCATATCTGGATTAAATATAGGAATCATAGTTCTACTACCCCAGTCTGAAGCTCATCTCAGATTATTACCTCATTTCATGTAAAATATGTCTTAGTTATAATATATGCACCTCACCACACTACACCATGAAGCATACGTTAGCTACTTTACATAGTTTTACATAGTTTTATTGAAAATTGTTTACCTTGATTCATTCACCATCTGACCCCACAGAACTAGATCAAGCGACTGAATACTCGGAGTCAATGTTGCCCTACATAAAAGAAAAAGAATTAGAAATAAAAAAACAAGCTGTCTGCTATAAAATATCATGATCACATATTAAAACAGACCTCTCTAAAGTTGGAAGGTAAATGGCATCAAACTAAATTGGTAATTTTCCAAATTGCATGAACAGCCTACTTAGCCATAATCCCTCAATGCTGTCAGACAAGTATATCTCTCCAACCTACGCTAACAAAAATTTCCTCTTCAAAATCATTAATTTGATATTAAATCCCTGTACTCAATCCCCTACCCACACATTTTCTCAAACAGACACTACAAGAAACAAGCTGGGGTCATACACTATTTTATTTCTCTATTTATGTTTTATGGTTTCAAAGGAGTGGGTGCTCGTAGATATTTTGCATATACATTTGCACTTTAAACTGATTTAATTTTCAGAATTATGGATGGGTTGTTTTCAATATTTCTTGTTTTGTGTTGTTTTGAAGACCTATTATTTTAAGTTGTTTGTTTGTTTTTTTAAGTTTTTTCCCCTATTTATTTAAGCTTATGTTATTATGAAATGTTCATCCCCTTTGTGTTTCTCCATCAGGTGTATTGTTTGTGTGTGTGTGTATGCGTGTGTGTGTGTGTGCATGCAAGTGTGCAAGTCACTTAAGTAATCATTTTGGGTTCTATCAGTTAAGACTTCATGAAAGCCAATGGAAATGCTAATTCTTTGGAATGCTAATTCTTGTTGGAACCATTTAAGGTGTTAATGATCATTAAGCAGTAATTATTATGTTTAGATAATGTATACTTTTTGCAGTAGTTTTACATGTACTTCTTGTAAGTTCTATTGTCTGAAATAGAAAATTAACATTTTCTTAATATAAAGAAACAAAATTTGATTTCCTTGCTTTGTTTCTGCAAAAAAACTCAAGTTTGAGTAAAAACTACTACAGAGCTACACAGTTATAGATGTTTATCAACATCTTCTGACCTACATACAAATCAAGAATTCAGCAGTGTAGTGGTATAATATCTATTATTGATGAACTACAGTAATAGATATTGCATGTGGACTTAGTCTTATAGATTTATTTGCTAAGTATGTAATCATTTTGAAGAATGATCTGCAGTCTGCATGACTGTTTTTGTCTCTCTTCAAGGAACTGATTATGTTGCTGTTTTGAAAGACCCACACTCCTGGTAATGTACACTCCTGGGCAAAAAAATGAGGCAAACTCAATATTGCAAAACATTAATCTTTTAATGGTCTCAACAAATGTCACTGGGCAGAAAATGAACAAGAAGTAAAAAAAGCACTCCTGAGACCTCGGCCTTCTTTTGCTGGTCGATGCTCTTTGCTGAAACTGTTGTGCGGAAAAGCTGGAAACAAGGAAATTCACTTACATAGTCTTCAGGTACGCAAAGAAAAAATCATGAAAAGATTTAAATACTTAAATGATATAAATTTGAAATGAACTTCAAAATTTTCCAAAATATCTTCTGTTTGAAGACTTTAACATCGAGTGGAACAACATGGACTCTTCTTTCTGTAAAATGCCGTCTGCAAGTTTACCCACAAGACTTTTAAAGGAAATCAAGGGAAAAGCTGCACCACACCAATTTACTTTATCTATTTGTTTCATTCTTGCTAAATTTCCTGCCCAATGATTTTCTGTTGAGACCATTAAAAGCTTAATGATTTGCAATATTGGGTTTGCCTAATTTTTTTGCCCAGAAGTGTAGTTATGTTTTTTCCCCCCATCTAAACAGATAACTATTTCCTGATCATTGTTTTTAATTTTCTTTAATAAAAAATCATCCTTATAACTTTTCCACAAGCCTCAACCTGAATCCTCTTTGTCTGTGTTTCTATTCTGTGTGTGTGAGAATTCATGGTATATCTTTCAATTACTTCCTCATAACTGAAATCCAGTGAAAACCAGCTCTGCCTTATGGCAAGCAAACAAAAGCGGGATTCTTCTTGTTCTGCTCTTACCTGTTTAATATGGGAGTCTATTTTTTCAAGGTCCTCAGAAAAAAAAAAAACAGAGTCATGGAACATTACCCATCTGCTACACTCATCATGCTCACTCACTGAGATCATGACTAAATGCTTGAGCAACCCAGACATTGAATACGATGATCCACTTAAGAAATGAGGTCATGAACGTGTAGTGTGATATATTGTACTGAATCATTTTCTTACAGAGTATGTGAATATAACCAGGCATTTTGTTACATGGATTTTATGTTACAATTTAATCCAAAGATTATACATTCCCGAATTATGCAATCATGGCTTGACATTGCTACTCGTCAGCTGATCAGACAGACAGTGTCAGATGACTTGGGAACTTGGTTGTGTCAGTTTACAAATGTTACATTGATGTGTATGCTGTTGCTAACGTTGTGTTTGAACAGCAATACTGTACACACTGAACTTGAAGGACGCTGGTCATAGCACTTTATTTGAAGGACTTTCACAATGTTTCATAGTACATCTT
>JAQQZR010000004.1:4703373-4718164 GCA_030068235.1 Notoglanidium macrostoma | reverse complement strand
CATTACTTTAAGACATGAAGTGTCTTTTAAGTAATAAAAATAAAGAAAAAAACATTGAATTAGAGGGTGTGTCCAAATTTGACTGGTAGTGTATATATATATATATATAATAAAGCTGGATGAATTAACAGGTTTCTGTCAAACTTGTGAGATGGCATTAAAGGCTTTACATAATTTGTCTTTACATAAATGGAAAAAAGTTTTTTTTATTGAGACATCTATTATTCATTTAGCTTAAATATGACAGTGTATATTAGTGGTTGATTGATTCTTACTTTAGTGTAATGGCATAGAAATCATTCTTTCTAATAACAATCCAGCTTTTCTACTTAATTTATGGAGAGTATTAGATATTTTTCATCTAAAACGTGATATGTGTTCGAGAACATCTTTGGTGTCTTTTGAATAACTTACAAACTTTAACTTGCAAAGACAAGATTTCTTTAGATATGTGCAGCTTAGTGACTCATGCCCACTCACAGTCAGTAAGAACTTTATCCTGGTCATGGTTGCAGAGGATCTGAAGCTTATCCTAGGAACAGTAGGAGTGAAGCAGGCATACATCCTGGATTGGACATTAGTTTATCACAAGGCACCATGTGCACAAACATTCACACACCCTTTCTAGTGGCAATTTAGTGTTTTCCACCAACTGGCTGGTTGTTTGGATGCGCCTGGAGAAAGCAGATGAAATCCATATGCACACTGGAAGAATACAAACTTTTCTCAAAACATTTTTCCAGGTCTTAACCTGCTGGCATACATAAGCTGGTTTCGAGCTACAACATCCTGATACATAGTGGAATTCATGATACCATAAATCTTTAAAAGAATCCCTGGACCTATAGGCTCAAAAGCAGTTAAAAGCATCAGTGGTCTTCTACTGCCTTCTATAATAATCATGGGTTATTTTCCCAAAAATACATATAGGGTGCCTAAACAAAATGTTTGATTTGGGTTACACTTGATAGTGGCAGCTTGTCCATAGAGGCAAGTGGGGCAGTGTCCCACTATAAATATATTAGCCATTCAACAAATTTGGGCACTTTATTTTTGCCAATATGCCTACTAGCATGTTTTTGGAAAGTGGCAGGAAATCCAAGCAAACCCAAGTAGAAGATACAGAGAAGCTCTACACAGACAGTAACCTGAGCTCAGGATTGAACTGGGGACCCTGGAGCTTTAAGTTGGAAACATTATCTCTTGCAGAACCGCTCCACCAGCCTACATTAATAAAAAAGACCTCTCTTAACACCAGCATTAGACAGTCAGACATAGAAAAGTTAATACCAATAGATCCAAAACAGAAGCAAATATCCTGCTACAGAATCTTGATCTTAACGTCTAAAGAGAACACAGACAGATTTTTTTTAAATAAAATTTCCAGCATTATCATATATAAGAATTGTATATTGTTATGAATGTGTTATGAAAGCTGAATGTAGGTGTTTTTGTTTCAAAACATAATCCTGGTCTTAGTGGCTGATTCTGACTGAAGGTTATTTTATGAATTCATGATTTAATGGGATTATATTCAGTTTTTACCACATATTATTTCTCTTATAGCAGTCAGAACATTTTATGGTATATCCATACTGCAGGGTATAATTGTCCACACAAAACTACCTAACATATGCACAGTTTTATTTTACCTCAAGATTTTACTACTGACATGAGGCACGGCCCTTTCAAGTTGAACACTCATTGGCTTTTATTTCACATCATCCTTGCACCACTGAGTCAAATATTATTCTGCAAGTCCATAAGTCAGGCCTGTACACCCCCTGTTCCTCCTCCCTCTCTCATGTGTTTTTTTCCATGGTGGCAATGGAAAGTCATGTGATCGTGTGACTCTGCTGCTAGTTACTTATTAATTCTAACTGAGAGCCAGCTAAGATGTCATCTCCCTCCAACTATATACACACATGGACTTAAATGGTTTGCTTTCCAGCACATTGACTTCCACTGGTAACATTTTTCTAGATTTAATGGTTAATTCAGCCTGAGGTCCAAAAGTATGCTTTCTCCATACGTGTCCAGCATGATTTTATGTTGTTTGGTTAGTTAGGAGAGATTTAATTTGCAGTATGTATGTATGTCTTGTTTCAGCTGCATTTTTGCTTTAAATGTACTCTACAGAGAATAACAGCACTGAGCCTCTTCCTGTAATGTCTAGCAAGGATGGAGACTGATTATAGAGGATCCTGTACACTCCTCCATATTTTGAGCTTCTTTACACTCTTATCTCCACAGAGATATCGATGCAAGTGAAGGAGGCCATCGTTAGGCTAAAAAACAAAACAGACCTATCAAAGAGATAGCAGAAACTTTAGGAGTGGCCAAATCAAATATCTGATACATTCTTAAAAAGAAGTAATGCACTGGCAAGAAAAGGCCAGATTAGACTTTGCTAGTAAACATCTAATAAAGCCTTCCCAGTTCTGTAACAAGATTCTTTGGACAGATGAAACCGAGATTAACTTGTTCCAGAATGATGAAATGAGAAGAGTATGGAGAAAGAAAGGACCATACCACATCCTCTGTGAAACATGGTGGAGACAGTGTTATGGCATGGGCATATATGGCTGCTAATGGAACTGTATCAATGGTGTTTACTGATGATGTGACTGCTGATAGAAGTAGCAAGATGAGTTCTGAAGTGTATGGAGATATAGTTTCTTCTCAGAAAAAAACAAGTAATGAACTCTCTGCTGATCTCCACATATAAACTGTGTCAAGAGTCAAGATATAGATCTGACCAAAGGACATAAAACCATTTCTAAAACTTTGAAATGATAAGATAAACAGGTTTAATTTATCCTAGTATATAATCCCTGATGCCATATGTCTTCAAAAGAGCCCCAGGTGTAGAAATGCTCCAAAGAATTACTGATCCATTAGTGTTCATGGCCCAAATGTTTATTTTTGTTTCATTTGACTGCAATACTCAATTTCAGTTTTAGTTCTAAATATGTTTGATGAAGTTTACATGCTGCATTTTCTGGGCTTCTTTCATACTACGCTTCCAAACAGTGTTGTGTTACAGAGGTGGTGTCTAGGAGTTTATTTAAAAACTTCATAAACACTAAACTGTGCATAACTGAAATGCCAATCTTTGAGCTCTTCTTAGCCTCCCTTCACATCCTCCTTACTGTGTTAGGGGCGGGGGGTTACTGGTGTCTTGGCAATATGCACAACTGTTTTAGACTTTAAAACTTTTATGTATGTATGTATTTTTATGTATATACATTTATGTATTTGTTATATCCATTACCTGACATGTGCAGGTCAACAACTTCCTGGCTTTATTGAGTTGAAAGCTCTTTAGTTTTCCCCTATGGTATGGGAGAAATTCCCATGAGCTCATGTTAAACCCTGAAGAAACAGGAAATGTGTTCTTAAATACTAAGGGGAAATGTTTAAAAACAATTTTTTAAGGATATCACTTGTTTACACTTATAAAATATTCTTGACCAATAAATTCACAACCATATTTTGATAAAAACATATCATTATTGAGAATAATTATTGAGAATTATTAGATATTTTTTAAAGAAAAAAGCAGTATTTACTTTCTCTGTTTCTTTAAGTATGAGGTTTTTTTTCTATATATGCAGTACTTGACAGTATTATCCAAAGGGTGCCTATAATTATCATCAATAATTGTGGTATTAGGCCCTGTGGTGGACTGGCGACCTGCCCAGGGTGTACCCCGCCTCTCACCCGAAGATGCTGGGATTGGCTCCAGCTTCCCCGCGAGCCAGATGGATAAAGTGGTATAGGTAATGGAAGGATGGATGGATGTAATTGTGGTATTACTCTGTAAGGATTCGTTCTGCAAGTAATATCACTCTTGTTAAGATATTTTAGTTAATATGTATAAATTTAATACATTTAATAGTTTGTGTACAGTAGCATACAGAGTATGAAAAGATCCGCCCACATGGACGCTAAATGAAACGGAGACACTGTACGTTATCTTACTACGAAATGCTTTATTTCACACAAAATGTAAAACATTATAAAGTAGAAAACACTGTAACTAAATTAAGGGCTTTTCTTCATTTTCCTATGTGAAGATAAATAATGATTTCACATACAAATGAATAAATACATGACTTAAATAGTAGAACTAATAATAATATTCACAAAGTGTACAAATAACATGAGAGTGACATTTCACCAAGTTCACAATATTTCACACACAGATGTACTTAACACATATCAAGTTTCATAGATCATAATTTAGTTACATCAGTTTAAGGTTCAAGTTAAGACATGATAACAGATTGCTGCTATAAAGTGCTTCGTGTTTTGGTTAAAATACCAAGTGACCTTGTAACGTAACACAGTGAAACATGCGAGTTTGGAGATTGTGGCCTGAACCTAACAGGCCTCACTGATAGCCTCCCTCAAAGTCCTGCAGATTCAGGGCAAAGGTCCTCAAAATACCCTGCTATGATAGGCACTCAGACGCACAACGGGAATGATCGACGTCAGTCAGTGACGCAGCGTTTATGCCAAACCTCCACATCTCTACAAATCTTACAGCTAGTTGTCTACATCAAATAAATAAACACAACACACAAAACCAAAAGTGAAAAAAACAAAACAAAAACAGATTTGGATGGATTAAAGAACACTCTCACGGATTGGCTCATTAAAAAAAAAGCTACAGATTCACCAGGTTCTCAGAATTTTTGAAAGCATTTTAATGATCAGTGATAACGAGACAGGAGAAAGATCGATTACAGAAGCGTGAGCAGTGTTTGTGTTCAGAGAGCCTTAAAACTCACATTCAGGATTACAAAAAGCCGTTAGAATTATCATATAGCCCTTCCTCTTAAATATACACTTAAATATTACAGGCTGATTGATGATTAAAAAAAAAATAAATTACAGTGTGATGCAAATCAAGAAATTTAAATAAATGTCAAGTATTGTCAGGTTTTAAGTAGATTGTCAGCTTTTAGGAATGATCGCAGGACGAAGATAGAATTCACTGTAAAAATATTTTAAGTGAAAATGTCAAGTTCGCACAGTGAATTAGCAGAATGTAAACACATTACATTACTTAAATGGTGGATATATAAGTTAATAAGCCGACTTGACAGAAGAGGAATAGTTCTGATAATTTAAATAACTTTTTGCAGTGCGCAAACGTGGTCTTGTTGGACTGAATTCGTCAGCAGGATATTTCACATTGCATTTGGCTTTTGAGATTACTTTGGTTATTTTACCATGGACTTAACGTGGCTTTAAACAAAAGGCCATTTTCAAGTCTAGTCTATTTATTCCTGAAAGGCACAGACAGAGTAATTTTGGGGTGAGCACTACATTCATGGGTTGACACATAATCATTATGCGAAAAAAAGGACCTTTAAAATACATATAACAAGCGTTTTGAGCATTTCTTGAGCATTTATGTCATGGCAGATCTGGCGCACTCTCATCCTAAATGTTAGTAGAACTACAGTCTTATAATAAGTGCAACAAAAGAAACGCTCTTGTTTGTTGTGACTCTACCTTTTTTTTTAATTATTTTTCAGTCATTATATTGTATTTAAACGAGCAATTAATTCCAAATATCTTGTATTTTTCACATTGTAAATTACTAATGACATCAGCGAGGGCTAGTTTGATTGGTGTCTGTCCAAATGTGTGTGCTTTAATCACCTGTTAAGAAATGCTTGGGGTAAAGCCATCGTTTGTTTATGATGCTAAGCCCAGCAGGGTTCTAGCAGGAAAGAACTAAATGGATTATAACCAGCTCATTAAACGCCGCTCGAGGTATTCATGAATGTGTTAACTAATATCGGTCCAAGGATAATGAAAAGCTGTGCCACAGCAGTGATAATCAGCTTCATTGTTTCATTGCGTGTTAAAACAAAAGCAATACCTTAGTGGCCACTACCAATTGCCCATGATTTATGCAGGAAAACGGAATCAAGATGAGGTGGAATCATCTATTTTTTTTTTCAAATAAAATTTCTTTTCTGAGGTTCTAAAGCATCAAGAGACATGAGGTTCTTTACATGGTGAGCTGGTGGACTTTAACTCAAAGGGACAAAATCTCTTTAATTCACTTTTGGAAATATTTTCCCAGGCTGCAATGGGAACACTCATTGCTTTTAGGATCGGAGAGTCTCCGGAAATTTGACAGAAATCCTATCCCGCTGCTGAATTAAGTCCACATCTGATGTTAACAAACTTAAATGAAATCCTCATGTTTGTAGATGATGCGAGGTCACTTAGCATCATAGATGAGACCAAAAAAAATCCACAGTGGCACTTTTTATGGAGAAGGAATTAAAGGCATTACGATGTCAAAATGTCTCTAAAGAACTCAAGATGTCCAATTTAAGGCCAAAGTCAAGGAAAGTCTTGTTATTTGTGAAAAGATTGCAGAAAAAAGTGTCTTAGTCATGTATATCAGTAACATCAGATCCATTCTTCTCATAAAAGGCACTTTAATTTATGCAGCATGAAAGCGCAAAGCACAAGCAGAAAGGAAAAAGAGAAAATTTGGCATAAATCTAAGACTATTAGCGAAAAAAGAGATCATATGCAAGTAGAGCTGTTTTGTTTGGGTTTCGGTTTGGGCTGCAGCCTCTCTGAAGATCATCCGTAACTATGTGGGCTATGCGGGTTTATAGGAGCTGAGTCTTCACGGCCGGTCTGGCCAATCAGCTGGTAGAGGCGATGGCTGAGCTTCTGTACCTGGCACGTGCCCAGGACACATCCGACACGCATGAACTGGCCATGTTGCTGATGATGACCCCGAGCGTTGGCACTACGGCGACCTCTGGGGTGCTTTTGGTTTGACTCTGATCCTTGTTCAACAGAATTGGCACCGAGGTTGAGAGCACTCATTGACTTCTGAGATGATGGAGGTGGGTTTTTATAGAGTAAGGCCCTCCATAACGACGTCTGGTCCAAAGGTACAGCTGGGGCATTAGTGGGATCATCAGAGGATGGATCAGAGTCTGGGAAGGCTGCGCTTCCTTCTCTTAGCTGATGTAAGATAGTCTTGAAATCCAACCTGCAAAGCAGAGAAACAGGGAAGTTTTGAATTTCCTGCAAGACATGATAAGCTCAGGGAGTGTTGTTTAAGGAAATGTAATTATTGTTCGTGTTCCAAGAAGGAAATCAGCAGACAAGTAGTAATTATGTAATATTTAGAAAACTCATGGTTCACAACACTATGTAAAGCAAGATAGCGTCTGTAAATATTGATTAACTGATAATGTCCATCATAACACAGAATAATAGCTACCAAGTGTACACTACAGAGAACCAACTCTAAAAATATTTCATGTGCTTAGGAGTGCTATGGCTCTTCTGGACAGATAGTACAGTAAACACTTAAATTTATCCCGCCAGCTGCTCACATCCATTACGGAATGTTTGCACTGGTTTCTATGTTAGTTCTTACTCTTCAGGAGATCAGCAAAACACAGTTTAAATCTCTGCTACCTGACACTGACCATTTAAGCCTCCTTGTCAAACATTACCAAAATGTTGCCTGGTGATTGTGTAGAATTATTAATTATCACATAAAAATGACCAGTTTCCTGAATCAATCAAGTTCACGTCAGAAATTATGTTAAATGTTAAGTGTTGTTTCATGGCCTCGGTGTGATTGTTTCCAAAGTTACTAATCAGCCAATCGGCATTATGTACAAGACATGGACATCTTGAACACCAGACCTTACAGGCTTTATATGATTACAGAGTTCATGTGGCTGTGATTAGTTCCTCTTTGAGCTTGATCCAAAGAGTATCTGGGCTTCAGTCAAGCTGCTTAAAAACTAATCCCCTCATCAGCTTCGTCCTTCTTTGCCCCTTCACCTGAAGCACCATTAACACTCATCAATGTTGCTAAATCCCTAAAAGTCTTCCATGAGACCACCGAGGACTGTAGAATGGTGGGAAAGTTTCTTCCGCTAATCATCAGGAATGGCGTTAAGATTTCTGGAGAAAAAAAAACAACTAAGTATCAATGAGTTTTCTGGTCGTGGAGTAGAACTGGGCAGCCATTTCCGGTTGGCACCCAGAAGTTTGTTGGCCCTCAAAAGAGTATGGCAAATAATTATACCAATTGTTTTACTTTGATGAGAAAACTCCAAAGTACCATTTCAATTTGTGGAATAACTTCAGTTGCAACACAGCTGCAGGCTTCGAATTAGGATTTTTCTGCTGTGTAAAATATTCTCTATTACAACTTGCATGATCTCAAGTCCTGGTCGATCTCTACATTACGAACACATGCAGTGCAGAAAATTACCACCTACAACCAGAAACCTAATCCAGCTAGAACATTTGCGAGTCTGTGAAAAGCTACCTTTGCAAAAGAGGAAGAGTATACACCATCTTTCAGGTAAAAACCTCTGACGTCCTAACTTTGTTCGTTTCCTTTGACCAGCAGTTGGCAGGCACATGCTTTAACATGATTCAAGATTGGACACGCCCCATTTTCATTGTTACCAATAGCTACTCAACTTACATCCAGTAAGTAAGTGCTGGCAAGTTGCCCAGAAAAACTGATCTACTGTGCACAATGACTAATGAAAATAACTAACCCAAGTGGGAATATACAAGGGTATCTAGATAGTAAAGTAAATAATCCCCTAAATCTTTGAGATTCGTCTTTAAAAGACAGACCTTTTATGTCCACTTTAGCAATGATTTATAGCACCTGAAATGATAGTAGTTATTTTTTAAGTTATAGCCAGGAATTAACATATAGAGGCTATGAATTAAGCTTTTCAAGATCTGACTCATAGCCACAAAAGCAAGTTTTACTCCAATACTTTCCAGACTGTGGAAACCTACCTACTATGGTGCAAAAACAAAAAGGATTCCTGGAACTGTAGCCAATGAACTATAATCTGCCCTAGTTCCTTCATTGCAGAAATGTTTGTTTAGTTCTTACATTCCTGAAATCTTGCTGGGTTACTCGAAAAGGTTCCTGTGATGGAAATGCACCTTTTTGGTTTAAAACCAAAAGCTGGGTTTATCTACAGCATCTGAGCTACTAATATTGTACTTTGTGGCCTTGCACTGAAGATATAACCATTACTCAACAAGCTAATGGCCTTCTCCAGTTACAATTGTATAATTTCTTACATAAATAACCATTTCTATGTACTCAAGAAGCGCATATGGGAATTTCACCTCAAAATCAACTTGAATCCCGTCTCAGGTTGGTTACATGAACAACCTGCCAGCAAACAATGATATAATGAATTCAACTGGGGTTCACAGTTGTACTTTAAATTTTAAACTTTTTTCTCTCGTATAAGTTCGCTCTGAGAAAAAGGGTTACTAAACAGTACCTTTCTTTCTGTTGGAGTGGTACCCACAACCGTACACCTTTTATACCTCTAGCATGTATAGTTACCTAGAAAAGTTCATAAAACTTGGAGATACCATCGCACTGGCAAAGAAACATACAGTTTAGCAATATTTCTTTAATGAAAGTGCACTTTTTTCTGTACTGCTTAGTGAAAATCTCTCAGTCTTGGAGCATGATCCATTTTTGGATTTCAGCTTGTCCACCTCACTGCAAACATGCAATAACCTAAGTCTAGTGTAATGACTTGAACACCCACTAGAATGGCTGAAAAAGGAATGGAAACATGAAACTTTGCCACTTTCAGAATTTTCCCTTCCTGCGGCTTAAGATTCATAATCGGGAATCCTACATGTGTTACCTGGCTCCCCAAGGAGGACCACGACTTAGGAGAACCAGGTTAATCCATCTAAATATAGCAAGCCACTCATGTACCCCAGTACAGTGTCTTTATTGTTTGGATGGAAGAAGAAATAAATTGGTGAAAGGTGAATTGTTGCAAACTGAGACACAGGATTGAGGCACATTGAGGGATTATAGTCCCAGGTTAGTGATATATGAGTTTTTGTGATAAAATCAGCCACACTTCAGTGCTCGATACCTGCATACATCTGCCTCCTTAGCCATTGTAGGGCCACAAACCTTGGTAATATACACTCTAGAGTAAAAGTCTGCATACTCTTAGGACAAAATGGAGATGATAGATTTCATTTTAAGTAACAAGCCATTTACAGTGAAAAAAAACCAACCCTAAACTGATGTCAGTTTAAATGTTGTGAATCTTCATTTTTAATGTAACATAAATACTCCCTAATAAATTTTATGTTCACACTTTAGAGGTCTGTTTCCAAGTTATTTTATATCCTCTTTTGTAGCTTCTCAAAATATTTTTCTATCATTGTATTTTATGGCTATTTTTGTAGCAGGATGTATATATATATTCTATTTTAAAAATCTTGGAATTCTATAATTTGTAGATAAATTGTAAAATAGTGGACGATTTTCCTATTTTGCATTAAAAAAACATGGGGTATACAAACTTTTGCACTGAAGAATATCTGTTAGGAAGTAAAGCTACTAATTGCATAGATTGATCTCCTGTGGCCTCAAATAGTTGAAAAATTGAACAATTGTTGGGTGAGAATCAATGTAAAATCGTCATTACATCAGTGTAAAGGAATGTATAGAGAAGATTTAACTTGACAATACAGAAAAATATGAATGTATGTTAAGAAATATTATCTTTAAGTAACAAATGTAGACTGAAATGTAATGATAGAATTAATAAAAGTTGAGATCGTCTTGTTAGCACTGAGTTTCTGTGCTCTGTGCTCTGGGAGAGAGCAGAGATTGTGGTATGTATATATACTTAGCCGCTATAATCCACGTTGGAATTCTGCCTGACTACAGAATATTTCGTCTGCATGCTCGTCTGGGCCCGATACTTGCTACCGGAAAAAATGTTCAGACACTGGAGTAATCAGTTTAAAACCAGATTTAGACTGTATAACAGAATTTGTGGTCTGTTTTCAGTTCAGTCATTACACACTTGCAATGAACTGAGTGTGCAAAGCATGCTATCTAATCATGCTGAACAAACACTGAAAAAACATTCCAGTGTAAGATGTTCTGCCTCAAGATAAACAATACCCTTGACCTCTGGTAAAAAAATAAAAAAATAAATATTGATTTTGGATAACTTTTGACATTTAGTCAAATACGAAATGAATTTAAGACTCCTTTCTGTCCACATAGCAGTTATATACACTATGTATTGTGGAGTATCCACCTTCAGACAGTCTCAAGTCAATCACAGCCAGCAACGAGGTCAGTGGCCTGAATCCTGAGCTTCAGAATGGCATTACCGCAAACAGAGCTATTCATACTTCTCTAAATGAGACGCTTCCCTGCTGCGCTTCTAAAACTCACTTTCAATCTGCAGCTTGCTTCCAGGCTTCCAAATATTATATTGCCAGCAAAACCGCAAGATGTTATGTAAGGCAAACATTTCCAGATCATTTTTGCAACTACTGTATTTGAAAACATGGTCTGTCATAATGTCCCTTGTTCAGAACAGAGGACTAAAAGACATGATGGAAATGTGCAAAAAAAAAAACCTGTATGAATAGACATGTACACATTGTTTCCGAATATATAAAGTGGTATTTCTTGTCAGACTGTACAGGATTATCCCAATTAGCTGAATTCTGACTGACTGTTTGATAATGTGTTCTTTGTGTCAGATAATACAATGAAGGTCCTCACCCGATAGACCTGTGATTAAAGAAAATAACGTTTTGCTTAAGATATCAATTAGCGTGATTTGGGGTTGTGCAGAAAATGGTGTCACATAACATTCTTCAAAGTGATCTTGAAGTAATAAGTAATGTTTTGTTTAAGATTTGTTATTGTCACTACCATAAGTATAGCTATCCTGTGAGTTTAGCTACCATATTTGTAGCTACCCAGCCATCTTATGGTGTCCACCTTTCGGTGGCTTTTAGAGAAAGCGCTGTAGCAGTGTACACTCTGGGTTTTATAAAACAATAATTTGGAGACAACCAGAACTTTGTCGTCACAATTGCACTAAATCAGCCACAGGTCAGCATGTTGCAATTACGTGTCCTAAGAACTCGTTTACAACGTGCGATTTTCATCTGTGAAAAAATCATGTTCCCTAGTTTTTAGGCTAATTTAATTGATTCCTCATTTGTGGAATAAAAAAAAAAATTAAACGATGCTTCAATTTCACAATTATTTTAATAATAAAAACAAAGTGCAAAACAGAAACAGCTGGCCAATGGAAAAAATCTTTCAAGAAAAACATTTGGAGGAGAATTCTGGGAAACGGCTTTGCCCACCTCACTTTCGCCACATCAACATGAACATTCAGTCTCTCGTTACAGTACATGTTGTTTGCTAAATTAACTCACTGAAGCACATAGTTTTATATCTGAGTTTTCCTCCTACGGTCCATCATGGGAAAACAGATGTTAAAGCTTTAGCCTGTTGTTGTGCATCACTGTCCACCTGTTCCAAGTAAACACAACATCTCTAAGTGACCTTTAAGATAAAAAATTTTGTTAGCTTCAACTGCTCAAGTCTACTGAATCTTGATGAATGGCCTACATTTATTTTCATATTAATAGTAATAATAAGAAATTTTAGAAATAATCAAATTTCTTGGAGACCACATACAAACCACATTTTTGTGTTTTCCATATGAGATTACACATGCAATATATGGTGTTTCTGGTACCAGGACCAAAAACTACTGGTGTACAGTGCTCCTTAGTACGAATAACATACTGATTATGCCCACTCAGAATGGAAAGAAAATGGTGCTGACTCAGTCACAGTCCATGCCGACCCGCAAACATTAAAGCATCATGTAATTTGCTCAGGATGGTTTAACCATGCCCTTTAAAAGCAAGGAATGGCTCCAGGCACATATCCAAAATATCACATAAGCCAGAAGAGGGCACACTAACACTATCCCTGTCAACTTATTTGACAGACGTTCAAAAACTTGAGACTAAAATGCCAATGGCCATATTTAGTCTTGAGTCACTTAAAAACAAATCCTATTTTACTTTTGATTGACCTCCAATTTGGAAAAATGAACTGCATTGGAAATGGTGCTTCGTCATTACCATACTATATACTATAACCACATACTATAACCTACAAAAGTCAATCTGGTGCACAGACTTGTGATTTCTGAATGGGGAAAAAATCAAATATACCGATATTTCATAATTTATAAATGAAATTTGGGAGTATCCTGCAGCAGAGTTAAACAGTTTAAAAGGAAAGAAGACCAGGAGTTGTACAGAAGAAGGAAGAACATGACATATCAGTTAGAGTTAGAACAAAGATGTCATGAAGAATGAGTAAATAACTGCCTAACAGTAGGAGAGAGATATAATAGATACAATTTTAGAAAAAACAGTACTAACAGAACTATTCCTTGTCATTGTTTTAACACCCTCGATCAAGGGTATATCTTACACACCTTTACTATGTATCTTTCACCTGGGAAAGTTGATATAAAGTACCTTTAAAATGATTTAAATGAGCTGTAATTTGTTTTAGAGTCAAGCTTATAGGTAAAAGATACATAATAAAGGTACCAAGGAAACAAGGGAAGGTAACATTTAGTACTCTTTATCTAAGAACGAATAACTGAAGGGTATAATAACTAAGAGGACCCAGAAGGATACGAGGATACAAAAGAGGTGGGAGGCAAAAGTTATAGAATATTTAGAATGCATTAAGTTACATAAAAACTGATATTATTTAGATTTTTTTTTCACTATTAATACAATATGTATTCATTTTTGCACTCATCTATATTTTTCTTAGCCTATATAACAAGTGTATACATTTTTACACATCACTAATGTAGAAAACATGGCTCGTAAAATAGCCTTGTTCGTTTAGTCCGATGCGCACGTAAGAATGCTGCGCACGGCAGACTTAGCAAAGCAGCCAACTGACAAAACCAATCTGGGCACCAGAACAGATGAGAAAAGAAAAGTCCACACTGATGACATGGTTAACGGCCCAGAGATATTTGAGCATTTTCTCAAATCAGCCGTTGTTTGACCTTGAACAACTTTTTAAGTTGACTATCAACATCCAGTGTGTATTATGCTTTGTCTATCTCAAAAAACACTCTCTAAATGACATCATATCACCAGAGCAGCTGTATTATTTTAATACAACTGATGACTGATAATCTTTCAGAGAGAGAGAGAGAAGAAGGATTGCCTAATAATGCATAATAATACCTAAAGTAGGCATTATAAAATAATACCATTCCTTGTCATTAGGGTGGGTCTAATGGAACCTTTAGTACCTTTTACCTAGAAAGGTGCCTGTGTACCTTTAAGGCTTTATTCTAAAAACAATTATGTACATTAAACCTTTATAACAGGCTAATGCACTATATCCAGATGAAAGATACATAGGTGCAAAAGATAAGAGTACCACCCCAGCGACAAGAAAAGGTACACTTAAGTTTCCTTTCTTTTTTAACTTGGAGATTAGACATCCTGTATAGGTCAGTCCTGGACATGTACGCTTATTAGTGTCATTGCGTCATTATGTATATCCTTTCTAGCGCACTTCTATATAGGCAGTAAGTCAATTAGGGAGTGCTGGCGCGAGAAGTGCGCGCGTTTCAATCGGCACGTCTGTCTCTCTCTGTGACCTTGTTCATTCAGCCGCTATCTGCGCACGCACACACACTAGAACGGGGCCACTGAGTATGGAAACGTTGTTCTTGACTTGGATTTTTCCCAGCAAGTTTGGACACGTTGCGCGCGCGACAAAAAAAAAAAAGAGGCTCAAATTTAGAATATTCAAACACAGATAGTGGCTTATCTCTTTCCAGCTGAGACAGGCTAGCTGTACAGAGAATATAATCCATAA
>JAQQZR010000004.1:4669368-4689674 GCA_030068235.1 Notoglanidium macrostoma | reverse complement strand
CACACACACACACACACACACACACACACACACACACACACACACACACACACACACACACACACACACACCCAGCCCTACCTCCCATATATCCATATGACTTCAACAGCTCACTTTCCTTCCATTTTTTTCCCACTCAGCGAATTAAGGCAAAAGTTTAAGTTTAAACCTTAAGTTAAAAAAGTGAAATACTGACACACCAAATAACCTACTCATGACCGCTGATCCAAACGATTTGTTTTATAACATTACTGGTCTCATTACCTGTCAATGAGAAATGCAGCTACAACTTCAACCCATTCATGATCAGCAGGTTTCTCCATCTTGGCAAAGTCGCTCTTAGGATTACTCATTTTATTTCTATTGGCATGCGTAACCTTTTTTTTAGGCGTTCAATACTTTTGCATTCATCACCTTGTTTCCATCCACCTCCCAAAACATGCCAGTAGGTGAGTTTCTGATCTAAATTACCTTTATGCATGAATGGGTGTGAACGTGTGTTTATTCCCACCTTGAACACAGTGTTCCTGAGATGATCACCCACAGTGTTGGCCAAGATGAATGAGAAATGAATGAATAACTGCTGTGAATAACTTTTTGATATTTAGATATTATTATTATTATTCTCAAAATGGCAGACTATATTCCTGAGACACATGACATATATTTAAATATTACGTAATAACCACAGTTTTGCCCACTTTTCCTAACTAACATGTTTTTTCAAATCAATGACATACCATAAAGTTTGTTTATATGGCTGTTAATCAAGTTCGCCATGAAAGTCTGCTCTCAGGTTTCTTTAAAAGGGTTTGTGTTACCACAAGACCAGGTTTAAGCCCTTTCAGAAATCAGTGTGTGTGTGTGTGTGTGTGTGTGTGTGTGTGTGTGTGTGTGTGTGTGTGTGTGTGTGTGTGTGTGTGTGTGTGAATGCAATCTGGTTGGGTAGTTGGTTCTGGGTGTGACCACTTGGGCACAATGACTGTGTTTCCAGAACTTACTAGGAATGAATGGACCTGGGGACATAAGACGTTGTATACAAGCAGATCAAATGAACAGCCGGCATAAAAGATGAATGAGGATGAATTTAGTATATCAGGACTCATCAGGCACCTGCATAACTGGCATTATAGTGTTCCTTCCTTCAGCTGGTTATGACACCATAGAAACAAGGCCATTTTTGTCTGTGAATTTGGCCTCGTTTCAAGAGGTGTGTGTGTGTGTGTGGAAAGCTTACCAGGCCTCCGTTCACTTAATCAAGATTCATACTCTTTAGAGATTTATGTTTCCTTGTCATCCTGTCAAACCAATATGACAGCAAACATTATTCTTGTAAACCACTATGGTATGTGATTATAGCATTAGACACCCTTAGGCAAGATGTGATGCTTGATATAGTATTTGCGCTCAAAACACAAAGTATCATTGTCCACCCAGGTTATATTTACAGTACACAAAGACTTTGTGGAGAAGTTTTGATTGGTGAATGGGTGGAGAAAGCAGGTGAAGCAAGTTCAGAGTGGAAAACTAACCTTTACCTTCTTTTTAAAAGGCTTAGGAAATAGTAAAGTACTGCAGATTAAACTATAGTCTCTGCATGTGCCTTTAAAAAAAAAAGAACTAGTCATGATGATTAGCTGAAATAATGGACACCAGCATGAGTAGGACTGTCTAAGGAAATGTGACAGCTTTGATGTATTTTGATCATCACTTGTGGTAAGGTAGGAAGGTATCATGATGGAAGATGAGCAAAGATTTTCACCAAGCAAGCAGCCCGCTTCCTGTCTATTGGTGTGTCGACAGGATGTCATGTGACTTTTGCATCCGGACAGACAGCACCGTGCTTCGTGCTCCCAATATGTTGCACGCACACACATACAGACTCACGCAAAGACACACCTGCTCTTAACTACTTACATTAGTAAACAGAAATAAACATCTGCCTTGACAGCTGCCCACCCAGCAACCAATCACTGTGACAATGTAGACAATTTTGTGGTTTCATCATAGAATTAGGCTTTTTTAAAACTTATACAAAGGTGAATAATATAAATTAATATGAATAATTAAATGGTACCCAGATCATATACCAAGATCAATACACACACATTGACAAGGAACCACCCAGCCCAACACACCCCTAAGTTTAAAAGTGTGTCACTGAAGTGGGTTATTCCATTTCATAGCTGTTCATAATTTATATGTTATATACTATATATATATATATATTATATAGCCAATATATATATATATATATATATATATATATTGTATAAGCTAAGCCTACATAGTTTAATAAGCTACTGACTTGTTTATAATAATGATAAAAAACCCAAAACATTGCAAGGGGTTACTTTACATATTACAATACCTTTTGATATATGTATGATATGTCGAGATCATGTACTTTGTCAAGTCAAATCAATTCAACTAATATCTAGTCAAAAAAATCAAGCCAAATCAAGTCAAAGTCAAGTAAAAGCAAATCAAGTCAAGCCAAATCAAGTCAACTGAAGGGAAGTTGAGCCAAATCAAGTCAAATCAAGCCATGCCAAGTTAAAGCAAATCAAGTCAAGCTAAAGCATATCAAGTCAAGTCTAATCAAATAAAATCGAGTCTAATCAATTCAATTGGTGTGAAGTCGAGCCAAAACAAATCATGTGAATTTAAAGCATGTCAAGTCAAGTCAAATCAAGTCAACCGAGGAGAAGTCAAGGAAATTTAAAGGAAGTTACAGTACGTCAAGTCAAATCAAGTGAGGTTAAGTCAAGTCAAGTCAAATCTGGTCAACTGAAGTGAAACCAAGCAAATGGGTATTAATGTCATTTTTTGAGGACCATTGTGTCACAATACAATAGCATGGTACACAAGGTTACTGTATATGACGTGCAAATACATGACAACGTACAATACTAAATTGATTGCATACTGTAGCATGACTGAAAGGAACTGAAAATTGTTTGCCCTTGTGTAACAGCAACATATGACTAGAAAAGTGTGCAAAGGGGATCATTTGGCTGGAAAAGTATTAGCAAGAAATGTGCTAGGAAAACATTTCCATTAGAAGCAGAATGGAAAAAAAACAAAAAAATAAGATTTGCAGTATTGTGGTGGGTGGCACAATGGTGCAGCAGTTAGCACTGTTACCTTACAGCAAGAAGGTTCTGGGCTTGAACCTGGTGGCTGACTGTGGCCTTTCTGAGTAGAGTTTGTATGTTCTCCCTGTATCTGCATAGGTTTTCTCCCATAGCCCAAAAACTACTCTAATTTGCTCATGGGTGTGAATGGTTGCTCGTCTCTCTGTGTTAGCTCTGCCATAGATTAGCAACCTCCCCAGGGTCTAACCTGCCTCTTGCACAAACACAGCTGGTATTGGCTCCAGCTTCCCTGCTTCCCTTAATGGAAAAGCGCTAGAAATAATAGATGGATGGAAGATTGTGGGTTAAGTTTTCTTACATTTGTTTTGGTTTTAAGTTTTGGTGGGTGGCATGCAGGGGCAGTGGGTCACCTCACAGCTCCAGGTTTCCTCTGTGTTTTCTGGTTTTCTCCCTCCTCCTAAAATATGCCAGGGGGTGCATTGGTGATCCTACATTGATCTGAAATCAAGTGCCTTTTGCAAGAATTCAGTCCCTGAAATCAACATGCAGATTATATGAAACATGCTTGGACTATTATTATTATTATTATTACAATCACGAAACCTCTCAGGGTTTTTTTATGATGAATGTGCAGTATTTGCATTTTAATGAAAATTCTTAATTTAAGTTTTAAAACATTTTACATTTCTCCATTATCTCACTTATCTTATTTTATCAAACAAACCTGTGATACGCTCCTCTTGTCTGCTTTCCTAAAAGCTTACAGGTGCAGGAATAAGACCTGGCAGCGCACCAGTGAAAGCTCGGAAGGGCAACTGGATATGGCGCCAGTCCAGCTGCAAGCAAGACTTCATTACTGCTGATACTTTTTCCCAAGGTAATGCTGGAAACTTGATCACGGTGTGTGCATTGTTGAACAGGAAAAGCATGTCCCATCTTTATTCTTCCTTTCTCATTCTGTCTGACTAATTTCCTCATCTTTAATTAAACTTTTTGGACCAGTGCACATCGCAGAGAGAGCTCTGTTCTTCTTCTGTATCCCTCGTGAAATTGGACATGCCTCTCAACAGCATTTCTCATCCTGTCACGTTTTACACTACATTGTAGCACAATCAGTGTTTGCTGACTGTGGGATTACGCAGAGTATTAGATTACCGTTGATTGCTGTCCCAGGCTCTGTGCCACTGTACTGACAAACAAACCAAACAGCAAGAAGTTAGTGAAAGTAAATGCCTCCGAATACAAATAGTGCTTGATAGCATTGCATGGTGCATGGGTAATGTTTGCAATCCTGGTGTGATAAGTACATTGGGTCAAAGGACCTTCTACACAGGAAGTGTTGGAATTTTTTCACGTGTCTGACAGACAAGGACACAAGCCTCGGATTCGAGGGATATCCGGGGGGGGGGTGTTTCAGCCTTTTCCTCCCACGAAGACTGTGACATCTATGTAAAGCATTCGGAGTACTTGCTAAGCCTGTGTTTCCAGTGAACAACACCAAGCTTGGCACAAGTTCCTGCAGCTTCTTGGTGTGCTGATGTGTGAGTGAGGGGCTGCACCTAAAGCAGTGATGACATATCACAAAGTCTACTCTGGGTGTTGCACCCTTACGCAACAGTGAAATCAGATACCAACAGCACTTTGAGTAGATGTGTAAACTGGAAAGCAGGTATGCAACATATAGTTATATAGTGTATATTTGGGTGTCAACATTCATTTGGGAGTCATACTCCTTATTGGGAAAGACTGAGCCTGGCAAGTTACATGTCCTTCACAGTAATCAAGCATTTAAAATACAGGGGAAAATAAACAATTTTAGAACAAGTCAGAGCAAATTAAACAAAGCCATCTGTCTCATTCAATATGTTTGCATTAGGAGACTACAACATTTTTATATACTGTAGGTCTACCTTGAGGTATATTAAAACACATTCATCGCTGTGTCATTTTTTTTATTACTTAGAAGAGCACTTGGAAAGCGCAGACCTCCACCACAATCACCACAAGCACACACCATATAATTCTATGGTTTTTCTTAAATTTTTCTTTTAAGCAATAAAAGAACACTGCATGTCAAAATCAAGATGGACTGTAGTTTCTCTTTACTTAGTTGAGCGGTTCTTGACATAACATGGATTACTACAGTTGTGGAATACGGCTATTTACTGTATACCAACACTACCTCGACAAGACACAACTGATGATCTTAAACACATTAAGAAGGCAAGAAATTCCAATAATTAACTTTAGATAAGTCACACCTGTTAATTGAACAGCATTCCAGGTGACTACCTCACGAGGCTGGTTAAGATAATCCCAATAGTGTGAAAAGCTGTCAAGGTAAACGCTGGCTACTTTGAAGAATCTAAAAATATGAAACGTTTTATCACTTTTTTTTGGCTATTACATAATTCCCTATGTTTTTTTTCATAGTTTTGATGTCTTCAGTATTGTTCTACAATGTAGAAAATAGTCAAAACAAAGAAATACCTGTTTCCACCAATGAATGACTGGGTGTGTCCACATTTTTGACAGGTACTATATGTATATAAAAGAATGAGAGAGATATATAAGTCATGTTTAATAATAATAATAATAATAATAATAATAATAATAATAATAATAATAATATTGCATGAGTAAAAATATGAATCTGAGACTAGCTTGTTCATTCCTGTCATGCTTCCTGTCAGTCTTACTGCGCATGCGCACGTGGAGCCGCTGTCAGGGCACGGCTCAGCTACAGTATGGCGGCGAGCTGCTGCTGGAAGGATGCTGCTGTCGCCTAGCCTGCTGTTTGTGCTGCTTTCAGAATGTGAACGGAATATCCACCTCGTACGGACAGTGGACAACAATAAAGTCCTGTAGCCACGGACTCGAGGATGGCCAGGCTTGCGGATTATTTCGTCGTGATCGGCTACGATCTCGATAAGAGGGGTAAGTGAGAGAGAGAGAGAGAGAGAGAGAGAGAGAGACTGACTAACTAACTGGCTGGCTGGCTGGCTGGCTGACTGACTGTTTCTCCTTTCCTCGATATGCTAGGCTGTTACGTTGCTACGCTAACTATGGAGCTGTGGCTGAATGCCAAATCGCCCCTTACTCCCTGTACCAGCGCACTGTTTAGGGTGTGTGTTGATATCGTGTTTAGTGCCCTAGGTTTATAATGGGGAGGGATTTGGGACTAAGGTTAGCTAATAGCCGCTGCTAGGGGGAGACTAAAGGAGCAGGAAGGAGGGAGGGAGGAGGGGACAGACGGAGCGGCCCGGGACAGACCTGCGTCCCGCACCAGCTGATTCCTAGTCGGGCGGCTAGGTTAACGCTGGACCGCGGATATGGGAGGCCTTTGGAGCTTTGGGGAGTTTTAAAGCTATGGCTTGTCAAAAAACGACTTGGTAGAAATTTTAAGCGTTTGAAAATGTTTGACCTGAGCGAAAGGAAGATTTAAGACGGCGGAAATGTGCTGTGTGACTTTAGCTTGTTGCTAAACCCGGGTTTATCAATCCCGCTATTGTGCCAATATGCAAAATAAATAAGCCGGGTTTAATTATATGCATGCTTGCTTTTGGGTTTCACACTGAACCCACACAATACTGATTTATCTTTGCAGTTTTAACGCTGTCAAGTCGACATCACACTTTAGAGATAGTGCTGAATAACGAGCACTGGTATACTCATGTTTATGCTTAATTAGATTAAAGATTCTTGCAGACTTTCTGAAAACATCTCCATTTTCAACCTGTCATTATTGTTCTGGCTGATTTGGACCCTGTGGCCTAGTTTCAGTCCATACAACCTCTCTATCAAGTAATTAATTATTCACACACCCTCATCCAGAGATGGAAATGGAAACTGCTTTCAGTTCCAGCTTATTTATATCCAGGTTTGTGTGTATATGTTATTTATGAAGCACGCTGACATTACAGCCACGACGAAGTTTCTCTGAACTCTCCTGTATGAAAGTATATGGCTTAAGCATGTGGCAGGATGTTACACAGCCTTGCCTTCCTGTTTCTAGTCGACAGCCTTGTTTCCACGCAGACCACATAACATCATCTACAAAGCAGAGTTTTGGGGGCGTACATCAACAGCCAAGGTGTCACCAAAGCAAACAGTCGCAATTTCACTTCTAGTTCACTCGGGGGACATTCCCAGAATAGCAGCTGCGGCGTAGGGAAATCAGGCCCTCCGTAGTAAAAGTAGGCACTATGGTATAGTAGGAATAGTTCTGTTTTTTTTTTCTTTTGTAAAACCGCAAGAGCTGTGCATCGGCGTCTAGCATCTTGCACCGATTCTGCTGCTGGAGAGAGTTTTTAAAGTAAGAGCGTGTGTAGGAGTATGACTTATAAGAGATGGTGCGCTGACGTTTGTCACTCCTGTCACTATTGCACCATTTCTGACATCTGAGCTCTGGGTACTGATCCAAAACCGGAGTTTCAATCTCTTCAAGCTTTTCTCAGCATGCTTTAAGGCAATTGTGTCCACTTTATGTTTCAGACTACATATCACACATTCAGCACAGGGTAAATCAGAGAAGTCAGATCTGATCCAGTACTGATTTAATGTTTTGGGTCTGGATGAAATCGATACTAGTGATATGCAAGGAGTAAATCACGTCACCTTGTGCTGGTGTAGGAAAATAATCAACGACATGACGTCAGACACGGAGTGGAGTTACTGTTACCTCTCCGAACTTGATTATATTCCTGTTACACCACAAATCGAAGCGTTTTATCCCTCTTATACTTTAGCAGTTTGCCCACGATGACCTTTTTTTTACCTATTAAAGAACTTCGTCATACTTTTGATCGTATTTCTCGTCGTTCCCTCAGCAGAGTCTATTTTTCTTTCATTTCGTTTGAAGTTAATAATATACAGTTTATATATATATATAAACCTGCGTATTCCAGAGTGACCTAGAAAGCGAAATTCCTGACGATTTTCCTGTGTCAGAAAAACGCCCCGACTCTTATGAAAGCTCTGGCACTGCAGGCTCCTTCCATAAATCGATCACAACATGCTTTTAATCCATTCGTCGTTAGTTTACTAGATTATCTGGCAATCCACCGTACAAGTCCTTGTGAAATAACTGTTACTATAGAAACCAAAACGTAGTAGAGTGAGCGCATGAACACCAAAAAACCCCTGTGATTTGACCTTTTTAAACAGCCAGCACTACTATCAGAGCTGCTGTCGTAAAGAAAATAATAATAATAATCAATCAATTTCTTCTGACCAATCAGACTAGAGACTTCAGCAGAGATGTTGATGTCATAGTAAGACCCTGGAAGGTATTTCTATGATACATGGTGTGTCTCACGGTATAACGGTTTACTAACAAACTTCCAGGAAAAACACTTTTCCGTTCTACAACTTACAAAACCCAAAAAGTTATAAAAGGATGTCGCAGTAACCGAGCTGTGTATTGCAGTTTTATTTATCACGATAAAGCTGGAATCGTTGCACCTTGAAACGTCATTGTTGAGTGTTTCTTCACCTATTGCTTAACTGTTGCTTCGTCTGTTTTCTGGTATGTGTGACGTCAGAGGAATGTGTCATGCATGGCAATGATAGCTCTTCCTGAGAGGAACCATGTGCTTGGCTTGTTTGTCAGAATAGTCGCTCTTTGTTGGTAATGGAGCAGCGTCTAACACTAGAATTTGTCCAGGTCTTTGCTGTGATGAGTGTAAACAGCCCTTATCAGCGTCTCAGCTGAGTGCTGTAACGTGTCAGGTTTTGTAAAGAATGCACAATCAGGGTGGAGTGTGTAAATCTGTGAAACTGCAACATTGTTCGGTCCTCCATCCTCCACTGCAGACTAGGATCCTCTGGCTGAGGGGCTCGCAAACAGGAAGTGAGCGTGTGTGCTCTGGGGAAGGGAGAGTTAAGCAAGCCTCGACATTGTCCGTGTAACACCCGAACCATTTCGGGTGGGGACCCAAAGAAATGCTGCAAGCCAAGCTTGGAAGCGAGCGTGAAAAGCCTTTTGGGGTTTTTGTTGCGCTCTTGCCCCACCCTGGCTCTCTTCTCCTGCTCCTCCTCTCTTCCTTCATAAAGGCTCAGAACAGTCGAGGGCTGAATAATGATAAGGACAATAGTCGTCCAGAGCTTTTATTCTTTCCCAGGCCACTCCTGCTGCTTCTTACAAAAATGAATGAGGTGTTTGTTTGTATTTCATGCAGCAACTGGGCAGGTTTGAGCTTCATTTTAATGCCAGTTTTTCACTGGAATAATAATTAAAAACTTTATTGACTTCTTGGTTGTGTGGCAAACTTCAACACGTCTCCCAGTCCACACTTCCTCAGACTTTCTTTCAACGGCAAGTGAATGGACGAGGGAGAGATGTGTGGCGTGATTATGGGGTCCGTGCTGCGTTGCCATGGTACTCGGGTCTCTGTAACGGCACCCGCTCTGGCCTGCAGCGGATGGACAAGGCTTTTTGCATCTGCCAGCCGTCTGCTAGATGAATGCTCCTTATTCATGCGGGAGTACAGGGCACTGGATGATGGCCTTGTTCTGAGAACGGACGGCGCTCTCTCTGTACTCACACACAGTGTCTAGTGATAGATGCATGAAGCTTAGCTGAAGAGAATTCACCCAGAGCCAGAGCCATTTAAGCATCTTCTCGTTAATTTTCGGCTCGGTCGCAGGTTCAGTGGTCAGTCGCGGTGCCACAGGTGGACCAGGGAAAGGCAGGGGGATTGAATCGTTCACAGCCTCAATGCTTTTATGGTCTTCCCTGGAATTTCGACTATGTGCTTTCCATTCCCTTCCCTTCCCCCAGAGCCCTCCGGGGACACGCTGAGGCAGTCCAGTTCTCACCCATGCACCATTTTATGAAGCATACTGTGTTGAAATGTTCTCAGCTACATCACAAGATCATTCCAGACCGATGTTGTAAATATGAGAGCCCACAGATATAAAGATATATTGTCACCCATCAGTCATCGGTCCTCTACAATGAAGGATTTGCCCGGGATTGCAAATTATGTCCAAACTCGAATGCTATGTCCTCGTTAATATATTTTAGTTTTAAAACACATTTGTACTACCTTTACACCTGGTGTCCATACTGTCCCAAAGCCCCTAAAACGGAGAGTTTTGGAAACACTGCTGACCCTGTTTTAGTTTGAAAACTCTTGAGTTTGTGTTTGTGTGGACGTCCAGAAACGTAGAGGTTTGGAAACGAAAACGAAGACAACTACGTTCGCTTCCTGATGTCTTATCAGTCCCTCCGTATCCTTCCCTGATCCGTCACGCTCCCATCACGTGCCCCTTTTCCAGAAGAAAACAAGGTTTCAGCCTCGAATAACGAATTACAAGTGGTGCTGACCTTGTTGTCTTTGCATACAGCTTTGTGCAGTTAAAGTCTGCAGTTTATATTGCTACAACTGCCTACATGCGCAGGAGGCAAGATATTACTCAAGTGATCTGCTACTAGGCAATCTGCTTCCTGTTTATACCGCCATGCGCAGGCTCAGTGTATGTGAATGGCCATGTGATAGGCATTTTCAGGTGTGTTAGTATGAACAGAGATTATTAAAGGGTTATGGATGTGGATGTCCTGACTGGTGATCCCAACTCTAAGGATGTGGGATCTCCTGTGAGCAAATAGGGATCGAAACAAACATGGCAGATGAAAGCCAGACAAAACCAAATGGAAAAGCAAGAGCTGAATAAAGCACATGGTTGCTTTTACCATAACTCCGCAAGGCTGTCCTCCATCTTTGTTCTTTCAAGTTTTCCGTTTAGCCGTCTTGCTTTTGACTTCTCCCGTAAATGTCGACGACGTTCGTTAAGCTTCATTGTTTTTGGTTATCAGTCTTTGTTTGCTCACGAGACACTCGGTGATGTTAAGTACATGCCCCAGAGTTTCATTCCTTACTAAAGAGTTGTCCTTCTATTTTGTCCTGCACCACAAACGCATCATTTGATTTCAGTTGCCATATTTACGCTAGAACAAGCCGGGAGCGAGAGACTGGCGAAAAAGCCAGTTCGGTTCAGTGTAAAAGGACATGGGCTGTACATAAAAGGGAATCCGTTTCCGATTGCCGTCGACTTTTACCCGGCGACTTTGCAATCTTTAGAAGCAGAAGCCGAAGGAAGCCAGCAAGTTCACTGCCATCCATTCAGAAAAATAAATAAGTACCTAGTAATTTTTAAGCAGCAGTCGCGTCTTTATTTCTGTCCGTCTGCATGAGTGTATAAATTTTTTGGTCAGATCTTTAGTTAGAGCTGAGTGAGAGCTCATGAGGCTGAGAAGATGTGCTGACCAGATAGGTGGAATGTAAACACTGCAGATTTACTGCATTGAATATAATGTAGCATTTCAGTAAATACTCAAGTTCATGGATTGTTTTTGCTCTCGTCTTCACAACTTGGCTAATCTAGATTTCCAGATGAGATTATTAAAGTGATTAGTGATTTTTATTAAAAATTGAAAGTGATGTTATGCAGACATGCTGTGCCTGTGAGGCTGAGAGCACTTTATCTTTAGGCTACTCGGAGTGAAGGTACTGCTCGAGTAGGTGTGTATCGAACTGTATACTTCATTTACAGGCAATATATGACTTTATTTATACACACACACAATCATTCATCACATCCTGCTGGTTTGTTTATGCCTGTTCAGTAATGACAGATGAAAGCTTCTTGAGCAATAGTTACAGAGAATCTTCCTCCTTCTTAGGTAAACATTCTGCGGCAGCGATATGGGTTCGAGGCAGGTGATCCTCAGTCAATCAGCTGGGTTTATATAGTGCGGCATTGAGTTGTTGTGAGTCACAAGTGTCTGATGGACAGAGTGACTGAATGACTGACTGTTTGACTGTCTGATTGTCTGACTGAGCGACTGATTATCTACTTGAGAAAATGGGTGCCTGACTGAGTGTCTGATTGTCTCAAAAGCTGGTTGACTGACAGAGTGACTGTCTGATTATCTCATTGTCTAATAGACTGACTGACTGAGTGCCTGACTGTCCGATTGACTGATTAACTTACAATGATTATGCTCTTGAGTAAGTGACTGAATGTCTTATTGACTGACTATCTGATTGCCTGATTGAGTAAGTGACTGAACTACTGACTGATTGCCTGAGTAAGTGACTGAACTACTGACTGATTGTCTGATTAAGTGACTGAACTACTGACTGATTGTCTGATTAAGCGACTTAACTACTGGCTGATTGCCTGATTAAGCGACTGAACTACTGACTGATTGCCTGATTAAGCGACTGAACTACTGACTGATTGTCTGATTAAGCGACTGAACTACTGACTGATTGTCTGATTAAGTGACTGAACTACTGACTGATTGCTGATTAAGCGACTGAACTACTGACTGATTGTCTGATTAAGCGACTGAACTACTGACTGATTGTCTGATTAAGCGACTGAACTACTGACTGATTGCCTCATTGAGTAAGTGGCTGATCTACTGACTGATTGCCTGATTGAGTAAGTGACTGAACTACTGACTGATTGCCTGATTGACTGACTGTCAGATAGACAGACTGAGTGACTGAACTACTAACTGACTGATTGTCTGATTGATTAAGTGAGTGGACAACTGACCTACTGCATGCTTGGCTGTCCGATGGTCTGACTGAGTGAGTGATTATCTACTTGAGTAAATGTCTTACTGACTGTCTGAGTGTCTGACTGTCCAATTGTCTGATGGACTGATTAACTTACTGTCTGAGTAAGGGACTCGACAACTGATTGACTAACTGACTTTCTGATTGTCTGACTGAGTGAATGATTGTCTACTTGTGTATGTGACTGGCTGATTGACTGACTGTCAGTGCTGTCTAATGCTATTTATTGGTGTAGCGCTAATATAGTTCTCCGTTCTGGCCTTTTTTTTTTTTTTTTTATTTATTTTTTTTTTTTTTAACTAGCTGTGACTCTGAGAACATGCCTCACAACACAATCACCCAATCTGCAAAATGTTGATGTTCGGAATGCTTTGTTTTGTTTACTCATCCACTGCGAAAGGTTTAAGAAAGAAGCGCTGACTGGAAAAACAATCACAGATCATTCGGTAACATCTCACTGACGAGTGAAAGGCCTAAAACCTTCGAGTTACGATGATTATTATAATTTTTTCACTAGTATTAGATATTATCACTAGTTTTCTGGCTCTGTGTAATCGGAGCCGCGCTTGTGAGAAAATAAACACACTCTCATACCTTCACTTCCTGAGTTAAGAAGAGGAAAGAGCCAAGGAATCTTTTTGGACTTTTTCTGACCTCCAGTAAATTGGGCGTTTATTGCTTTTCTATTGTTTTTCCATTTCCTGAAGCGCACCACAACGCAAGCTCGTGGCCCTGTCTCAACTGCTCGAAAACATTGCACAGCTGATAATTCAGTAATCTCAAAACATTTTCTTGATTTGCGTTTCTCCTGAGCACGGTCTGATGTGCGTCTAGACTGTGCACTTTGATTTCATTTCATTTCAGTGGCGTGCGAGGCAGAGCGGACGCATCACACTGCTGTTGGCTAGAAGTGGAACTGGCAAGATCTAAAATGTGTGCAAGGCAGCATAGCACTTGTGTAAAGCAGCAGAGAGACATTATGATAAGTTTACAAAGGTCACCTCTTGTGTGATTCTGTAATTCATATCTAGTGTCGGCTCTAAAAGTAATGGCCCCTTCAAGATAATAAGCACAAATAATAAGAAATTATATACACAGTGATTCAAGTTTTCAGTTCAAACTAGTTAATTTTACAGTCAGGAAAGTGTTCATATAATAGAACTTTTTTTTACATATTAAGACAATGAGAGGCAAAAGTATTGACACCCCTAAGGAATATGTTCTACAGTCTGAGATAACATTAAGTCTTGAGACACATTGGATATCACTGCCTTTGAACAGATATGTACAAGGTCACATGTACAATCTCTTTTTTTATCCCTCAACATGAAGTGGGATTTAAACTTTTTAAATAAAATCTTTACAAGTCAAGAAATGGATATTAAGAAATGAACAGATTAAAATACATAGGAAAGAGTGTGATGTAGTTTACAAATTTGCCATGAGACTCGTGATCTTTTGCTGAGGCAACATCCCAAATATAAATCCATTCCTAATTAAAGCAGAGGAGATTTTGAAATGTCCTGCATGGACCATTACATTAAGCTATATTATACGGTGTTGTTATTCTCTCCTGGGGTGCCAATATTTTTAAAATAATTTTTTTGCTGGGGGGAAAGATGCACTGTCACTGTCAATTGCATTAAGGCAACGTCTAATGTTTAAAAAAATATATATATATTTTCCCAAAATGTGTCAATTCCACTTCTCACACTGTTGTGTTATATATCTGTACGTTTTTGGTTGTTTCATTTTGGCTGATGTTCATGATGTGTTGGAGCAGAAGAAATTGCAATTTGGCATGGTTCTTTGCATCATGCTGTCGTTGAAGGGTTTGCTATAGTGACCAGCTCCGAGTGTGGTTTAAAAATATCAAACCACAGTTTTTTTTTATAGCGCAGTGTGTCAGGGAGGAGCTCGGCTCAGAGCAGTCGCTTCACCAGTGTGGTCTCAAACGTTTTCACACTCTGCTTCTGTTCACAACTTTGACTTCTGTTTTCTCTTAAACTAATGAAGAAACTCTGCCTCTTTCCTTGGTAGAAAAACCAGTTTTTTGTGGCCTGCAATTATACAGGAAGGATGTGAGTTTGTTGAAGAGCTTTTTTAGCACAAAGAAAATGCCACTCACGGTCGTCCCATACAACAGCGGGATTTCTTTGGCAGATGGCGTCTCTCTCTCTCTCTCTCCCCCTCCCTATGCACCCACCCAGAGAGCCAGGGCTAAGCAGGAGATGATGGGAAGGATGATGGGGAGCTTATGAGGGGATAGTGGGGGAAATTGATGAGGGAATAGCAAGGGGCAGTTAGGGGGATGATCCAAGAAGCAGAAACAAGAGCCAAGAATGGGATGATGGGAGAGCGATGGAGAGACTGATGGGAATGATGGGCAGGTTGATAATGGGCTGATGGATCATGTTTGCGGTGATGTGGGGTGGATGGGAGGTGATGCGAAGGCTGATGAGGAGACATGGAAAGATAATAGGTGGGTGAAAGAGAGGGTGATTGGGAGTCTGGTGTGGGGGCATGGGGGGGCTGATGGGTAGCAATAGGAAGACCGATAGAGTGGCTGATGTTGAGACTGATGGGGGGAGAAAGGGTGACGAGGGGCTTGATGTGGAACGATTTGTGTGGGCTAAGAAGGGGCTAATGGGGGGCAGAAAGTGGGGAAGGGTGGACCTGATGGGGTGATGGGAGTGCTGAAAACGGGTGATGGACTTGATAGGAAGTGATGGGAAGTCTGGTGGGGGCAATTAAGGGGATACTGGGGAGACTGGAGAGAGGCCTAGCCATGGTCATGGACATAGCTGGGGGGAAAAGGGGTAGTGGGGATGCAGATGCAGAATCTTATGGAGGGTTAATGTGATTTGCCTTTGCTGGATTTTTTAAAGTTGGTTTGCTCTGCTTTTAATCTGGCTGAATGCTGTAGACCTGTTACTAACTTTCAGGGTATATCAGAGAGGGTGAGAGAGATGAAGAGAGAAAAGCCACGTTCTTTCAGATGCACACTCACTGTGTCCAGATACGTCCAGATTACATATATATGAATATGTGTGTGCCTCCATGGCATGTTGCTTGTATTTGAGCCACTTTACTATCAGAAGCCTGTTTGACGTCACGATTGGTAAGAACGTGTTGATCAAGTTTCTATAACAGCTTTGTGAGTAATTCTGGCTTTTTTTAAAAACTCTTGATCTACTGCATTATTGTTTCTGTTGTAATAAAACGAAGAGGAAAAACCTCGATGTGCTTCTTACAGCTGTACAGAAATGCATTTCTGACGCGAAGCAAAATCTGCTCGTCGTCACTGCAGCCCTAACTGATACCTAGCTAATGCACTTCGTTTACAAAGGACTAGCTACCATTAGGAAGAAGCCTCCCAAGTGCATGAACATGAACTTTTCATAGCTACTGTATTGTATAAACCACATAAACAGAGCTTAATAAAGTGCCTCTTATAAAGACTGTCAGTACTGATGAGTGTCAAAAAGCATATACTCTCACTCATACTCAGCATCCCTGATTCTCCAAATATACTACAGCTCTGTGATGTGATTACTGAATCGTTTGTATTCAGCAATTTAACTGGAAGATTACACGTTATCTCCGACGTCATCGTACGGTATTAAAAAATTTCGATATTTGCTGTTATTACAGGACGAGACACTTGATCCGATTTGTACATACTTGTTGTGTTACATGACCTGAGCTACAGATTGAGATTTCCTGTAGCTCTGATCATCAGGAAGTTGCGTTCACCCAAGCACGGTGCTTCAGGATCCGAAGACTAGCTGTTCTTTTCATGCTGTGGCCGACGAGGATGTGTGCCAAGTCTCGTTATTACTTTTCATGCGATAGGCCTGATAATTCATCAGAAGAGTTTCAGTTTGAAACCACATCTGACTAGACTTACAAGTTCCTCATCCTCTATGGTCATGTGATGTTAAATGAGAAGACATATGGCGATGAATGAATCCTGTTTTATTTTTTTTTAAATTGTTGTAGGTTTTGAGGTGAGGGGGAAAAAACCCTGCTGGAAAAGGAACAAACCCAGTGATGACATCACACTCTATTTTGGCTCATGTGTGGAGTTTGGTCATTGTAATCAGCTCATTCAGCTACATCTGAGAAACTGTGGCATAATGCAGCTACATCTATACACTACAATAGCTTGTCCTAAGGCTGAAAGATTGCAATAATTATATGGTTTTGTGGTAATTAGTCCCTAAATAAAATTATTTCCAAATGGAACTAATGTCTCATTTGACTGGAACTGGGAAGTCACATGCTCAGCTCAAAGGAACCTCGGAGTTAAGACCATCCTGAGCTCCTGAGCAGGTTGCATAGGTGTTTTCTTTGGTCATTCCTAGTAGGAGGTTGGAAATGACGAGTTCCAACTTTCAGCTGAGCGCAGCGTTGCTTTCAATTCAGCAATCAAAATGGTGCTGTTGGTTTGGTACCAGTGGCTGCTCAGAACTGCCAGGTTTAGGGAAGAGGTTTGCTCGTACTCATAGAAATTCTCCTGAAATGCCGTTGTCCTAGTGTATCGGATTAATTGGGGATCAGGTGATTAGCGTACATTCTCACACTACAAACATCAAATTTATGGTAAATGAATATCGGCCCCGTATATCGTCTGTCTGTGTTCTTACGCTGCGTTCCATTTGTACTGGGAAGTCCAGATTTCTTAGTTCCCAGGCACGTCACCCGGAATGCCCCCTGAAGTCGGATATCTGACTCAGAAAGTCGAGACACCCTCACCAACCCTGAGTTAAAAATCCAAAATGGCAGCACCGAGCCTGAACAGTAAGCGGAAACTGTAGTTTTATATTGTTCATGCACTTCTGTCTATTTTTGTCTAATTTGATCAGGCATACACGGAGCACTGTCCAAGTTTTATCTGTGGTCATATTGATGCAGTGTTTTGCTGCACTAAATACTGCGGTATTTATATAATGTGTTGTTTTCAGGTGGTATTGCTAACTAATAGCTAATAGCTTCCTTAGGTAGTGAGCGAACCTGGCTTGCCCCATCCGGAGCACATTAGCGGTTCTGAAAGCGTCCTTATGGGCTTCCCGAATTGTACAAATAGAACATGGTTAAGTCTGTCGTGACATCATTCCCAGCTCCGAAATCCGACTTCCAAGGCAAATGGAATACAGCATAATAATTGGTATCGATATCAGCCTAGAAAAAAACATATCAGTCACCCTGTAGTTGTGATAGTATTGTTCGTAGCTTTGGAGAGGAGTAGAACCTATTGCGGAATTAACGCCAAAATGGGGGAGTGGCCAGACATATGTAACATGCTTCGTGTACATGCTACGTACATAACAGAAGTCGGCTCTAGCTGCTAGTCGCTAATATTTGTATTAGTCCATTTTTTTTATCAACTACCCATTAACAAAGTCCTGAATACGTGCAAGACTGAAGTCAGGACAGTAAATAAACATCGTGTGGTTGTTTTATTTTCTTGGATTAAACCCCAGTTCAGTTCAGAGCAGAGATAGTCACAGCTTTATTCAAATTCCCGCTACTAATAACATCAATCGTCAGAACTCTGTTGCGCTTGGAACAAAAACAGAACCGTAGAGAACCGAAAGCTCCAAACTCTAACACCTGTCAGGCTGACTTCTACGTTCTAGTCACGGCTTTAAAACCTGAGGAACTCTCTGATTGTTTTGCGGTTCTGTTGTTCTCGCCAGAAAGACCTTGTGACCCCCAGCTCCATAAGGATTTGGGTACGTTAATCATCTGCCTGCAGTTTCACTTCAGCTGCTGTGCGGTGACAGGAGTTGTGTGGTCTGCGTCTCTCTCTCTCAGATCTCTCTGTCGGGAAAGTTCCTCAGCGCTCATGTGACTCGCCGGCGCACACCAGAGCTGAGCGTACGCTCCATGGCCCAGTTTTCATAACCCTTATCCAGCTATGGGACTGAAAATCTACTGCAGCTTCAGAGAGTTTCACTGCACAGATAAACTTTTTTATGAATCCTAAGCAAAAGGTTTGGTGCACGGTAGAGATTTTCCCCAGATTGTGGCCGTTAGTTTAATTGGAAGAGATGTAATGGATTAGCTGAGGTATTTTGGAGGCTGTTACTCACTACCTACATCTGCATAGGTCTAGAATGTACTTATATATGTATATATGTGTCTGTATGTGTATATGTATGTATGTATGAAGCGATTTCCTGTTTAGGGCGGTTCTATGAGGAACTGAGAATGCAGAATCACACTCGCGTTCGGACCAAGAGCATCCGAGCGAGGCGTTCTCGGTGCCCTTCCAAGTGACCTCTAGCAATGGTTTGATTGTGGTGAGAATGTGATTCGACTCGACTTCAGGAACTGAATCAAACCTCCCTTGAGTTTTGGGGGTGTGGTGCAAAATGAAGATATGGACTGATGGTCAAAAACAAAGAAAATATATATTGTCACTCTACAAAAGCTGCTTGCGATGGGAATTCTGGCTCTTTGAACAATTGACTCAGTTCGTTAATAGGAGACGACTCTTTCAGTTCAGTTTTCAGAGTACATTTTCAGCCTACATGCCTCTTGGGCTACGTCCACATTAATACGTTTTAGTTTTAAAACAAAAGCTATCTCCATCCATACTAACATGCCTGAAATTCACATGATTGTTCACGTACACAGGGCATGCGCATGCCGGTATAAACAGGAAGCAGATTGTCTACTCTGCAGTTGGTTGCTTAGTTGCAGATCGCCAAAATAATAGCTTGCCTCCTGTTATAAAATCCAAAATTTAACTGCACAACAGCTGCTAGCAAAGACAACAAGGTCAATGACGCTTATAATTTCAAAACAAAATCAATGTGCAGTATGGGAGGATTTTTTTGATGAAGTGCCAGGATGAAGCACCTGCTCTAATCTGAATCCTCATACTGCCTCACTGTAAAGTGGCCGGTGGCAAATACAACGCAACAAGGAAAGAAAACATGGGCAAATAAGGCTGGAAATGTTAAAAATAGCCTTTGCTTGAACAAAACAAATGTTCAGAAGCAGGAAGAGAAGTCTCTCAACAGAGACGTCATGCAGTTCGACTGGTGCCGTGTTGCTTATGTCTCAGCTTGGGCTTTTCACAACGATATGGTCTTTGCCGCCTTCTGAATTATATGTCATATCTGGTCTCCCATGCTCTCACGGAGGTTCACGCTTAGTAGCATCCCGTTAAATACAGTCAGGTGGGAATGCACGGCACCCATTACTGGACTGTTCTGGAAGACTAAGTGGGAATGAAAATTAGTTCTCAATCCTGTGGTGGTTTTACTTGATGCATTATTGGGTTTCATAAGTGAAAGGGGCTTCGAATAGGCATATTGGTGTGTCTGAGTTGTCCAGAAAGAGTTTAGTTCTCAACACTATGCCTGAATGCCACTTATCTTTGGGGATAGAGGGAAAAAATCCCCCACCATTCTGGGCCGATGAAGACATGATTAAAATTCTACAATCCTCCTAAATGAGGTTAAAACCTTAGAGTTGCTCTGAGCTCTGTGAACTCTGCACTCTCAGATTTAGCCTTCAGGTTATTTCTCTTTGTGTGTGTGTGTGTGTGTGTGTGTGTGTGTGTGTGTGTGTGTGTGTGTGTGTGTGTGTGTGTGTGTGT
>JAQQZR010000004.1:4642631-4656411 GCA_030068235.1 Notoglanidium macrostoma | reverse complement strand
TGTGTGTGTGTGTGTGTGTGTGTGTGTGTGTGTGTGTGTGTGTGTGTGTGTGTGTGTGTGTGTGTGTGTGAAGAGGAGGCAGGAAGAGTAAGAGAAAGTGTAAGAGAGCTGTATTAGCACCATAACTCGGCAAATCCATTTAGTCTCCTCTGTGACTCTCTGCATTTTATTTTTTCCCCTCTTTTCCACTGCCGGAGCTGAGGAACCTCTTCTTCCCTACACCTTCCCAAACCTGAAAGTCACAGCTTACCGAGAGTTCATTTTCACACCAACAGCCGTTATTGCGCAACCCTGAAGCGCCATACAGCTCACGGAGTCATGCTAATCCATGTGTGTAAGGAATAAAACAATACCCGATGTGCTGTTACGGGAAAATAATCAACAACGCCGGCCGTGGTGTAGCGCATCCCGACACCAAGCGGCCATAAAGTTACCCGCCTGAGTGATTCTTTTCCAGTAACAGCACACCCTGACGTGATTTATTGCTGTTATACCACAGCGCTCTTCATGCGATTGCTATTTTTAATAGATTACTAAGCAACATTATACTGCTTTATAGTGTTTTTAATGTTGTGGAACTTCCACAAAACAAGTTATGGCTTACTTTATAGGCTTATACCTTTACCAGATTCTTTTTTTTTTCCTTAAATAAGGCAACTTTTCATGCTACCAAGAAACCAGAAACCTCAAACTGAAGACTTTCCTGTGGTGGAAAACAAACGTACTGGCCTTGGAGACGCCTACCATAGACGTGTAATAAACGCATTAAGTAAACGGAGCTATTGCCAATTTTATAGCAAATGAATTCGCCTGATTCATCAGACTCGATTGTTCATCCTCGTTGTGGTACAAATAACAAACCCCATTTAATGATTCATCAGCATTTTTTCATTACGATTCCCATCTCGTCCTTTGTCTTACCGACTCGTTTGAGCATCATGTCTCTTTCATGTCGTATTTGTTTGCTTTCCGTTGCCGTTTTTACTGTCACGTTGGAATTTCTTTTGGTTCGGTTTCATCTAAAGCCTGGTGTATCTAACCCCTGTGCTTTCCTGTGGTGTTTTTCGGTGTGTGTGTGTGCGTGTGTGTTGTGTGTGTGTTGTATGTGTGATGTGCGTGTACCTGTACCGCTAATCTAGCAAGGCGAGGAGGACAGAGAGGACAGCTTGGTACGATCAGTTTGCTTGTTTTTAGCTTTTTCTATCACTGCCAGTGCTGCTGCCTCTCTCAGGCTTTCACTCCTCCGATTAAAAGGCACCCTTGGCATTATGGGAACCAATCAGATCTCTTCACCTCACATGTAGGGGATCTGGAGAACATCTGGAGCCTCACTGCGTCATTGCTGTGGCGTTCCGTGCATGTGCTGCTGCTGCTGCTGCTAACTGCTCATAGCCACAACAACCACAATACTGATAGATGGACGTGGTGTTGTGTGTGTGTGTGTGTGTGTGTGTGTGTGTTTAAAGGTCACATGGGCCTCTCATAAGGTATTAGGGTAAATGGGACATTATGAATTTCAGTATAATACTGCTACAGTGTTCGCATAAAATCATGCTAAATGATCCGCAGTTTCCTGCAGTATTAAGATTTTCAACGCCTAAATACGTAGCTAAAGTAAGCACGCTCTCGACATTTTGATGTGCAAATAGTTGGCATGTCCTTTTTGTTTTCGTTTGTTTGTTTTTTAAACCATCACGACGCTCACATTTCCCATTTGATAACAAGACAGGTTAGCTAGCCAGCCGTTCAGCTAATTCTTTCTTCATGTTTTACTTAAATAAATCATTCTTCCAGAGAATAGCTTGAGACTCGGTTGCAGAAATGAACTGTGAGCTAGTTAGCTAGCGAGCTAGCTCACGTACCTCAGGTCATGCTATGTTTCGACACGCCGTTTGTTAAATAAATAAATAAATCGGTAGCTCGGCCACAGTGCACTTATACAAATGAAAATGAAAACTTCTACTGAAATCCAACTCCAATCTACTGGTGATCAACATTAGCTAGTTCACTAACAGTTAGCCTAGCTAATGTGTTAGGCTAGTTAGTACAGAATGTAAGATGTACGTGTCTTTCCTAGATCCCAGCGTTTCTAATGAGGGTAAATGTGTTGTGATGCCCCGAGGGCTTTACTGGTATTTTAATGGGATCTTTTTTTAATATATATATTATCATTTTTAATTGATTAAAGTAGCATCATAATAGCGAGTGTGATTAATGTGAATTATGATGATTTTCTACAGCTGAAGTCCTGAATCAGCACTTCTGAAGAGAAACTGGTATTTGGCTAATAACTAATATAATTTGTTATGTATTAAGGGCTGAGGATGTCCATCTAAAATTAATTAATTATGTGCATAATTATACAGGAAGGATTGTTTAAATGAATGACGTAAACCAAAAAAAAAGAAAAAATTTTTTTTATTGAATTGTTAGGTTTTTTTGGGGAATTATTTAATGTCTTATTTAATATTTATAATAATACTTATGTAGTGTCAGGCTTTAATGAATTGATTGAATTGAATTATAGTGAAGAGTGTGTAAATCTTTTTTACTCGCTGAATTTTGAACATAAACGCATAAATGACGTGTTTGATTTCATCGTCGTTAGAGTCATGGTCAGGTCGAAGCCGCTTTTCTCCTCTTGGTGTTTCTTACAGAATCGGTGTTTAGGTACTCTGAGTAACTTAACATTTTTTTAATACCCATTTAAAACCAAATATATTTCTTAGTTTAGTTTTTATGTCACATTTTATCACTTAATGTTTTATAACACTTCATTCTTTTTAATTATTTCATTATGCTTTTATTTTGACATTACTTAACATTTTAGGAAGAAAAGAAATGATTTAGAAAAGAGTTAAAATAAAAGAAATTACTGTATAAGAAATTTCAAAATAAAAGAAATTATATGCAAAATTAAATAGAAAGAATTAAGTATAGCATTATTATTTACCTTTATGCCCAAAAAAAAAAAAAAAAAAAGTCCTGCTTTTATCAGGAAGCTTGATAACCTGTGTTGTGGGAACATGAACTAATCTTGCATGAACCTGCTGTGTGCTGAGGATGGTAATCCAGAGACGAGGCTGCCCGTGTATGTCATGCTTCCAAACAGATTGCTGTTGATAACCGGTGAATGGCATGACATGCTGTGTGTAGCATAGCTGCTAATCCCACCACTATGCACACACACACACACACACACATTAACCCGGAGCTCTTGGATCTCTGCTGTCATGGACCTGGTAAACCTCATGCTTGGGCGTATGCACATTTCTCATTTTCTCTCTTTCTCTCGTTCTGTTACCCGTCTACGACTTTCCCCATAAAGAGGACCATCACCTTGGGCGCGGGAGACCGGCAGGTGATCCAGACTCCCATCAACGACTCACTTCCTGTGAGCGGCTGCAGTGTGGCCCAGCTCTTCAGGCAGCTCGGTAAGCCTGCGTGCACCCACATCATGAACCTAGTGCCTGTGCAAAGCCGCGTGCTCAGAAGTGACCCGTGGGATTGCGCAATAGAGCCACGGTTCAGAAGGAATTCTACGAAAACGCGCTTATAAGCCCCGCCCAGAATCAGTCCTGACTCGAGTATTCCGAGCAAGTATGAAAACACCCTTGGATTCAGTGTAAACAAATTAATTAATTAATTATTTTAAAAAAAGCTTCTGCCAGGGCATCCAGTCGCAATCAGGCACCGCATCTTCACTGCATAAGCAACACAAAAAAATTAAGGAGAGAGAATCGTCGGCATGCATGCTTCAGAGGAACATGTGCAAGATGTTAAGCTAAGCGGAACTGGTTATGACTAATATCAGGAGGAAAATAGCGGCAGTTGCTTCTCTGTGGCTTGTTCAGGTGATTAAAATAGAGCTCCACTGAACTCACTGACTGGAAGAGCTGAGCATGTTTAATCACTTTTGAGAATGAAATAACTTTATTTTCTTGGAAAGAAGCGGAGGGTCTGCAGGCTGAAGCACCATGCTGATTAGCGAGATCAGAGCAGCATGACCAGAGTGGGCTGAGCTGATGGAGACTATAGTAACTCAGAGAAGCACTCTTTACATCCATGCTGAGCAGAAGGAGCATTAGGTGACTGGGCTACAACAGCAGGACCACATCAGGTTCCACTCCTGAGGCTGAGGCTGAGGCTATCATGGGCACAGACTCATCCAAACTGGGCTGAGAATGTGCACGTTGTAGCCTCAAACGCCTGTCCTTGACTGACAGCAGTGGAACCCGGTGTGGTCTTCTGCTGTTGGAGCCCCTCCACCTCAAGGTTCGATGTTTTGTGCATGTGGAGATGCTGTTCTGCTCATCACGGTTGTAAAGAGTGCTTATCAGAGTTACTGTCTCCCTCCTGGCAGTTTGAACCAATCTGGCCGTTGTCCTCTGTTCTGAAGGTGGTTCAACCCACTGAACTGTCATTCACTGAATGTTTTTTTTTTTTTTTCATTCGTTTTTCGCACCATCCTGCATAAACTCTAGAGACTGTTGTGTGGGGAAATCCCAGAAGATCAGCAGTTCATGAAATACTCAAACCATGTTGATGTGAACATAAACTGAAGCTCTTGATCTGTGTTTACATGACTTTATACACAAGTGTACAGGCGTTCCTATTAAAGTGGACGGTGAGTGAACGTGCCTTGTACAGTTGATGATGATGATCAGAAAAAAATGGTTACATATAGAAGAACAGTACAGTAAAATTCTTTACTTCACGTGTCCTAGCCGAGTCAGTGCTAGGGTATGGGATCTCCAACGCTATTGGCTGTCGTGTTGGTCAGACAACACACCGTCACTCTGACTTCCTGTTTTAAAAGGAAACGCATCAAAATAGCAGTTTCATGAGAAATCTCAGTGATTACGATCATGATGTGATTTTTGAAGGAAAGTCAGACCTTGAGACGGAGAAAACGGTGAGTTTCTATAGACAAAATGTCCTTGGCGTTTCTTGTTTCTCCGTATTGCAGGTATTGTGAACGTTCTCTATCTGTTCTGCGCCGCTCTAACGGAGCACAAGATCCTCTTCCTGTCCAAGAGCTACCAGCGACTCACCGACGCCTGCCGAGCTCTGCTGGCCATCATGTTCCCGCTCAAATACAGGTGTGTGTGTGTGTGTGAAGAGAGAGTGTGAAAGGGAATTTTGTGCAGTTCCCTGAAATGTAAGAAGCGCTGGATTTGTATAAATGTGTGGGTCACTTCTCAAAGTGGAGAAGTTTTGCTTTCATTTATTTGTCATGATAAAATTCCCCACACTTGGCATCAGGCATCTTTCTGTTAGGGGAGTTTGGGAATCACCCCTGTTATAAAAAATTTATTGACAATTCTGTGATACTTGGAAGTCATAATGAAACCAGATTATACTTTACGGTAACGTCAATGTTCTGTTTTGTTTTCATTTTTCAATGCAGTGCATCAGGGCTAGGTGGTCATTATGATATATTAGCCATTTTGTGATTATTTTGAAAGTGGGATCAGTTTTATTCAAACGAAATGTGCCATTTGATTTGTCTTCAACATGGCTCACCACTGAATTCTTCCTTTCAGCTTCACCTACGTCCCCATCCTGCCCGGGAAGCTCCTGGAAGTCCTCAGCACACCGACACCCTTCATCATCGGAGTCAACTCCCTGTTTCGCTCTGAGACTCAGGAGCTGGTACGAAGCGGCTTCTTACTTCTTCAGTCTGTTGTCACATGATTAATTTCTCTGTCTTGAGTATATTAATGTGCATGAGTTGTGTGTGTGTGGTTTGCACAGTTGGACGTGATCATTGCAGATCTGGACGGAGGCACCGTGACGATCCCGGAGTGTGTCCACATATCACTGCTGCCTGAGCCTCTTCTGCAGCACACACAGACAGTCCTCTCCATGGTAAACGCACCCCTGACGTCTTCATTTCTCTAACACACAAACTCTGAGTATCTGAAATTACACGCAGTACAGGGGCTACAGACCACACCATGATACAAAACAATTCGAGAACCTGAATTCCTGATCAGTGGCACTGCAGAATAATATACTCATTAACTAGCTAACAAGCTCAGCATGCGTCGCTATCACTACGTTTACATGCACAAAACATTCCGAAAAAGACAATATTCCTACTAAGCTGCTCACATGGCTAATGAAAAATGAACGTTGTACTAATACAACGTATTAATAGTACGTAGTACGTAGTATAGTAATACAACGCACAGAGCGGACCGTAAACCGGCAAGAGGCCCTGAGTCTGCCATAAAATCCCCAACGGAGGCACATATTCCGAATGCGCCTGTATACATGTCCAAAGAATGCTTGAATGTATCGGCATTTGCATCATGTCTTAATCAGAAAATGCCAAATTTGGAATAAGGCCAAATTCGGAATACCCAAACGGAATATATAAAAATACGAATGATGCCCTGTTCGGAATAACATCAGTGTGCATGTAAATGTATTGTATGTTACGTTGGCTAGTTAATTCGTTTTGGCACTGCGCAGCACTTTGGAGTTTTCACTTTTTTTTCAGTTGGATTGCTAGAAAACTTATAATTTGTCCACCCCTGAGTGAGCTTTATGCATTTGGAATATGATCTGAGCGATTCCGTTTCTGCGACATTCACACACGCATGCATTCACACCTCCGGAGGTGCTTCATAAGTCGGCAGCGAACTGAACCAGCAGATCAAACTGAAATTCTCTCCGGTGGTTTTTCCTGAGCTTTTGGAAGGCCATAATCTACCGCTTTAACACCAGTCATCCTGGCTTTGGAAGTAGAACAGGGAAAGGTGCACTAACCGAGACTGGAAGCTGTGTGCGCTGTTAGGCCTGGGTGCTGATTAACGTCCTTAGCCTTTCATCTTTTTCAACATATTTTATTAGGTCTGTATATTTTATTAGTGGTCCAATAAATGTAATGACCCACTCATACACACTCATCTGCTCCAGGTTTGGATTTATAGGCTTTGAGTGCATTCATGGCAGCGTGGGTTTCACAGGAGAAGAATTTTTTTTTAATTTTATTTTATTATTTTTTTTGTATAATTACTTATCTCCGTGTCGAGGCTTCGTGCCAAGAGCAATTTAACACTGCGGCACATGACTCGGCTCTTCCTCCTTTTTAGGACTTACTGTAAAAAGATAATCATCTGGTTTATAGTTCATATTAGTGTACTAAAGGTCACTATCATGTACATTGGGCTCATGTACAAACAAAGAAGAGTGGCAGGAGAGTTTGGTTTTTTAACGTGAGGGAGTTTTGGGATCGTCACTGCCCAGATTATGACCATTTACAATGTAGAACTGAAAGATTTCAGGAAATCGTTTTCATTTTGTTACCATAATGTAAGGACAGTTCAGCCAGAAGGGACAACTTTGGTCATTTTTCCAGATGTGTATAAATAAATATTCAAATTCTATATTTATGATATATTAATGCCATATGTGTTTGCATATTTTAACAATCGATTTTTGGTTTTATTTAGTTTGAAAATGCATGCATATTTAACAAGTCTCATTTGCATAAATTAATATGCATTTTTGGAGAATGTTCCAGTATGTTGATCTTGGGGTGTCTTTTTTTATTTTTTATTTTTATTTTTTTTATTTATTTATTTTTTCTTCAGTTTTTTAAACATTTAAATTTCTGTGTTCACGTGTATTGTCACATAGCCTTAACTCCAGAGTAAATGTACTTCTGCTTGGATTGTAACTTACTAGCTAGTGTTACTTTTCACTAAGCTAACGAGCACGAACTTCATTACAGATGTATAGAAACGCTTGCGTGTTTGACAGACACGAGCCTGTTCAAGCTCAGCATTTCGATTTTCCCCGAACTATCAGCTTCACATGCTCGGTTCTGAAGTGTCACGTTTTAAAGCATCGCAGCGGTCCTGTTTAGTGTTCTGCAATATTTGGAACGAAATGGCTTTGTTTTGTTTTTCCCAGCACGGACACGTTGGTGGGAACGAGCTCACTTATGCAAGCGGGTTTTTCCGTCGTGCTTTGGAGCGTGTTGTGGTGATGGGAATAGACTTTGGTCTCATTTGGAGGGAATGATCTTGTGTTCATATGCCAGTGAAGTGCCGTAATTGGTGCTTTTATTGAAGACGCGCTCCGGCTCGTCCTGGCTGCGGTCAGAGAAAGTGAAAGGAGGAATATGGAGGAGTGCTGAGTGCTTTTTAAGTTCAGAATGAGGGCCTGTGGGAGAATGAGGTATGTGTGTGCGTGTGTGTCAGTAGCAGTACAGTGGCCTGTTCTCTCTCTCTCTCTCTCTCTCTCTCTCTCAGGATCTCTGGCAGGAGTCTCTGCACTGCTGTTTCTCTCTTTGGAGAAACAAATAGAATCTTTATTTCCATTTGTTTGCATCTTTTAGGTTTGGGATTTTGTCTTTAACCAATTGATAGTTATAAATGCTGTGTAAGCTATATTCTTGTGTGAAATAGATTTTTTTTTTTTTCCGTTAAAAAAAACAATCATACTAAATCATTTTATTGTCCAGAACTGAATATAAGCAGCTGTGTGGTCGGGAGCTGCTTGCCGGCAGTGGCAGTTGCGCAGACTCGGCAGCGTGGAGGAATTTTCCTGTGGAAGATAAATCCCTTTTTTAATTATTATGACCATTAGCATTATTAGTAATGTATTAAACCTGTCACTTTGTTATAGGCCTGTTGAATCTTCTTCAGTCGAAACTTTTTTTCCTCATTCAGCCAAAATCTGACAGAGATGCTTTTGACCATTTTCAGACGGTCGCATCCCTTACACATCTAGCTAGTTCAAATCAAATATATACTAGTTTAATGTTATAGACAAGTCAAACACATATGAATGAACTAATATAGGTAGATATTAATGAACTCAAAGCATTACTTTGACAGGAAGTAAGGGCATCTACAGAGTATGTGAGATAGACAGAAGGGGCGGAGCTTTAGGGCGTCGTCCAGCTTCACATGCCACTTGGCTTGTCTTTTGTTTTATATTGGGGAGAAAACGTAAAGTAGTTCTGAGTGAAAAAGCTCGATGTTAAATCACGGAGCTCCCTGCGCAAAATGCATAAAGGTTGGCTAATATGCTGCAATCGGAGGAAACGCCTCAGTGTAGAGAAGATTAGATCATTATATCACACAAGCCTTAAAAACACGACATGAAGACTGGGATTTTAAAAGTCATGTGATGTCCGTGATCAGTTTCATTGTTTTGACTTGGTTTGTGTAGGTGTTGGATCCGGAGCTGGCGGTGGCCGATCATGCCTTCCCTCCTTCCTCTACACATCCTTCAGCACTAAAGATCCAGGTACATATTATCCTGCACTTGACGACACGTAGTAGCTCAAGTGTAGTGCCTTGACGGATCAACATGAAACTGACGCTCTTTCCCTGTAGGACAAAGAGGTCCGTGCCGTGTTCCTCTGGCTCTTTGCACAGCTCTTCATGGGATATCGCTGGTGTCTGCATATCATCCGTATTCATCCAGAGCCTGTCATTCGCTTCCATAAGGTACTGCTGCATCCACATGCGAAACAGAGCTTCTGATTCACTCCCAGCGTTGACTTACCATTGTTTTGTTTTCTTTTTCTTTTTCCCCAGGCTGCCTTTCTGGGCCAGCGAACACTCTCCGAGGACGACTTCCTGATGAAGGTGCTGGACGGCATGGCGTTCGCGGGCTTCGTGTCAGAGAGAGGCCCGCCGTACAGGCCGACGGATCTGTTTGATGACGTGAGTTTCTGACCGAATGATCTGATGTGGTGATGTCATGTCAGTGTTTTTACATGCTCCTCCTCCACTCTTGTGTAGCTCATTGCCAACCAGGTGGAGCGGATCCGTAAGGAGCAGAACGACGTGCACAAAGTGTTGGACCACGTTAAGGAGCTGGCCGAGCAGCTCTTCAAAAACGTACGTCTTCATTTTTACCTATGCTTAAGCTTCTTCGTGTGACCGGCTCACGTCAGTGTAACAAGCGAATCCGTGTGAACCGTGCAGCGCAGTGCAGCGTACTTAACACTAGGTGAGAATGCGTTAAAGAGAAATTCTAATGTTAAGAAGAGGGAACGTGTTAGCATTTGGCTATGGTAGATTATCATTATAGTGTGGAGGTAGAGAGCTGTTGTAAATATTTCCACCCGAAAGAACCTGCCTCCTGTCTCATTCCTACTTCCTGTAAGGGACTAGGATAAGTTGTAATTTTCACATCTATTGAAGAAAACTGTTATGTTGTAATAAATTTCTTTCCAGTCAAAATGGATTTCTTGAACATTTCTTTGTTTGAATCATTTCTTTATTTCAACCTATATCTGCTGAGAAATAAAACAAAAGGAGGCATTCTTTTATTATGTTTTATTTTGTGTTTCTCTCTATCTGTCTGTCTTAGTGTCTGCTTGTCTCTCTGTCTATCGTCTTGTTTCTATCTAGCTAGCTGTTTGCTCTTTTGTCTCTCTATCTGTCTTTATCTGTCTATCTGTCTGCCTGGGTCTGTCTGCCTGGGTCTGTCTGCCTGGGTCTGTCTGCCTGGGTCTGTCTGCCTGGGTCTGTCTGTCTGGGTCTGTCTGTCTGCCCGGGTGGGTCTGTCTGCCCGGGTGGGTCTGTCTGCCCGGGTGGGTCTGTCTGCCCGCCTGCCTGGGTCTGTCTGCCTGGGTCTGTCTGCCTGCCTGGGTCTGTCTGTCTGCCTGGGTCTGTCTGTCTGTGTCTGCCTGATTATCCGTTTATCCAACTAGCTATCTAGCTCACTATCTAGCTGTTTGTCTTCCTGCTTCCCTGTCTATCCATCTATCCACTGTCTTTTTGTCTATCCATCTATCCATTTCAATTTTTCTATTTTATTTTTGTGAGCCACACATACAGTCTAGCCATTTTACAAATCACCTGGACATTTTTTTTCATCAGAAATATGTGGAATTGTCTGTGTTTATGGATTTTATTATCAAAGAGACACCACGACAAAACCGGTCTTATAAAGTGAAACATGGTAGTACGGCACACGACTAGTGGAACTTGAGTTATTCGGTTAGAAAACATACTCCTGGTTTAAATGTTAGCATTTTATCTAGATACTGATACTGATTCATGGTTTAAGGTCCCATATTGCTAATCTTACCTTTTTCCTTCACTTTCTTTCACTCTCTCTCACTCTCTGTCTCTCTCTCCCTCTCCCTCTCCCCTGGCTCTGTCTCTTCTCACTCCATCAGGAGAACCCGTACCCTGCAGTAACCATGCACAAAACACAGCGGTCTATGGACAGCCCTCAGTCCACTGTCTGTCAGACCCCTTTCCCGCTCCTGGATGAGGTCACTGTCCAGCTGTTCATTGATCACGCAGCTGCTAAGCTCAAAACAGCCCCTCCCGTGGTCAAATCTGAGCTGAAGGAGATGGTGCCCTCAGGACCTCCACTGGGTGAGTGTGAGCACCAGATACGCCTCTACATACGCCTTATAACTCATTCTTGACTGACTCCAAGTGACCTTGGGTTTCCCTTACATCATTTTATGCACGTTTCCAGGTTCTAAACCCATTACGGCCTACTACGATTTCACGTATTAACTTTGTCCACATTCTTAGTGTGCAGTATGTGAACGTTAGGGACAAGCTAGGAGCTGCAGCAGAGGTAGCATTGTAATGTATTTAAAGCAAGGGTGTATTATACGGCTGAAGTTTTAATTTTTCAACGCAGTCGTGTCTCCTGTGATGAGAAACATAGCTTGCTCCATTGTGATTTCGGGTGAGACTAGAGGGTGGAGGTTGGGAAATTTTTTAGGAGTCACTGCTGGATACCAAAAGAATGAGAACAACTGGAGTAAGGATCTTGGTCAGGCTAAAAAATATGAGTAGATGGTAATAGACAGAAATGCACTTTTAACTGGTGGTGAAAAAGAAAAAGCATGATGCCGTGACAACCCCAGTTTGTTATTATCATTTCTGCTCTTTCATTTAACCTTTTTTGATTCGCCGCTTGTCTTTTTGTCCTACCCTCAGCTGATATTGGGGACAGGAACGGCAGTGTCCTGGTGAACAGTGCTCGGAGGCTGGAGGTAGTCAGGAACTGCATCATGTACATATTCGAAAACAAGTTGCTGGAGGCCAAGAAGGTACATTACAGATCCCATTTTATTTTGTACTGCAGAAAGTTGTACATGAACAGTTTAGTGATTTCAGACTATTCTGACATTCTGTGTGCGTGTGTGTGTAGTTGATGCCGGCGGTGTTGCGGGCGCTGAAAGGGCGTGCAGCTCGTGTGTGTTTGACTCAGGAGCTGAACCAGCATGTGCTGCAGAACAGAGCTGTGCTGGATGACCAGCAGTTTGACTATATCGTTCGCATGATGAACTGCACGCTGCAGGTACTGCTGAGCTTTCACTTCCCTCAGATATAAAACCTCAGGCTGTTTGGTCTAGACTTGTCTGAGAGGTAGATCACATTAATGCAGCAGGTATAACTCTTTGCCTCATGTAACCTGGTGTGTGTGTGTGTGTGTGTGTGTGTGTGTGTGTGTGTGTGTGTGTGTGTCAGGACTGCTCTCACATGGATGAACATGGCATTGCAGCAGCGCTCCTGCCTCTGGTCACTGCTTTCTGTCGGGTACGTTCATCATACCAGCCGCACCCCACAGCACCACGTCTCAGACTAAGGCGTCTTCCTAGAAAGACGCAGGGCAGACGTGTGACTCGATGACTCGCGCAGCGCTCACGCAGATTGTCGCCTCACGCTCTGCTCCACAGGATGAGCAATCCTGCTGTGATGTGATTCACATGGGAACATGGTGTTACTGTGAGCTACTGATCACCAAGGGACAAAAACATGTCATCAGTGAACATGAGTCCAGTCTGACCGCCGTCTAATAATGATCAGTGCTCATTTCTATTTCTGATTTCTGATTTAATTTCTTCCTCCATTATTCTCACCTGCCCTTTTCCCCTCCTTTCCTCCATTTGTTCCTTCGAACCTTCCTCTTTCTCTGTTTTTTCCACTCTCTTCCTTCCTACTTCTCTTCATCCATTCCTCCCTTGATCCCTCTCTCCCTTTCTTACTCCTACTCTTCCTTCCGTCCCTTACTTCCGTCCTTCCTTTCCTTCCTTCCTTCCTTCCTTTCTTTCTCCTACCATTCCTTCTTTCCTTCATCCTTTTCTTCCTACCATCCTCCCTTCTTCCTTGCTTTCTTTTTATTTTTCCTTCCTCCCTCCTTTCCTCCATTTGTTCCTTTGATCCTTCCTCTTTCCCTAATTTTTTTCCCAGCTTCCTTCCTTCCTTCCTTCTTTCATCCTTTTCATCTGTTCTTTCTTCTTTCTTTCCTTTTTGTATTTTCTTCTTCCCTTCTCTTCTTCCTTCCTAAATGTCTTATAGTGCAGTCCATTACTCCAGTACAGAAATTCACAGTGGGTTTGTTGGTTTTTGGAGCCTCTCTGTATTAAAGGTCTGTATCCCTTTAAGAAAAGTGTGCACGTGGCTGTTACGGTGTCAGTCTGAGCAAGCCACAGGGAACTCGGACTTCATAGTCCTATGAAGTAACTTAACTCTCTGTATTATTCTGTTATTAAGAACACCTTCTGTCAATGTGTGTATGTGTTTCCATTTAACCTCGAAGTAATCTAGTATCTGCTGCCTTTTTAAAGCACAGTTTATTCATGTCCTCCCCCCACATACCAGAGTCTGCAACTGAGTCAGCAGTTTTACTGAGTCTCTAACTTTTTACGCATCTGTTTCTAATCGTGTGTGTATGTGTGTGTGTGTGTGTGTGTATGTGTGTGTGTGTATGTGTGTGTGTGTATGTGTGTGTGTGTATGTGTGTGTGTGTATGTGTGTGTGTGTATGTGTGT
>JAQQZR010000004.1:4630052-4642531 GCA_030068235.1 Notoglanidium macrostoma | reverse complement strand
ACACACACACACACACACACACACACACACACACACACACACACACACACACACACACACACACACACACGCATACTCACGTTGTGAGCACCCTCCATTGACAAATAATAACTCAGCTGATGAACTCTATCTCTAATAAACTTTAACCTTAATCTCAGTAACCTGAAGGAAACATTGTGGCTCATAATTATTTAAATTAAAACTATAGACAGAGCTATGAAAAAAATAAATTAATTAATAATTGAGGCAGGTAAGAAGAAGAAAGCAGTTTTCCTAATGTTCTCAATAAGATATAAAATGTAATAAAAAGCTATTTCTAATATATAATTTATATATTTATATATATATATATTGTGTGTGTGTGTGTGTGTATATATAAAGAATGTGCATGTGTATGTAATATATTTAATGTGTGTATATATAAAGAATATATAATAAAAAATATTAACACAAAAAAAAAAAAAAATATATATATATATATATATATATATATATATATATACACAGTATATATAAAAAAAAAAACAGTTTTTTAAGACATTCATTGCCTTTGTGTGTTTTAACATTTTAGTAAAAATATATATATATAGATTTTAAAATAAATAAATAAATAAGAAAGTAAGTAATAAGTAAAAAAAGTTTATTTTTTCCCCAAAAAGCAATTTTCCTTCTTTTTCATTTTCGTTGACAAAATCGACAAGGCCTGGGGTTCGAGTTTGGCTTTTATTTATTCTCTTTGATATTTTTTCCTGTATGTCCAGCACTTTGTTCACCTCTCAGTTGTTCGTTCAACAATAAAATAAAATTCTAAAACTGTCAGTTATAGACAGTTTCAGGTTCAGTATGTTGTTCCAACAGTAGTCTGCTAGTTCCTGCTTGTGCTCACCTTCCTGTAAGACGTGTGTTTCAGTGTGTAGCATCCACACAGACATTCCATCCTACTTGATGTAGTGTGTCTACGAAGGGAGTACGGAAAGGTGTAGAATTCAGCCTGTAATGATCTTTTTAATCCCATGAGAATGTGAACATATGAGCGTACATTTATCACCCTTTTCCTTCCCCCAGTATAAGCACTGTCTCTGTGTAAACCACAGCAGAGATTTGTGAGCAACTCCATTTTTATTTACAGTGTAAACAGAAGAAGCAGGAGATGGACCCATTTAAAGCGGCGAACTAAGTGTGGCATCTTTGCAGTGGCTCCACTGATGACGTGTTTGATGTGAACTTAACCATGTCCTGTATGTTACGATTAAGATCAGACCCTGATGTTATAGATATGTGGTGTAGTCTATTTCTGTTCACCTGCATGTGTGTGTGTGTGTGTGTATGTGTGTGTGTGTGTGTGTATGTGTGTGTATGTGTGTGTATGTGTGTGTATGTGTGTGTATGTGGGTGTATGTGGGTGTATGTGGGTGTATGTGGGTGTATGTGGGTGTGTATGTGGGTGTGTGTGTATGTGGGTGTGTATGTGTGTGTGTATGTGTGTGTATGTGTGTGTGTGTTACAGAAACTTGGTGGAGGCATCACTCAGTTTGCATACAGCTGTGTGCAGGAGCACATGGTGTGGACCACCATGCAGTTCTGGGAGGCCATGTTTTACAGCGATGTGCAGAATCATATCAGAGCTCTGTACCTGGAGACAGACGACCGAGTCACAGCCGGCCCTGTAAGAATGCAGTTTCAGCTTCAACAAAATCATCTGTGTAATCATCTTTCTGACTCTTTCTGTCAAAAAAAAAAAGAAAAAGAAAAAAAGAAATTTTAAGTGACCGGAAATATTAAACTTCTAGTTGATTGTGTTTTACTGATATTAAATGCAGTTTTACAGATTGCTCAGTAATTCAGTGTAATAGTGAGTAGTTGGTTAATTAATAGGTTGTAGTTAGGACTAGTTTAGGGTTGGTTAAGAGTTAGGATTAGGTTGGGGTTAGGAAAAGATAGTGTAGAAGAGCTAGAAACAACCCAGAGTAGCACATTACCCTACTCTATCATCATAATTTAAAGATTTTGGTTTGGTTTACGCATCTGCCTCACTCACCACTTGTGTTAATGGCTTTAATAATAAACTCTATGGTCTGTCTAACCGTGGATCTCTGACTGTGCTCCTGTCTCTGCCTGTGAGGATGAGGATGGTGCGGGCAGGCCGGAGCAGTTCGGCGCTCTGGAGTTGGCGTCGGAGCAGACGCGCCTGTGGCCCACGCTGACTAAAGAGAGTCAGCAGGAACGTGTGCAGAAAGAGGAGAGCACCGTGTTCAGCCAGGCCATCCACTACGCCAACCGCATGAGCTACCTCCTGCTGCCGCTCGACACCAACAAGAACCGGCTGCTGCGCACCACCGGCCTGGCCGAGGTGGAGAGCGTCAGTAACAGCTTTGTTACCAACAGGTGTGAACTGCGTGGCAGTGAAATGAACAACATTCTGAAAAACACATCAATGTAATCGTTGTCAAATTCAGTCTGGTATCAGTGACTCGGCTGTGTGTTAGGGCACATCGCACCATCTGATCATTTATTATTTTCTCGTAAGTGTTGTATTCTTTATTTAGTTTGAGATCTGAGGTCAAGTAAGGACAATTTGGCTCCCTTGTTACCTTTATGACTCTTACTGATATTCTCACATGCATGCAAGCACACCAAAACAAATACAGATACTGCCAGCTCAGCTCAGGATGACTGGAAAGAGACGCGTGACTGGCAGGAACACACACACATACGTCTCACGTGGACTCAAATGCTTACCTCATGAGCTGTATCACTGTAGAACACTAGACCTGTCACACTGACATGTCTGTTTGTTGTGTGTGTGTGTGTGTGTGTGTGTGTGTGTGTGTAGCATCGCTGGTAGCATGGCAGAGAGCTATGACACAGAGAGTGGCTTTGAGGATGCCGAGATCTCAGATGTGGCCAATTCAGTGGTGCGCTTCATCAACCGCTTTGTGGATAAAGTGTGTAACGAAAGCGGAGTGACCAACGAACACCTGAAGGCCCTTCACATCATGATACCAGGTAGAGACGGCCCAGCTTTAGCCAATCACGCCGTGTCTAATCCAGGCTCAATATAAACCCTTACCAGAAGTAGTGAGTCAGCTGACACTAAGGCGTGATCTAAAGCATGACCTCTGTTCCACACATGCTGTATCTCTCATATCATGAAATTTCAAATCCCAGCATGCACTTAAACGGTTTTCTTTCTTTCTCTTTTAAATTTGACAATGACAAAAACAAAATTACATGCTCAGATTTATATTTGAAAGAGGGTGCCAGAATGCAATTAAATCCATTTCTCAAATTCGTTCAGACCGTAAAGTCCACCCAGTATCACGTTCGAAATATTTTTATATTACACCACAGTGACGGTGAGTCTTCGAATCGGATCGGACCGGTTAGGTGTTAATCACTTTTCTGTCACAGCAGCTCTGACAGCAGTGCCAGCTGTATGAAGAGTGTTTCTATAGTAACAACTAATTCACATGGACTTTAATGCACATTGGTATGGTGATGTTTTCTGTAAGGAGGAGTTTATTTAACAGGTTTGGAAAGAGGGATAAAGTTGTTCTTTCAAGTTTTCCGACACAGGAAAGTCATACAGCAAGGACACAGCAGAAACCGATGGAACGACTGTTTCCGGTCGCTGTAGCATAAGAACAGGAGAACACTAACTCGCTTTGAGAACTTTTCACAACACTAATTGTAACTATAAATGGATAAAAAGTATGACGTATGTTCATATGAATGTAATGATGTAAGATAATTTGCCTCTATAGAAGTCAATCAAGGTGGATTTTTTTTTTCCGTTAATGCTTCAGAAACTCAGATTCCTAATGCTGATTCATTCAAGAAACCATTTTAAGAGTTCATGAACTGATGTACTGTTGCCATGGATTTTTATTATAATTATATGAATGCGGAGTTCATTCAGTGACGGAAATAGGAACTCGTCATTTTTTACAAGGTCCTGAATAGGTCACTTTTGTATTTATTTATTTATTTATTCATTTGTTTTTGCTTGTTTTAGCTTTTCCATCATTGCACACTTGAAAGATTGCGCAACGTTGGTAGCCGTGAGATTTGTTAAATTTGGGCGGACCGCTGTTTTTACACTCTGTTTTTCTGTGCAGATATCGTTCAGATGCACATCGAGACGTTGGAAGCGGTCCACAGAGAAAGCAAGAGACTGCCTCCTATCCAAAAGGTAAACAAGTCAAAATTTTACATTGGGCTGGACTCCACAGACAAGCTAGAACCCCAGGCAGGCCCGCCCACGCCCACGCGCTCGCCCACACCCTCGCCCACGCCCACGCCCACCCATAGCACCCCCACCATCCCAGAGTCAGAGTGCCACAGCAGGTAGGTCTGTGTGACTGCACACTGAGTGGTGCATGCCGGGTTTTGCAGTCCTTCCACCCTTTTCTCACTCTCACACCCTACTGGAATGAGCACAAAACATAATGCAGTCTGATTCTTTGCTTCTGAAACTCAGTGATTTACAGAAAAGATTTACCCCCACTCTCAAAAACAGATGCTACACCACTAATGTTTGTGTATTAGTATTTGGAGTGTGTCTGGAGCCCACCTGGTCGAAGTTTGTCCTTGGAGAATTCCTCCATAAAGCATTGCACAACCTTGGCTGTGATTATTAATTATTAATAATGATTAATTATTAATGAAGTTTGGCTGCCGCTAGACGTCACATTAACTTTCCGTGACTGGCAACAAACAAAGCGCACATCATCACACTCCGTCTCGGCTTTCCAAATACTGTGAACGGTTTCTATTCTATTTATTATAAGCTCAAATTTTATGGAAAAGTGACCAAGTATTTCCTCAGTAAACTACTTCATGCTTCAGACGTACTAGTCGAGCAGTGATTCAAATGTCTCATCTTTTACAAAAACACTATTCTTTTATTTGTGCAGCAGAGATCGCAAATCAAGCCACGTTTCGGTTACAAATCACGTTATTACCTAAACTACAACAAAGAGATCGGTGCAATAAATGCAAAAACGTAAATCTGTGCATCACATTACGCTATTTAAGGATGAGTGTGCAGCATGGTGCAGAAATTCCTTCTAGCTTAATCATGGGAGGATGATGTGACGTGTGCAGCAGTGTTTGGCAAGATTTTTCACCTTGTTCAACCCTGGTATCAATAGCATCCTTAAAACAGATCTGGATCAACCCCATTGAGCCGACACGCCCCGGTGCTCCGACTCTAAATTAGCCTGAGTGCGATCGGATAGTGATTTACAAGCAGCGGCTCTGAGAGCTCGGAGAGAGTTCACTCTCTCACAGTGCAAAGGGTTTTATTTTGTTTTAAAGGGCAACAGAATTAGCAGTTCCTTCAGGAGCAGGGATTAAAAAACATGTACAAGCCTCTTCATGTCATCAAAGTGATATGAAAATGTTGAAAGGAACATTTCAAAGTGTTTCCTTTTCCCAGCGTAGTCTTATGTAGCCTCATTTAGTCTGAAATATTTTCAGATTCACAAAGAACCATAGCTGCTTGCTTTAACCATCTGCTTTGCTGTTTCTTCATCCCCCCCGACTAGTCGCATCCCCACAGCAGCAGCAGGTGAATATATTAGGGGATTGGTCTATACAGTACCATTTTTAGCATTTAAGTTATTTGTCCACAGCCAGGGTTTTACCGGGTGCTGTTTTATTTAACAGCAAGACATTTAATAGTTCTCCTTCAGGATGGTTCCACAAATCTTTGGTTCCTCACAAGGTTCCATGATCTCGAGAGAAACGTGCCTGATGTGTGTGTTTTCATTTCTTTTTTGTGCTGGGTGTGCGGGCATGCTTGTTTTAGAGAACTTACTGTGTTTAACATGTCAGAGTGACTCACTGTTCTATAAAAAATATTTGTGTTCAATATGTAACGCAAATGCTTTGACCTTGAGCAAATACAAAATGCATTTATTTATTACATTTCATGCTTTAATAAATAATTGAAGTGAAAAATTAGGTCTCTCTCTCTCTCTCGTTCTCTCTCTCGCTCTCTCTCTCTCCCCAGCCCAAGCTGCTGAGGCCGACTCTGTTAGCGGGTGAGGAGTTTGTGATGGACGGCATGCGCGTGCACCTCCTGTCGGACGGCCGCGACGAGGCCACGGGTGTTATGGGCGGGCCGCCCGTCCTGCCCGCCGAGGGTGCCATCTTCCTCACCACCTACAGAATCATCTTTAAGGGCACGCCCAACGACCCTCTGGGTGCGAGAGTGTTTCTGTTACAGACTCTGCTCTACGCTTCACACACACTTTTAACAGATTAACACAGCACGCTCAAATGTACCCACCACGTCATACTCATTTATACAGACATGGTAAAAAAAATTCAGGAAAGTCTTATCATTAACCTTTTGAACATCAAAAACAAGCTTTGGGGGGTTTTCAATAAATGAGCTAATGATTGAAATAAATTTTATATAATGTGTTCAGTTATGATAAAAATTACACTTGGATGGTGATGAATGAGCACATTTCTGTCAGTTATAGAAAATGAATCAGCCAATCAGAATCCAGCATTCTACAGTGCAGTGGAGATCAAGCAACATACACACAGTCAACATTTAGATATCAGGAACATGCTTGTGCGAGTGCATGTGTGTGGGGGCTTTCACTCAGTATAACATTAACTCTGTGTGTGTGTGTGTGTGTGTGTGTGTGTGTGTGTGTGTGTGTGTGTGTGTGTGTGTGTGTGTGTAGTTGCAGAGCAGGTTGTGACGCGCTCCTTCCCCATCGCCTCTCTGACTAAGGAGAAGAAGTTAAGCTCGCCCGATTTACCCGCGGACCAGTTCATTCAGGAAGGCCTGCAGCTGCGCTCCTGTACCTTCCAGGTGCTGCACATGAGCAAAGTTATTACCATTCCTCTCCCTGGGTTTCTTCTCACTCACACACATTGTCCTCTCTCTCTCTCTCTCTCTCTCTCGCTCTCACTCTCGCTCTCGCTCTCTCTCTCTCTCACGCGCTCTCTCTCATGCTTGCTCTCGCTCTCTCTCGCTCTCTCTTGCTCTGTCTCTCTCTCTCTCTCTCTCGCTCTCGCTCTCGCTCTCTCTCACGCGCTCTCTCTCATGCTTGCTCTCTCTCTCTCTCGCTCTCTCTTGCTCTGTCTCTCTCTGTCTCTCTCTCTCTCTCTCTCTATCTATATCTCACGCTCTATCTATCTCTCACATCCTCTCTCTTTCTCTCTCTCTCGCTCTCTCTCACGCTCTCTCTCTCATGCTCGCTCTCTCTCTCTCTCGCTCTCTCTTGCTCTGTCTCTCTCTGTCTTTCTCTCTCGCTCTCTCTCTTGCTTTCTCTTGCTCTATTCTCTTGCGCTCTCTCTCTCTCTCTCTATCTATATCTCGCGCTCTATCTATCTCTCACATTCTCTCTCTTTCTCTCTCTCTCTCTCTCTCGCTCTCTCTCGCTCTATCTTTCTCTCTCTCGCTCTCTCTCTCTCTCTCACACACACACCACTACAGCTGTTGAAAATTGCGTTTGATGAGGAGGTGGCGTCAGACCTGGCTGAGGTTTTCCGGAAGCACATGCACAAACTGCGCTACCCCCAGCACGTGCACGGCACGTTCGCCTTCACTGTGGGTCAGTCGGCCAAGATGGTGGTGGAGCACAAGACCAAGGACAAGAACCAGTCTCTAAAGTGGGTCTCACACTTCTCTAACATCATTTGCATTGATTTTTCTCACACACACTTACACACACACATCACATAGTTCCTTCAGAAATCCTTACACAAATCACACTGTTTATCTTGGTTTATTTTGTCTTTAGTTCAGTCATGCTTATTATGGTAAGCATAAACAAAACTTTTCACTTAATCCAAAAAGACTTCTTGTGTATACAAACCCTGAATATATTACTTGACCATTACACTTACACCCTTTGCATGTGTTACAGAGTGTGTCCTTTCCTTTATGCCTTTTCTTGCATCCCCCTCTTTGGTTCACTCATCAGGCTGCTTCTCCGGTCAGTCGGAGCGCTTTGGCCCTCACGAGGCTGTGTTAGAGAAAGCCAACAGAGCGAGCGCTGAATAATTTAACACTGGAAACTGTGACGTTTTTTGTTCACGTTCCCTCCGGTAGTACCTCACTCCTGTCACACAGCTAGACATCAGTCTGTTTCATCATTTCTGCCAGAGAATAAGCAGCTTTCTCTCTCAGAAGCACACCCGACCTGTCCGTTTTCATTCTTTTAGAGGAAAAAGCAGCTCTGCGTTCCGAAGCAGACTCCAGTGACTCGCGCGATGAGTTACAATTTCGGTTTGAAATTTTCACGGTGCGATGATTTAGACTGAAATTTCACAGTTTCATGATATTCCTCAACCTTTAAAAAACAGCTGGTGGTGAAAATATTTATTTATGTATTTATTTTTAAACAGAATCTGCACAGATATAAGTCTTGTATATTTAACAAACGGAGATATCCAAAAGGAAACAAACCCCCTAACTGTCCATTCTTAGAAAGATATTTTGCATGTGAGCTACAAAAAAAACCCAACAAGGTACTTGATCATCTGTTGATCACTTGCTACTGAGATGAATGGTATTTAATTTCCTGTTTCAGAACCCTCTCTAAAAACCTGGTGAAGAGCGCCAAGAAGACCATCGGACGACAATACGTGACCCGGAAGAAGTACACTCCTCCGACCTGGGAGCACCGCAGCAGCATGCAGTCTGAAGTGGACGAAGACGAGATCTCGGGTATCACACGCACCGTCAAGTCATCATACACATCATGCACATCATACACACACGGTGCTGTTTCTCTTTCAGCTCAGTTAGTTTTAGCTCATTTGCTCAGTGAGTTTCAGTTCATTAGCATTTTCGAAGTCTAAGCAGCAGCATTTATTTTTACCAGCCGATTCGGCCTTTTGAGTCCGTTGTGCAGATCTATATGCATCATATTCTCCTGCATATGATGTCTCTGATTAAATACGGAAGAGAGAGTTTTTATTTATTTATTTATTTCCATCACATCTTCATGTCATTTCTACTGGTTAGACTTTAAAGATTTACACCTAAAAAAAAAAAATAAGTAAATAAAAAGGAAAAACAAAACTCACAAATCATAAATCTGTTTTTCTTTGTATTAAATATTTAATTTGGACGTTAATGTTTTACTTCCCCGCTTTATCTAATTTTGTAAAATTACATATTTTTTTGCTTACTTTATTTTTATTGTTGGTGTTTACATTTTTATTTTTGTATTTTCTCCTTATTTTCTTTCCGCCGGTTTTCCTTTTTCTGTTGTTCTTCATTCTCTTATTTCGTTAAGAGGCCTTTGAGGTGTGTAATCATTAAAGGCGCTCTACAAATAAGAGTTCTTCTTGGTTTAGTGGTATGATTCAATGCTTTTGATTGACAGCCTCATCATGGCTTGTCTTGTGACCGTGCGCTTCTGATTGCTCAGTGTCCGAGGAGATGGAGCACAGCTCGCTCACGCTTTCCTCCACCATCCGCTCGTCCGACCGCCAGACCATGAGCAATGTAGTGGAGCGCGCTTGTTGTCGTGACTACCAACGGCTGGGCCTGGGCACGCTCAGTAACAGCCTGACGCGCTCAAAGAACGAGCCTTTCCGCATCTCCACGGTCAACCGCATGTACACCATCTGCAGAAGGTGAGGCTCCGGGAGGAAAACAGAGACGACTGCGTGTTACTCCTGTAATCAGGGTTTACACACACACACACAGACACACACACACACACACAGTCTGCTCTTGCATGCACCGTTTTCCATAACGATATGATGAAATCTTTTGTTCCCACGTGTTGATTAGTCTCTCTCTTGTCTGTGTGTGTGTGTGTGTGTGTGTGTGTCAGTTATCCAGGCCTGCTGATCGTACCTCAGAGCATCCCCGACGCGACACTCCACCGCATCTCTCGCTGCTACAGACAGAGCCGGTTCCCCGTGGTGTGCTGGAGGAACTCGCGCACTAAAGCCGTGCTCCTGCGCTCGGCCGGTCTTCACGCCAAGGGAGTTGTAGGATTTTTCAAATCCCCCAACACCCCCAGTGCAGGTCAGCTGATCATCTGATCAACATCCAAATGTTTATACAGTTGTCTAGGAGAATCCTCATTGGTGGACAAATCCTACATTTATTAAATTTTTGATACAAAATCTTCTGAAGGAATTTTAATGATTATTCAATACAACCGAAAGAGAGATGGTTTGATGGAGAAGTGAAGAGCACGTCCTAGTCTGTGTGTGTGTGTGTGTGTGTGTGTGTGTGTTTCAGGTCCCTCTCAGGCTGACTCCACCAGTCTGGAGCAGGAGAAGTACCTGCAGGCCATCATCAGCTCCATGCCCTCCTACAGCGAGGCCAGTGGAAGAAACACGCTGAGCAGCTTCACATCCATGCACATGAGCACCTCAGGTCAGAAAAACACACACACTCAGGGCAATTTCATTCCATTTAAAGCCATTTTTTATAGCTTGATTTTATAGTTTTAGACATCATTCCAACCGGACACACGTTTGGTCATTCTAAATACAGGGAATAATCTGGAAATTCCAACAAATTAACATCAGATGAGGCTGAAGAGAGCGGAGAGTTAGTTATTTTACACTTTTCTGGCCAGAAGCTTCAGAATCTGAATCTTCAAAATTTGCCCACAACCAGTCTAGGCACCAGCTTCTGATGGGTACACCAACTTTTTCACATCATTAAGTTTTTATGAGCAATTAATAGAGCATGAAGTAGCAAAGTTCACAACACAGCATTTTTTTTTTTTAAATGTTTCAAAGAAACTTACCAGCAGAATCCAGGAATGGCCGCATGTCGTGACACAAACCGGAATGTGAGACTTCTACAAATCTAACTGGCCAAACTCTGTGTTTTAGAGTCATCCGACAAACTGAGACAACCGAAAATTGGTGCTCTTATGAAGCAAGTTATGGGCACTAAAGAGGATGTGCCTGGAACCTTCAGTCGAGGAGGTAAGGGAGCTAATCATTTGTGTGTGTGTGTGGATTGGAAATGTGTGTTCTGTCTGTAACATCCACTCTTGTTTCATATAAAGACCATGCTAGCATAATTGACCCAACCTAGTTGAGCTAGATTAGATTTGCTAGTGTAGTTGTCGACGTAGCATAGCTGTGCTCTGTGTAAGGTAATAAAGCACGTTGAGACACGCTGTTATGGGAAAGACATCAACGATGGTGTGGTGCGAGGCAGCCTGATGGAGTGTGGAGTTAAAATCCTGGAGTTAATTATTTTCCTATAACAGCATGTCCAGGAAGTCTTTTATTCCTCTTATACCACAGCAATCTGGCAACGTGTACAATTTTTAATATCTTAATGAATGACTCATGGTCCATTTATCTATATAATCTTTTTCCCATACAACTGCCCATGGATGACTATAGAAATAAGAATAGGCAGATCAGTATAACACTACTTTCCTTTTCCAAATGAGTAAAAGACATTAAGGTTCAGGAATTCAGCAGAGCTGTGGTATAACATAGTTTAGCATAGCGTAGCATGTTTTAGTGCAGCTGTAGATTAGCGTAGCTGTGCTAGAATATGTGCCGACAGTAATGGGTATCTCTCTATTCTCCGGCCCTAGCGCTGGGTCAGAGAGCAAAGGTCATCTCCCTCTCTCAGCCTAAGGTTTCAGTCAAGGCCCGCAGCTCACCCCGAGGTACAGTACAGTACAGCCTGACCCCCATGCTCTCCAATCTAACCAATCAGGTTTCTTAACAGTGATGTCAGCGTGTGTGAGCTGGCGCCCACCCAGCCCCGCTGTCCTTTTCCCTGGGCTAACCGTTCACTTTGACCTCTGTGTCCAGTCCTGATCTCTGTTTTGTCCGCCTAGCCTGGCACCTCTTTGCACGTCACCCACTGTGTTCTGAAATTCTGGCAGCGCTCTTGTTGTCTTGTTGACATGCTGTTTGTGATTGATTGAGTTGATTCGCTCTGATTGCATCCAGCAAGATTTGCAGCCAAAACGTGAATGCCGAAACGCAATCAAAGCTGTCACCCGCACGTACAGCCTGCACGTCCCGTCCAGCAAAGTAAGGGGTGTGTGGCTTCTGTGTGCGCGTGTGTGTGGTTTAGGGAAGTGGGGCAGTATCCGGGGCAGTGGACGTCTCTCTGGATATAATCCGGAAGTGGGGAACCGGCTAGCAGGGAAAGACTCCCCTCAGGCAAACGGCGGCCCTACCGAGCCGTACTTCCTCCGCCAGCAAAGAGCGTATCTCTACATCCTCGGGGACAAGAACCAGCTCAAGGTACTGTGAAAACTCAATGTTCTAGCATGCATCATTCTCTGTTCTGCCACATAGTGGGCCAAAAGTCGTGAATCATAATAACACTAATGTCAGTCGGTTCTTGTTTGCCTCCGTCTTGTCTGTCTCCATCCGTCTAGTAATAAGTGTATTAGTAATAAGTAAGGAATAAAACATTTTAGCATGTGCTGTTATAGTAAATGAAGCAGTGACTATTCATTTTGTTATTGGGATAGAAATTATAATAACAATAA
>JAQQZR010000004.1:4603276-4615946 GCA_030068235.1 Notoglanidium macrostoma | reverse complement strand
TTACCTTAATTATTATGTTTTTTAAATTCCCTATTATGATTTATATAAACTGTGTGTGTGTGTGTGTGTGTGTGTATGTATGTATGTATGTATGGGCCATTTAGAAAGGAGTGCAAGTTCTCCCATAACATTCAGTCTGAGCATAACTTTGCGCTTCTCCGTGAGTGCACTCTTCATGAACTTTATGAGGAAGAACTCTTCATCCTCCTGCTACAGAACGACCCTGCACTGCTGCCTGAGGTGAAGGCACACACTCCATTACAAACAAACATGCATGTTTACACACACACACACACACAGTGGCCACTTCAACCTTCTACCCTGCCACAACCTGTGCAACCATTTGTGTTACAGTAATTCTTCTTCTTCTTGTTTTTCTTCTTCTTCTTTTCTATGTTGCTGTACTCATCACTGTTGCACTCAGAAGGCAAATGACACACAAACATGACCACGTCTCTGTTCAAGTTGCATTTTTGTCCCTGAAACTGAACAAACGTTCAGTCCGTCTTGATTCTGATTGGTGTGAAGGTGTTGATTAATTTTCAAAAACGGCAGATCTGACCGTAGGAATCATCATTTCATTTGTTTTTCGGTTCATTTTGCCTTGTGTTTCATTTTTTCCATGTTGGAAATATTTTTATTTTTAGATTATAAATTGCAAAAATGAAGTACTTTTTTTAATCCATTCAAAAAACCTGGGCGTATACAGTTGTTTGCTCTCAGCTGTATGTGCCAAATGCCTGTCATGTGCAGAATACAAGCTACTGAGTGCAACACTGATGCTAAAATAGTTAATAGAGCTCTTTAGGTTGAATGTGATTGTATGTGAGGGCATTTAGACACAATTACAGGGCGGGACACATGTATTGCTTGCACTGGCTAGATATTTCCACCTCAAATTCTTCCCAAGTGTTAAAGTGAATTGCTAATATTTGCTGTACATTTCTGTGTTTGTGTGTGTGTGTGTGTGTGTGTGTGTATGACTCATCTTTGGCCATTATTTAAGTTTCATTTCAAGATGAGCTATTTCTGCGTTCTAGGTACCGCCCCTGCTGTTCGAAACGCCTCTCTCAGTGCTCGCAAATGAGAAACAGTTTTCAGGAAAAAAAAGGATAAAATTCAACTGTTTTTTTTTAACAGGAGTTGCACTTTGATGTGGAGGTGTTGATTGTAACCTATTGCCACGGTACAAAGCAAGTTACCCTGCCGAATTTAAAAAAAAAAAAAAAAAAAAAAAAAAAAAAAGGTTCCTGTTCCAGTTTCTGTTGCATCAAGTGAAGTTTAGTGTGATTTAAATAAACAGAAGTAAACAAATGTTTAAAGAAAGAAAGAAAAAAAAAAAAAAGAAGGAAAAAACAAAACCAAACGAAGGAAGGTGTGTCCGCTTGGATGAAGAGTTGCAGATGAATGGATTTTGGTGGCTGTTTCAAGGTGAAGGATCCTCACCCTGTGCAGTGTGGATGACGTACGACGCACTTTAAAAAAAAAAAAAAAGAAAACAGAAAAGAAAAAAATCAAAAAGAAAAAAAAGACCGGTTGAAAATATTGGAGATGAAAGACCTGTAAGTCTTGAGGTAAAGTAGCGGTTTGGAAAAGAACTCTTAAACTTTGTGCTGTAAATGGTAATTTATTTACTTTAGCCTCTTTTCAATGTGCGTGTTTGTTCGTGTGAATGTGCATGCATGTGCGTCAGTACTTCCTTTTTTCCAGTTCTGTTTTCCGTTTCATGTCCTGACGCCGCCGTGTTTGTCCGTGTGCAGGTATGCTCCCACTACAATAAGGGTTCGGGGCAGTTCGGGGCCTGCACCTTCAAGGATAACTGCACTAAAGTGCACATGTGCCAGCACTTTGTTCAGGACAACTGCATCTTCGGTACCAAGTGCAAGCGGCTTCACTGCATAGACGAGTACGGCTGCAGGATGCTGGAGGAGCGTGGCCTGGGCAGTGACCTCATCCAGGACTTGCCCTACCTCTACCAGAACGTTTACCGCCTGAGCACCAGTGCTGCAGATGCAGGTGGGTGTGGAGGTTTGGAAAGGTCAAACGTGGTTTTGTTCCACAATTAGGCAAATAGTGTGGGTTATTAGTGCAAGTAGAAGTGTGAGTGAATGTTCGGCAAGTTGATGGCAGCATTTAACACTGTTAATCGTGATATTTTAATGGACTGACCGTCCAGATGTCTGCTTTAGGTCTTACATGACAAACTAGTTAGTTAGTATTAATTACTGAAAGAGCATAGGAAATGAAATATGGTATATCTCACAAGGTTCTGTTTTTTTAAGCCTCTCTTTATATACACATTTCATTCAACTTTCAGACCTTTATGCATTTTTCATAGCTCCAGATTTTATTATCCCAGTACATTGGTATGAGTTATCCCTGATAAATATGTCAAAAGTGTTCAATCGCAAGTTCGAATCACAACGAAGCCCAGGGAGCAGCCTGGGCCATGATGTCCGGGTGGGAGGGATGGCATCGTCGCTCTCGCCTGTTAACCAGCTGTGAGTTCCTGCATGCAAAAGAGGGCAGAGAGAGAGTGTGTTGCGTCGCACTGTGACGCAGCATGAGCATCAATTTGAAAAGATTTGCATGTGCATGTGTTCCCCTTGTCGCTTTCCTGCCATAGGTGGGTGGGAACTGGCAGGAGACCACATTCAGGGAAAAAATGGAGGAAAAAAGCAGTCTCTGTTTTCCCTCCAGTATAACAGCGGACGAGCCAATCGACATTTGAATCTGGAATGACTGACAGTAGCGCGGGTGTTTTTTGAACTCTCTGGCCCCCTATAAACCCTTATCTACCATCTCACATTAGTAATATTTTGTGCTCTGTTGGCTCTTGATTTGCCTGCGTCAGAGACGTGCTGCCCTCACTATCCATCAAGTTAAATGGAGAATATTTTGAGTACATCATGGTGAGATCAAATCTATCAGTGCATGTCGACTTAGCTAACATTAGACAAGGATACACTTAACATGAGTTAACTATATTAGGGATGTTAGGGAATGCACTGAAATTTTTTTTTAACAGAATGAAAATTAGATAATTAATTACACCTTTGTGTTTGTGTGTTACAGAAAGTATATCTGAGCCAGTAAGCAGATCCCTAGAGCTGTCGGAAGAAAAGAATGAAATTTGTCTCCACTTCATCAGAAGAAACTGCAGGTTTCAGGGTCTGTCTTAGACTTTTCACTCTGATTTTCTGCATCTTCTTTCTCTCCGTTTCCATCCCCCCTTTTTTATTCTTCAGTCCTGTTCTGGTTTGCTGTTGTAAGGAAATAATTGTCCGATCTGCGTTTAGAGCAGTGCAAACTGGTACATTTTAATCTGCCGTATAAATGGGAGGTGAATGAGGGGAACGGGTGGAGGGATCTACGAGGGATGGAGGAGATCGAGCGAGCCTTCTGCGACCCCAAGAACACGTTCGGGTCAGTAAACACACCCGAAGATACACAGATTCTTGTTTTTGATTGCGATTTGTTTTTGTTTTCTGATCTTCCCTTTGCCATCTGTTCACCGGTCCAGTCCAGGCTCGAAGCCGGTGGATTTTCAGACGATGGCGAGGTCTGGGCATCCAGTGCGCCGTCTGTCGACAGTCTCGTCCATCACTAAGCCCTCGCACTACGTCCTGACCACACGGTGGTTGTGGTACTATAAGGGAGACCATGATAACTGGATCGAGTACGGCCAGCCGGTGAGAGACAACAACAAGAGTCACAAAGCTGAAGTGTCCTGCTGTGTGCTTATGATTGTATGCGTGTGTGTCTATGTCAGGACGATAAGCAACGTGTGACATCTGTAAAGTCCTACGATCTGGAGCAAGCGTTTCTGGACAACAAAGCTGAGATCACAGTTATAAAGGGCAACAGACATTACTATGTCAGTTTCGAAGGTAATTACACATAAAACAAACAATTTCACACTCATTTGCATGATCCCGCCTACGTGTTTTTTTACTTCTTCATTTTGCAGCATTTCATTCAGTATTTAGAGGGAAACTAATAGGGAAATGATGTACAGTGGATATAAAAATGTAGAATAAAAAAACCTCACAAAGTTTTAGTGAAGTAAAAAATGAAACTAAGAACTGTGTCCAATCTTTTTCCACCCTCAATGTGAACTTGCAGCATATAACTATTTAAAAAAATAAAATTTTTAAATCAGAAACTTTTTAGGGAAACATAAGAAAAATTAAAAAGTTACAATAACCTGGTTGCATAAATATGCACACCTTATTATAATCGGGGATGTAGCTGTGTTCAGAATGAGCCAACTACATTCAATCATGCAGCTGTCGTTAATGAAATTATTCTCCTTAACCCCAAATAAAGATTGCTACAGCTGTTTCTGTAGGATTTTCTTCACATCTTCTTGGTTTCCTCTCACCAGAAAAAAGGCAACAACAGAATTACTAGAGAATAATTATTTAATTTCGGACAACATCAAGGGTGGGTCACGTCCCAAAGCATAAGAAGTCCAACTAAGATGTGAAGAAACAAAACCATCAAACAAAGGACTCCCTAAATTAACTCCATAAAGTAACTCCCTAATACAAAACAGGGTCAACCCAGAAGCGTATCCGTTTCTACAGCGTCCTAGAATAGCTCATAATTCAGGATATTGCACCAAAATTTTAATTCCTAGTGCAAGATTGCACTTTTAATATCTGAATACGTTTAGTGTAATAATGAAGGCTCAATTCTGAAACCCGAAACACATGACTTGTTTTTACGTATGTCTTAGTTTCTTTCATTTTTTCTCTGGGGTGTGCAAACTTTTGCACAATGCAAAATGCAGTAATTAATTCACAGTCAGGATTGATTACAGTTTGTACAACAGGAATTCATTTTCTGTTCATTTAAATTGAATTGGGTGTTGAAGCTGTTGGCTCGGCCCGCTCTTATTGACCTTAATTACTCTGTGTTGCAGATATGTACCAGAGAAACCCCAAACACAACACCAAGAGGAAAGTACGCCGGCGGCCATGCTTCATTTCCATCAGCGAGGTGGAAAGCCAAATAGTGTAGTGAAATAACACACACGCACACCTACCTACTGAAATGATTCTGTACAGCACTGAATGACAGTCCTTGATGTGTCCTTATACACAGAATACATTCGCAATGGTGGTAATGTTTATGACTTACAAGTAAAGACTTTATCATGAGCCATGAGGCAAGTCGTAATGACGTGTAACCATCATGTTAGCACTGTTTAGGTTGCAGTAGCACTGATCCAAAGTGTGCCAAAATATCCAAATCTTGGTAAACAATGCAGTATGTTAGAATTTACTGTATGTTACATAAAAAAATTTACATTTTAACACTTTCTTAATGGTGTACATTTTAAAGCAAACATTTATTAGTGCAATAGTGAGCCACTGCTCTGTTACAGGTCTGAATCATTGTGTTACTGATCAGTATAAGTAGTTAGATTTATCTGTATACGATAATCTTTATTGCTGCAACATAAAAGCGTATGTCCTAGAGATCATGGAGGTTTTGAGTTCGCAGCCATTCATGGACAGGAGCCAAAGGAGTAAAGTTGTGCTGTTTAGGTGGGAGGGATGGTGTACTACTCTTCGCTGTCAACCACAGTGACGCTAGCCAATTGCGGCCATCATGAGCTCGTGTATGAGGAAGAGGGCTGATTGCACTGAGCTGTGATGCAGCATGAGTAACAGCTTGAACAACTCTGTTGGCCTCCGAGGAAGAATGTTTTAGCGTTCACCCTCCCTGATTGGGTACTGGCAGGTTAATTTGTGGGAGAAAATGGAAGAAAAGCATGCATTTTTTTTTTTCTTTTTTTTTGAAGTTTTTTTTCCTCAACATATCACAGGTCATATTGTCGGACGAATGCACAGTGAAATAGTCATGTTACTGAAATTGTTACAAATCAAAGCAGAAACTGTATTGTACAATATTTCATTCTCTGTAGACTGTAACCATCAACAATAAACATCTCCTGCCATTCATGACCCTCTTTTATGATTTAAACATTTGTTATCCATTATTATGCAAACATCTGTACCCTATATAGACATTATGACTGCTCTTTAAAGGTCCACTATGCATGCACGGGGAGAACATTCAAATTCCGCACAGAAAGGCATCCTGGGTGATCCGGTGATCGATCCCAGGACCTTCTTGCTAACCAGCTAACCACTGCACCACTGTACCGCCTCCAGGTAGTTATACACTAATGAAAACATACTTATGTATTCCATAAGTATTTTATGGAATATATACCCCATTTCTGCCAATAGATACCCTCAAAATCCTACATACTGTACATTTAATGATGTATTCTGACTTATTATTAAGTCAATGTGCACACGAGACTGCTCATGATGTCAAACCACAACCACTAGGGGGTGCTGGCGCATAGATTGAAGAAAGTTGACCAAGGAAATGAACCTGGAACCTAGGGTTATGAACACATGCTAATTTTGGAAAGTGGAATTTGTGTTAATGCTGAATTTCAAAGATTTATAGTCTTAGATGTATTTGGTTTATACATGTAATACTGAGGATAATGTAATGTAGTGTGTGTGTCTGTCTTTGTGTGTGTGTGTGTGTGTGAAACATGATGTTCTGTGTGAGACATCCCTCATAAATATTAAATCAGCATCGATGAATACAGACTGATCTTAATTATTCGTCTTTATATATAAGTTCAATTCATTTGAATTGTTTAGTGCTTTTTGATGTATAACAGACACTGTCACAAAGCAACTATACAGAAATCCAGATTTAGATCTTTAACAAACAAGCCAGAGGTGACAGTGGCAAAGAAATACCCCCGAGACGACGTGTGAAGAAAACCTTAGGAGGATCCAGACGCAACCGGAAACCCATACTCTTCTGAGTGACATCTGATAGTGGAATTATAAATAATTATAGTATAGATAGAGGTATAGAAGAGTAAAGACAATCAGGACTAAGTGTGTTACAGGATGTTCAGTATGAGCAGAGTTGCAGAAGAGTCCTTCCTGGGAGGAGCACTGGACAGTCTTCATGATTACTGCATCAGTTCTTGGGTACAAATTTACAGTTTCCAGGTGAAGTAAGAGTGAGATTTGGGCATTTTGGCAAGTACAACTAGGGTTTTTATTTTTATTTTATATTGCAGACTTTTTTAAAAGTGAAATTTAAAGCATTATTTATTAAATGCAGTATGATCATGCCAATAGCACTTTATCAGCTAAACTAAATATGGTGATATACATGTATATTGTGTATCATGAAGTATTGTGATGTTCTTTTCCATGTCATACTTCAACACAAAACCTTTACTTGTGGTAGCAGTTGCTTCTCATTCTCACCCTCTTTATTACTTTATCCTTATCAGGGTAGATTCGGTCCCTATCCCAGGAACACTGTGCATGAGGCAGGAATACACACTGAATGACACGCCAGTCCGTCACAGGATGCTTTGTACACGCACACATTTACAAACTCGCCTAGAGTCACTTTATTTTAGCCAGGTCACTTGATGATGGGAGGAAACCAGAGAACCCAGATGAAACCCATGGTTCTTAAAACGCTGAGATAGGACATAGTTACACCTACAGTGACAGTTTCTTGAGATGCTAAATGCTTGTGCCCAAACTAAATGCTTGTGCCACAGATATTATTCAGTTATTTTTCAAGACCAGGGTTGGGAAACTGGACAGAAAGGTGTCAAAGATGGATAGTGATGCTGCCTCACACCTCCAGTGTCTTCAGTTCAATCACAAGCTCATGTTATTGTCAGTGCAGGGTTTCTGGGCATGTTGTCCACATGGGTTTACTCTGGGCTCTCCGTTTTCCAGTAGGTGACAGTAGGTGGACTGGCAAAGATAAACTGACTTTAGATGTGAATGTGTGTGTGTACATGGTGCCCTGTGATGAGCTAGCATTGTCCCAGTGTATCCACCGTGACCCTGAGCAGGATAAAACCTTCACTGAAAGTGGTGCTGTATGATTGCAGCACAGATTTATTTTATGAAAATTAAAAAAATAATAATGACAATACTACTACTCATCATCATCATAACTTACACACAATGGTTGTGTATAACATTTATTCAAGCTCTTGGAGCATTTTTATTCCTGAATTTTCCATTCGCAAAACTATTAAAATGATCAAAAAAAATAAATTTAATTACACCTATAGTCATATATCCACCTCAACCCTGACCAGGAAAAAACAGTTATTAATGAATGAAAAATTATAACAATAGCGATTAGTAGTAATTGTGTTCTATAATCGGTGAGTTTCCAGCACCCCACTTCGAGAACCCTGGTTCTACGCGAAGAAACAAACAAATGTGTCCCTACGCATGTAACCGCTTTTTGACTGACACTCCTGCGAGCCAATCAGAGCAGCGCTCTATTCTCTCCCCGTTAATGAGCAGAGTGAAGGGGCGGGGCCAGGCAGCCAGTCGGAGGAATATGGGTACGAAGGCGATGTTTCGCCGATTTCCCTCGATCTCGTGCTGAAATGGACCGGACCGGGTCGCGTGCGTGCTTTCTCAGGGTTCATGTGTTTGTGTGAGGCGGCGAGTGAAGCGAAGCGCGCGCACCTGCAGTCTTTCCAGCCTGCTTATCTTGGACACAACGGAGAGACAGAGGGCTTTACCGGGAGAACACTGCTAACGGATCCTGTATTTTGTAGGTTAGGTTTACGGTGCCGTTTTTGGAGAGCCTTGGAGGGAACCGTGTGGGCACCTGGAGGTGTGTGATGAGGGGTGTGTGATGATGATGATGATGGTGATGGTGGTGGTGGTGGTGGTGGTGATGATGATGGTGATGATGATGATGATGATGGTGCTGAGCCTGGCCCTCTGCTGCATCTCTAAATGACAGGTAATGGAAATGCCATTGCTGGCCTGTTCATTCCTACATCTCATTATCTTCATGAACATTATTAACAGTGTGTGCATGCATGGTGTTGGAGAAAAAGCCTCTTTTTTCCACAGTGTGATCTGTATGCGGGTCGGTACACCTCCTCTCCGCCCTTCTCTCTCTCTCTCTCTCTCTCTCTCTCTCTCTCTCTCTCTCTCTTGTGATGCTGTGCATCTGATCGAAATTCACAAAGGTGTCTAACCTCTGGGCCTTACACGCATGCGCCATTTTTCCTACGAGTCTAATCAATATTTCTGTAATGAGGCTGTTGTATTTATCCTGAAGGAAAAGATGTAACATAGCTTCCACTCCTTAAGTAAGCTTTCAGCCACCACACCTCAAATCACCTCAAATCAATATCAAGTTTCTTTATATTGAAATCATCCTTCTAGCATTGTAGGAATCTTAACCAAATCCCTCGAGTATCAGGAATGATAGAGTAGCTATGAGGATAATAGAGAAACATCAATATGTGCACCGATTATGTATTCTACAAGTGCAGCCCTGTTTGAGAAATACACACACGTGACACCTTAAAGGCCCCCCCCCCCCCCGCCCCCGAATGTCTTAGGACCAATAACTGCCATATCAGCATCAGCTCGAAGTCTCTGGAGCATTGAAGAACACGTTTTTTCAAAGGATATCTCCTCAGTTAATGTTCTGATGATGATGGTAGAACTTGAAATCTTCCATAGGTCTTCAGTTGGGTTGAGATTTGGTGACTGTGAAGGCCACAGCATATGCTTTACATCAGCTTTATCCTCATCAGGCCATTCAGACCTGGTAGAGAACGCGCCCATCAATATAGAAATTGTTTCATTACAGGGTAAAGGTGATGTTTGTCTTGATTTGCATGGGTTCTCTCTAAGGGGATGGACAAGTCCAGGCAAAAACAAACCATGCCAGCAAAACAAAAAAGCACCCCCTATAGCATAACAGAGCAACATATTTTTCCTATAATTTGTCATGTGTTTGTCACGCTATCACTATGTTTATAGTATCTATGGACCAGTCCCATTTTTTTGTATTTTCACTACACTATGTATGTCAGATTTGTGTACTAATATCTGGTCCTGATCTGATACTGAGGTTCTCACAGTAACCAGTTCGGGGTGAATTCTGTGAAATTTATGTGAAACATCACGGGCGTGATAGAAAGGTTCATTAAGATAATTCATATTCAGGATCTGTGCTGTGTCATTCAATGTCTCCTGCATTATAGCACAAAATACATAAGTGGATTGGATTGGGAGAATAATTCAAATCCAATTTGATGCCTATCCTGTGTTTCCTGCCAATACTGGTCCCCTTAGTATGCACTAGGTAAATTAATATATTATTCAGATTGAACAGATAATGAATACAAACATAGTGTTTAGGAGGATAGGAGGTGCGCTATTTGTTTTATTTTCTTTTAGAACGATTGGCAGAAAGGTTCACTAGGCATCTGGGATTAGACATGTGCACCAGGAATACAAGTAGTGTTGCACACATCTCTAGTTTGAGACCTATTGTGAAATGGAGTGATGTAGCTGAGGCTGAGGAACTGAATCTATACACCATAGAGACCATGCTGGTATTTCTGATTTTAGTTTTTTTCCAGGATTCATATTTTTTAGGTTTTCTGGTTTAGGCCACGCCCACTTAAGGATTCTATTAGACTCAGATGTTTGTAGCACTAAACAGACACAGATACAAATACAGATAGCGACATTGCATTACACATCCAGTATGCATGCCTAGACTACAGATTCATATTTTGAACTACCGTATAGATTTGTGAAAAGAAAATGGTCTTTTTTTTTCAGAGATGCCTGAAACTGGAAGGCAGTCACGCGGGAAGATGGACGGCTTCCCTGGAGGAAATACATCAGGTTCATGCAATATGTCATAAAAGGTGAGCAGGATGGAGAAATCAGAGGAAGCGAGCGCAGGTTTGAGGGCGGTACCAGCAAAGGCTCGGCGTCTGATTGGCTGCTGCGTGCTCCTTCTCTTGGCATTGATGCTTGTCTCCATAGCGACTACAAGTACACCTGTGTCAGGTATGTCTCTTGATGATGTCTGTACCCATCTGTTTTATGGCCCTGTTTATCACTGATGAATTTTTCTTTTTATACATTTTTTTTCATTTTTTTCCACATTTGTCCATATATGAATACTTCAAAAAACTGCACTGCACTCCTCACTGTAGTATACACCAATTTCAGAGGCAGCATTGTGCTGCAGTGGTTAGCACAGTCGCCTCATAGCAAGAAGGTCCTGGGTTCGATCCCCAGGTCACCCAGGGTGCCTTTCTCTGCGTTCTCCCCTTGCATGCGTGGGTTTCCTCCCACAGTCCAAAGACATGCAGATTAGGTCAACTGGCTACTCTAAATTGCCCATAAGTGTGAATGTGAGCGTGTGCGTGGTTGTTTGTCTGTGTTGGCCCTGTACACCCTGTCTCTGATTGGCTCCAGCTTCCCCCAGATGGATAAAGTGGTATTGATAATGGATGAATTGGGTCATAGCTTTAATATGTGGTATGTTCTAAAGTGTGTTAGCTTTTTTCTTGGGATTGCCTGAAATCTGTCTTTATGCACACTTTGAAGTGTGAATTTGGTCAGTGTGTGTGTGTGTGTGTGCAGGTAATCTGTGACAAATCTGGATAAAGCAAAACAGCACGAAAAAATGTGTTTTTGATAAAAGTCCACTGTAGGCGAGTGGATATTCCTCACTGTGTGAAAGACGTAAGACAGACTAGAGTCTTGAAAAAAAATGGAGAGCCAAATGGAGAGTTTGTTTGGGTGTGTGTGTATGTATGTGTGTGTGTGTGTCTGACTGGAAAGTCAGAAACAGTAAAAAAAAAAAAAAGTCAGTATTGATGAAGTAATGAAGGGCAAGTCTGAGCCTGAGGTTTGATGTCTAGTCCTCCTACTCTGTTTATAAATAAGCATGATGAAGTGCTGGACTCTATGAAGGGTTTTTTTTGGGTAAGGAGAGCATGAGACTGCACGGAGCACACACACACACACACGGTTCTAAAGATGGTTGAGGAGAGTGCTAATAAAAGAGGCGGCAGGAATGGTGATGGCTTTAGACCTGTGGCTATGTGAGAAACGAGGACGCACTCCTAAATAGTCAACAATAGAGCTTTTACTTTACCAGGAGCAGATGTGTCGTTCAGGAAAAAGCGAAAGTTGGCATGCAAAAATGAATATTTAATAGAGATATTTTTGTAGCTGATCTGAACAGAACAGAACTAAAAATATGTTTTAAAAAATAGACTTAGACTAATGATTTCTCTGATAAATAGTTGAACTCGTTGATTGTTTTTCTGTTCATTTTATGTTGCTCACAAAATATAAGCAATATACTAGTATACTAGATCGATCATATATTCACAATACATATTAGCAAATGAGAATTCTGTCAAACTTCATTTTAGGTCAACTCAAGTAAATGTTAAATATTACTCTCAGCCTTTGACAGCAAATTAATTACAACATGTTTGTTTATATCAGTTGCGTTTGCCGAAAGGTTCCGCTTAAGCAGCTTATGATGTACATTTATAAAAACTCTAAATATATTTTAGAACTAATCACAAGGACCACGAATATTTGTGAATTTTATTTGTGAATATTACCACAGTGCCTTTGAATAAGTTGTATAGCAGATGCTCCACATAATATAAGCCTTATGTACACTACCTGTCAAAAGTTTGGACACGCCTTCTAATTAAATTTTTTTCTTTATTTTTATTACTTTAAAAGAGGCTGGATAATGATGGACTGTTGTTTCTCTTTAC
>JAQQZR010000004.1:4575520-4586014 GCA_030068235.1 Notoglanidium macrostoma | reverse complement strand
CAAGATGCTGGGATTGGCTCCAGCTTCCCCGCGACCCAGACGGATAAAGTGGTATAGATAATGGATGGATGGATGGAACAGATATTATGAGTAGGAGACAAGTTTCAAAGGTTTTTACTTTCCTGTGACTGTAAACAAGCAGTCAGATTTAAGCTTGTGGGACAAATAATGACTGTGTGATTCATTTACATTGCTCACTCATTCATCATCAGTAACTGCCTGTTTAAGGTTGCGGTGGTTTAAATTAGGCTACTGTTTATACTGTGAGGAACAGAACTGACTAAATTTGTTAGAAAATGTCACAAGCAAAAATAATAACTGCATGTGCGCTGGTTGAGACTAATTATTAACTGGAGTGATATAGCTGAGGTTGAGAAACTGTCCGAGCTAGACTGCTGACAGCGCTGGCATTTCGAGACCTGTTTTTTTTCATATATATACTGTATAAAATAATAAATAGACAAATTTTAAGAAAAAAGAAAAGAAAAACTTACAATTTAGGCCACACCCACTTCAGGTTTAAATCTAAATCCAGATACTGATACAGATATTTGGAGCACTAAGCGAATACACATAAATCTCATTACAGAGGTACAAAAGATATTTGCTTTTATAAATTTGTGTTCTTTGTCATTGTGTTATTTTATTTGTGTGTTTATAGAGGTATGCTGAATTAGGAATGTCTCCCACATCAGTGCAAAACTTACTGCAGAGGTGAGCTTGATTACAGAATGCTCTAGTAAAAGTCTTGAAGGCTTTATCATGTATCTTACTTTTAGAAAAGGCTTGTATACTTACACAGTAATATTAATATTATTCACATGGCTATTTACTTGATTAAAGCTGTGCTGAAATAAAGCGTGTTAAGAGTTCTGTCATATTTAACAAATTTAAATATTTTCTTAACACACAGAGAAAGATATTAAAGTGAACGTTAATTCATTGACAGGGAGGCTCTGGGCTCTGGATATCTGGCATCAGGGGAGCTGCAATCTGATCCAGGTTACTCAAGCAGGGGACAGTATGGCGACGATATCTCATCGTCCTCCCGACCACGACCTGTAGGGGGCAGCACAGGTAGACATCTGTCTTATCCTGTGACTAGTTGATGTAGTATGCATATGTTGATGAGTTAATGTGTGTGTGCAGGTGCACAGTTACATCAGCTGACGCAGGTAGGCTTGTCCAGTCGGATTGCTGCGTATCCCGGAGTGGGACGCAGTGTATCCGGTCCCTCGGGATCCAGCTGGGTGCAGTACCGGTCAGATGAAGAGGTCTCCAGACCTGGAAACAACCGAGAGGCTGTGAGTCACATACACAGTTCTATTAGTAAAGCTGGTCATGCAAAACTCAACACACACATTTTAGAACATGCAATAGCATCATGTAAACTACCTTTAATTTTCTGTCTTATTTATTCAGATCATTCAAATGTTCATTACAGCAATATTTCCTTCCTATAGTGACTGGAACTTTTCCAAGTTCATCCAACGTTCCTCTTGAAGTTTTCCAAATTTTCCTCTTGATCTTTTCCAAGTTTTGTAATGTTAACACCTGAAACTGAAATGGACTTAACCCTATAACTCCAGGCCTTTTTTTAGGCCCATGTTCGAAAATGACATACCCAAAATGAAATGGAGTAGCCTATATCTCAGCAACTACAAGGTTTATTTGTATTTATAGAATGCAGGTATCACTTGTGAGATGACTATAGAGGTGTTAAAATCAGTATATATGTACTTGGTCACAGAAAATGAAGATGGCACACAGCAGAAAACTGAAAATTTCTGGGTAATCTTGGGTAAATTTACAATTTACGTTTCTTCTTTGATAGCATGGAGTTGCAAAATCGCTATTGCCAGATTTTGCAGACATGCATTGCTAGCGTGTTTTGACTGCTTGCTTATTTGGTCTGTTTGTGTTGGAACTGTGTTTTGTCTAGGTAGAAATGTTTGTTTTGTGGTTTTAGTTGAGCTTTTCCCGTTAAGTGGGTATGTATTATTATACCAGTTGTCTTCAGAAGTCACATAATCAGTTGAGTGGAGTTGACCTGATCTCATTCACATTTACAGCATTTGGCAGAGGCCCTTATCCAGAGCGACTTACATAAATAATATGTATAAAATAAATACACCTGCTCTTGGAAGACTCCAGAGTTTATATCTGAACAAACAACTTCATGAAGACCACAGAGCTATGAAAACAAATCTAGGAGACTGTTTTGCAATAAGGGTTTGGTTAATAAGCTATATCCCAAAGCTTGAAAATCCTGCAAAGCAAATTTTGCAGAAATTAAGCAAATTAAGAAATTAATCTAAAATTTAAATATTTTAAGAAAATAGCACAATAAATCTATAACACTAGAAGAGCACGTCCACCTTAAAAGAAAATCAGTGACCAGTTCCATCCATCCATCCATTATCTATACCGCTTTATCCATCTGGGTTGTGGGGAAGCTGGAGCCAATCCCAGCATCTTCGGGTGAGAGGCGGGGTACACCCTGGGCAGGTCGCCAGTCCACCACAGGGCCAACACAGACAGACAGCCACACACACTCGCATTCACACCTATGGGCAATTTAGAGTAGCCAGTTGACCTAATCTGCATGTATTTGAACTGTGGGAGGAAACCGGAGCACCCGGGGGAAATCCACACATGCATGTGGAGAACATGCAAACTCCGCACAGAAAGGCACCCTGGGTGACCTGGGGATTGAATCAGTGACCAGTTAAGAAAGGAATTAATCAGAGAGGTAACCACAAGGCCAAAGGATATGCTCAACATGATGCTACCGCCACCATGCTTTACTGTGGTGATGATGTTCTTAAGGTGATGAGCAGTGTCGGGTTCTCGGCACATTTTTCTCTTATAAGACCAGAGAACCTTTAGCTGCATGTTTGCTGAGACTATTAAATGTAACCACTCTTATTGTTGTAATGTACTGTTAGTTGTTATACAGTATATTCATGTATTATCCACTGATCAGTGTTTCCAGAACTTTCAGGATATTTCCTCCAACAGAGGAACAGTACCCAACCCCAAACCCAACCAGCCTCTTTCGCTCTTTTGCAGCAGATCCTTTCATTCCCTGAGTACTCATCATCTCCCGTGTTCCAGATGCCCAGGTCATCCCTGAGAGATCCTCCCACGCCTATGGCAGGCTACACCAGCCTGGAGGAAGCCTCACCACCTGTGCAGTCCTCAGCCTCGCTTATCAAGGCCATCAGGGAGGAGCTGCAAAGACTCTCCCAGAAACAACCAGCCATGGCCGGCTACCACAGCTGAGAAACACCGTACCTAACCCAAACACTGGCTAAACTCCTCCCACAGCTGGTTGCAGAGCTAGCTGATTTTAAACATGCTACCTAATCCCTCACTGAATACACGCACCAGAGCCAAGGTTTGTTTGAACCCTATTTCTGTCCATGTACAGCAGGCTGGACTGATACACAAAGAGATACCACTGCTAAGGTACAGTACAAGGACCACTTGGATAAACCTGAGGGGGGAAAAAACACCCAGCATACCACAAATCAAACATCACTAACTTAAAATACAACAAGTCACCTCACCCATGAGTATTCAATAGAAACTCTTCTCTCCTAAATTGCATGCTATTTGAAATAGTGAAACAGAAAAAAAAGACTTGTTTGTGATCGTTTTTTTTTTTCAAATCCAGCGTGAGATCCCTCCTCTCCTCAGTGCCATTTCTACATGTCTGTCAAAGTGCTTCCTTCAGAAGGGTCATCATCCAACCCCTCGACTTCCTCTGGTGCTAAATCTCATTACCGTTTCCACCAACCATCCCTAAAAATGCAAGCAGTGGTCAGCAGAGGCTCTTCCTTTAAATCTACATTTCAGTGCAATTTAGTTCCCCAAAAACAAGGACCACCGGTGCAGGATACCGTGATTGCATGCGTTATGATGACTGTGTGCTTCAATCAGAAAGAAATAGTCTTGTATACTCAAAAAGGATGCCTTTTATTGTATTCTTCGAGAAGAGGGTTTTGAAAGGATATGAGCCAAGTTGATGGCATGACATCAAACAGAGAATGACTAAAGGCTGGTGGCTGTGAACAAAGCGTGTTATATTTGGAACAACAGCAGACAGAGAGAGGTTTCAGAACAAGAATAGCAGTTGCACAATGTATAGCAGTTCTATTCATGAGACCACAGACACTTCATTTGTACAGTTTAAGCACCTATAATTTTCTTGTTTTTTTACTGAGAAATCCTTTGTTCAGATTTAGTGGTTTAGTTCTGAAGTCGTTAACTGATCCAGAACAACTTGATTGGATGCATCGGCAGCCATATACTTCAAATATCGAAATAACTATAGAGAACAAACCATGGACAAAACATCATGTGATCATAAATATAAATCGGTGGTAAGATGCAGCCTGCAAAGAAATGGCGTTACTGTTACCGTCCTATAGCAGCACATCCTGAAGTGTTTTATTCCACTTCTCCCACTGCAGTTTGCCAACAGTTACAATTTATCCCTTTTAAGTTTGATTTAATGTTGTGGAACATCACCGAAACAACTTAGTTCCTGTTATCACTTACATTATAACAACTATAAACAGTCGTTCCTGCACCTTTATAGATTTTTCTCTTTCCTGAAATTAATCAACACAGCTTGTCATGTTACCAAGAAACCCTAACACTTATCTTGTAAAGATGACACTTATCCTTTACCTTAACACTTAAAGCTTAACGTTAACCCTAAAATCTTAGCTTTAAACCTAACACGCAACTGCTAAGTAGCATATCTTGATAAATAGCACATATCGACAGAACACCGTGCTGGCTGATGATGAAAGCGTTCAGTGCATGCATATGAGGAAAAGCCGCATGAATTCCGGTCTGAGCGTTCTCATTCAGGTCCCATGGCTGCAAATCGGATACGTATTGGATTTAGGACCACATATGAAAGGGTCTCAAATCTGATTTGAAAGGATCACATTTGTGCATCCACACAGCCCTGAAAAGATCAGACCTGCGGCACGTTAAGGCAAAAAAATCAGATTTGAGTCACCTCAGCCTGGTAATGTGAAGGTAGCCTATATATGGAGCATTCACCATAACGGTCCCTGTGTAAATTGGTACTATAGAAACGATAAAGTATGAAAATGAGCTGATTGATATTTATCAAATTAGCTTCTGACCTATTAGAATTGTGAATTCAGCAGCTCTCCAGTTTAAAATATCAAACAGTCTACAAATACAAAGATGTGGTGTAAAGGATGTTCTGTTTTGGAGCGCATGAGCATCATTCTGCAGCACACAAACAACCACGGCTATCTTTCTTGCTTCAAACCGTCCATTTTGTTTAGATTGTATTGATTAAATTGAATTCTGCGTAATGGTAGATCTTCTGGAACAGACTTGGTGACCACTGCCTTACAGAGTTTTGCCCATGACCACTGTCTTCTGTCCAAACTCTAAACCAAGAGGACTCTGGGTCACCCACATATGAGCATTTGAGACGCTCCAGATGTGCACCATTACGGCCTGGAAAAAAAAGTAGCCAGTCTTTTGCCTACTCCATTTCCCCAGCGGATCAAAATGCCAAAACTTTCACTCAGTTAAGAGAAGGATTCAGTCATGAGACACAAACTGGAGGAAAGATGTTGTTCAACATCATCATGACTTCACGTCGCCGTCTATTCAGAATGCTGGGACGATTCTTTTTTTCTTTTTGAGCTCATTTTTGCCTGTGGATTGTGAGAGTTTGGCTGTGCTGTGAGCTGGTGTCTTCATTTAGAGTAGGGCACGCTTAGCGCTTTCCCCCTTCATGTGGATAGTTCTCAGTTTACAGCTGTTTATTTTGCACATCTTTTCATCTTTGCACAATGTTTTCATAGTGGCAATGCAATGCTAAACAATCTTATAAGGGTATCTGGAAATAAGAGAAAACTATAACAGTATCTATATAGATATGCTATATATACAGTACAAAGAATTATATTATAATATATATTAATTGCATATTGATGTATTCCTGATGAGCACAACATGACTGTATGTCTAAACTATATTAGATTTTATATATTTTATTTATCACTATGAATATATTAAGTCATTTAAATGTTGGATAAAGTGTTGGTAAAAGAAATGAGATATAAAAAAGACCAGATCACTGTTAAGGCATATATATGGTTTAGCTCAGTAATTCAGTAGGCAATCTGTATTTCCGTGTACAATCATGTGAATTTGGACTAAGAGTTGTTATGTTTTGGGTTTTTTTTTTTTGTCATGGTGGCTGTAAGGTTATGTGACAAGATGGACCTGTTATATATTGTGTTGTACACCAAAGTCAATTAATTGACACTTAAAATGGAGCATATACTCACCCTAACAGGCCTTAAGTCAATCTGCATGTAAATTAATGCTTTTTTGTTTATTTGTTTGTTTGTTTATTTATTTATTTATTTATTTAACGTGTTGATGTCTTGATGGGCATGCTAATATATATGCTTTAAAAAAAAGAAACACGCTTAAAAAAGGTGTGAAATCCTAAAGCAAGCTTAATAGATAGATTTTGTTGAACATGAGTGAATACTGTGTACTGTTGGTATAAGCACAGATCAATCGCCTTGATCATGAGGGGGGGAAAAAAGAAGCTTCAATATTTATATACCTGAGTAATATTTTTTAAAACCATTGAAAAGTCAGTATTTCTGATTCAAATATAAACCACAGAGAGATATAATGTGTATATGGACCATTTGAAAAATGAAAACATATAAAAAAAAAAAAAATAAAAGGTAAACGTCATTCTCTAAAGCAGACTTCTGCAAAGACCAACTGGGAAAATGAGTTTTTGTTCGGGTATTACACCGTTACACCAGTCAGTCATGTACAGAGCTGCTGAGGTGACATGGTGGTTATTTTTTGAGTGTGAGTGTAATCAGAAATGAGAACATTTGAGGCCAAACCCTAAGCGTCTCATGAGTAACTCGATCCCACGGCTTGACGTGTTACGGAACGTCATACTTAATACATGGCCTCGGGTTAATTATTTAGCAGGAATGGGCCAGACGGTCTACTCACGTTGAGAATTTCTTAAGGCTAATGGGAAATCCCTGTAGCAGGAACGGATACAAATGGAAATGCATAATTCGTACACATTCTAAACATACAAATCCAGATATGAAAAGGAAGTGCACTGTTCATTTGGCCTCCTAGTTTGTTTCAATTTTGGATAATAGAACCAACTATGTAATCTGTGAAAATATTTCAGGCAAAAAAAAAGGAAAATCCTGCTCAGATCTCTAGTTGAGGAACTGTCAGAAACAGAATTCATGCTTTTTCCAGTGTTTCTGGAGCACCACAGCAGATCATATTTAATAAAAAAGAAAAGTTCCAGTTTAGGATGCACATACACATTTAAGTCCTAATACACATACAGAAACGGATATTTAGAGCGCTAAACAGATACAGGTAGGGACATTGTTTTACACCTTTACCATGTAACATCACCAGTGACTGTAGTAAAATGTAGTGACTGTAGTATTGTAGTAAAGAGTAATATTGTAAGTCATCTAAATCAATCAATTTCTCAGTTGTAACTTAGTTTTTTGATAAAAAGGCAGTAGCCATGAGTTAAGTACATCATGGCTATGAAATAGATATTGAGACATTTAAATCATGGCCTCATTATATTAAACTGTGGGAACACTGTATTAAAAATAACCACCACGATGTCACCTCTGTAGTCAGGAAATCACAAGTGAAGGTTGTACTATTAATACTTTATTTACATTATCATGCCATTATCAGCCACCTGACCAATATGGTGCTATTCAAAATGCATGTGTCAGTGTGTGTGTGTGTATGTGTGTGTGTGTATGTGTGTGTGTGTATGTGTGTATGTGTGTGTATGTGTGTGTGTGTGTGTGTTTACTTAAGAATGGCAACATTGTTAACCCAGTAAAAACCCTATAACAAAGTATACATTTCCTTTGCTGTTTAAATGATTCAAACTTTGTGAAGACATAAGCAGTATTCGTGATTAATATCTCTGGGTTTATGCGAGAGTGAGTTACTGAGTAAGAGAAATTACTATTTTTGTTCCTGTATAAGTGCCATGGAGGAAACTTAAAGGATTATTCCAGCCTTTTTACAACCTAATTTCTATAAACCTAATTTCTAGTGTATGTGTGATTACTACAAGCAAGAACTCGGACATTTTTCCGTACTAAAGAAAAGAACAGGAAGTCGTTAGAGATGGTAAAAATACCACAATTATATACACAAGCAGAATTTTAAATAACTCCTACATTTAATAAATAAATGCTCCGGTAAAAACTAAAATAAGGCTTCAAGTTCTTGAATAAAATTAAAGTTATATAGTATATACAGAAGTATATACATAAGTTACACACTGATTTTAGTTCCTGCTGATAAATTAGAATCACTTTGTCCAAGAAACAAGGAAAAGGAAAACATTATGTAAGCATAACTGCTAACAACTAATCTTTCAAAAGTTAGCTACCATGCTCACTCTGAAAGCTGAAAGCTAATCGCTAGCTGTCATTGCCCAAACTGCGGTGATAAATACAAAGTACGTATTTAGCAGCAGAATTTAGATCGAGAGTATAGTATAGAGGCTAGGTTTGAAGAATGCTGGAGTATTCCTAGAGCATAGTGAAGATTATTATTTTTAGCTTAGCATTTCCAAAGACCCGATTTACACCTGATTACTCGGAGGATCTAGTGTCTGGATTGTATTCTGATCATATTGTAACCTCATTCATTTACACTTGTAGTCAAATGTTAGCCACATTGTGTCAATATGCAAATCAGCTCCATGTATCCGCCTGTGTTGTTCCTAGTTTTCAGTTGTTTCATTGCAGTGACAATGGCTGCAGTTAAAAAAACCACAAAAATTTACTTTTTTTTTTTTTTTGCATTATCATGTTCGCCATAAATGCATCCACATTGGTATCATCTGAACAGGAATTTGGTTGTCAAATTAATGTACTCCTATACAACATCTGAATAAAAGATGTCTCAGGTCTGAAGTGGATTGGATTTAAATCCGTTTTAAACCCAAATGGGTGCATTTATGCTTTAGTTTTTATGTAGAGAATCCCCGTCTGGATTTAATCCTGATAATCAAAGCACTATTTAACATTTTAAATGGATGCATTTACAATCTGAGTATCAGGATTATATCCAGATATGAGCTATCAACATTACAAAGCATAGAAATGCACCTATTTATGTGGATAATCCTAATACTGATATAATCCAGAGAGTAAATGGGGTCACATGACATCTACGTTTCTTGTTAGCACCTGGGAAATCTCTTTCCTTTCGTGTCTTTATTCCATCACACTCTCTTGGTCTCTGCAAACTGCATCCCTGTATTTAACATGTACTGTCTAGATTGTTGTGCAAATTTAACAAGGGATAATAAAATCATGTGCATTAAAAATTACACCTAAGATGTGTTTTTTTTCCTCTGCAGAACTACAGGAGGACCTTTGATTAAGGTCTTGTGTGCACCTGGTGAGTAAGCCAGAACTTAAATAAGCTGTCTGCACTTTTTATTTACTTACTGCACCTATCTCAAAAGAAAACAAGGCCAAGCATACAGCTGCTTTAGCCTTATCCTTTTTTTTTTTTTTTTTTTTGCTTTTTTCGAAACAATCCTGTAATGTTATGTGAATAGCTGCTTCTTACCTTGACCACCTTTTTGTATGTACAACACAAGAGCAGATACATAAACCTATAGCATTAGTGTGCTGTTCCAGATACTCATATTACCAGAGGAGGAGCGATCACAAAGGCAGACAGTGCTATTAAAAACCTGTTTTGCAACTTAGCATCACAGCCTAACCCTTATAATCTTATTCACACCCTCTTTTCTGTTCAGGAGGCACTCCCTGTGTAATCAGCATTTTAACACAGTTCTGAGACAAAGAGTGCACCATCCAGTATCCAAAATAAGGCCACTACTCTACAGACCTGCAGCACCTGTAACTCACAACCTGGCTAGCGAGTGTCGTCCAGCTCACTCTCTGATACCGTGATGACATATGATGACATGTAATAGTCTCCTGAATGCAAGTTTCCTTTCACGTGAAATGCAGCTCTGGCAGGAAAAGGTACTTTTGAAAGATGGATAAGAACCAGGAAGCTTTTGTCTTCAAGACAGACAGAAACACACCATGGTTATGCTGTATATGTTATTATACATTCAGGAAGCATGTTACTCTTAACAAGATTTATTTTTCAGAGCAAGAGATTTATTTTAAGTTAATGAAGACAAAAGGAAGTTAGGCTGATGTAATTAAATATATGAATAATTTTTATTTCCCTGTAATCCATTATCAGATTAAATCCAATTTAAGAAAAAAGCAGTAGGCCTAAAACAGAACCTTGTGAAACACCAAACTTCACCTTGCTATGTGTAGAGGAGTCACCATTTATATCAACAAACTGATAACGATCAGTCAAATAAGACCTGAACCAAGAGAGGGC
>JAQQZR010000004.1:4563401-4575420 GCA_030068235.1 Notoglanidium macrostoma | reverse complement strand
CCTGACTGATACATTTCATGAATGCTATTCCTATGTAGGTATGAGCATAACTGCTGTGCTACAGCCTTTTCTAGAATTTTGGAAATAAAAGGGAGGTTTGATATTGGCCTATAGTTGGACAACTGACTTGGGTCAAGATCAGGATTTTTAATCAGGGGTTTGATAACTGCTAATTTAAAGGACTTAGGTACATAGCCAATGCTAAGGGATTATTTAAGTTGATTATTTTTAGAATAGGTTCAATAACTTCTGGTATTATTTGTTTGAGGAAACATGTAGGTAAAGGATCTTATACACAGGTTGAAGATTTTGATGAGGAAATTAGTGAGATTAATTCAGTTTCTCAAAGGGGTGTAAAACATTCTAATAGCTTATCTGATATAATTATAGTGTTCTCTACGGTGTTACATTTCAATCATTTGGCAGATGCCCGTATCCAGAGCAACTTACCTGTATCTCATTTATACAACTGAGCAGTTGAGAGTTAAGGGCCTTGCTCAAGGGCCCATCAGAGATGCCTAGCTTGGCAGTGCTGGGAATTGAACTCATGACCTTCCAATCACTAGTCCAACATCTTAACCACTGAGCTACCACTGCCCCTGGTAGCATTCCCCCAGTGTTGCTTATCAGACTGTCTGGATTTAAATTTATAGTTTGTATTTTTGCCTGATATTGTCAATCTTTTCATTGAAAAAATTAATGAAGTCATTGCTACTGCATGTTGATGGTATGAATGTTTCTGTGGCGTTCTTATTTCTAGTTAATTTTGCTACAGTATTAAATAATAATCTATTATTTTTGTTATCTTCTATTAGAGTGGAGAAATACATTGATCAAGTAGCATAAGAGCTTTCCTACAGCTCAGGAGGCTCTCATTCCATGCTAATATGAATACTATCAATTTACTTTGACACCACTTACGTTCTAATTTGCAAGTGGTCTGTTTTAAGGTGTGTGTGTAATTTAGAGTAGCCAATCAACCTAATGTCTGGCCTGTGGGAGGTAACCGGCGCACCTGGAAGAAACCCCATGCAGGCATGCGGAGGACCTGGGGATCAAACCTGGGACCTTTATCAGAGTATACTTAAACATTTTCTTAAGTCTTTCTCTCTTCATTACTAGTGATGACAATACTTAAAGAAATCACTTTGCACACTTAATGACACTATTTACTGGAAATACTGTATTACTCCTTTGTTGGTGTTCTTCATGCAAGCTTGCAAGGTGTTTTCTTTGTAAACATGTCAGGGTTGATCTGTTCACACCCATTACAAATATGGGTTACTTAAAAACATGACCAGGCAAACATGACCAAAAACCACAACAATAGGATCTGATCTTAATAACATGTTTACAATCTTCTTAATGTTTAAGAAGATTTGCTACAATTCATTAGTTACTGAATTTTACAAAACGTTATCTCATGAAAAATTTAAATGAATTTATATGTGGTTGGGTTTAGTTCAGTTTTATGCGATTGATGTCATATGATCCCTAGCTTTTATAAACACATTCCTGGAATGAGACATAATTGCACATTGTAAATTAATTTTCAGGTTGTGAGTTGGTCAGCTGAGGATTATATTGGGATCATTTTGTACAGAATGACAAGTTACAATCTTAAAAATCTGCTTGAATTATGCAGTGTTTGTCTAACACCAACATTAGACATCTTAATATTTACAAATTTGCAAAAAAAATGTCAAAATGTTAAAAAATGTCGAAACTTCTAAATTTGGTTAAACTAATTTACTGTAGTGCTGTAAAAAAATTTTTTTACCAAGCAGGCACTTATTTGCTCAATCTGATCATTTTCCTCAATAAATAAATGATCAAGTATAATATTTTCGTCTCATTTGTTTGACTGGGTTCTCTTTATCTACTTTTAGCACTTGTGTGAAAATCTGATGATGTTTTAGGTCATATTTATGCAGAAATATAGAAAATTCTAAAGGGTTCACAAACTTTCAAGCACAACTGTATATCAGTGCTCCTCTATGTCTTATTGAGTGTTCGTGTGCTGTCTCCAAAACAATCACCACGTCCTGCATTAATGACGTATGTTCCTGTCGGGGACGGATCAGGACGCATTAGCGTATACGCTACAACAGATATGTGGTCAAATGCGTCCCAGACCCCCTCGGCAAGTGGTTTGAGTGTGTTGAATGTGTCTCGAATGTGTGGACATGGAGGTCATTTACACTTGTATTTAGCACTGTACACTTGCGATCTGATCACCCAAGATGCATTTTAAAACCAAGTGTAAATAGAGTCCAAAAATATTGCACAACATTAAGTAATAAATATTACACAAGAGAAATTAAATGCTTGCAGAATGAAATGTTATGGAAACTTGTTGCACAGGGGTGAAACACGAGATTCTTATGTCATATATTGATATGCGAATGACCGTGACGGTTTAATACATATTTTATACAAATGACAGTATCGCGTCATCTGGTGACTTTTTGATCATGCATAAGTTACTTTTCCCCTGCTAGAAGTCGGCGGTATTGGTGAGGAATGATGGTAAATAGTCTGCATGGCCCTTTAAAGCCCTGGTCCTGCCTCCTGCTGTTCATCAGTGCCTCAGGGAGTTTACCTGTCGGCAAGGTAGGCTAAAGCACGGAAACTTGTCTTTGGCCAGAGCAAATATGAGCCGAAACCGGATTTTTATAGCCGTACAAAATCACCTACACATTGGGATATAAAGAAGCAGAAAAGGTACAGTTTCTGGCGACAGTGTGTGCGATTTATAACATCCTATTAGCCATGTTTCAGAGTGCGTTTTGTTGATGATTTGATGAAATCTCGGTACTACAGCAGCATGAACACCTGTGAATGGCTGAATTTGTACACTTTTAGAAAGCAAACCATAGCGGAAAACAGGTTCTAAAACTCAGGTTTAAGCCTTGTTTGTACATATTTCTAGTATAAGAGTTAATATAATAGGGCGTTGTGAGGAAGTAATTGCTTGTTTGTGTTGCTGCTCATTATGTTTCCTCATCTCATAGCCTACTTATGAGGAACCACCACAAAACAAAGCACTCAAATGACAACTTTATAGTTTGGTTTCGTTTTTAAGCTGACCCTGAAAGGAAGTGACAATTTTTTCATTATTTTAAGTTGCCATTTTATTGTTGTATTTTCGATGTTTAGAGTAGCTTTGTACTGAAACTCTTCAATGAAGAGGCTGGCTGAAGGAGGGCGCGCGAGCTCCATGAAGACGCAGCTGGTGAGCGCGATTCAGCTGCAGGAGCTGGAGGAGGAGGAGGAGCGCGAGGAGGAGCGCGAGACTGCTGCTAAACCTGTCGAGAAAGACAAGGGTAATTGTTTCTAATTATAAAGCTCTGAATTGACAATCATGGTGTCTATGAAACCGGTCAGTCTATCTATCTAGTAAGATAGCTTGCCAGTTCAGGATACTCTAACCCAAACCCATATCTCTAACCAGCAGAAAGTTCATCAGAAGTTAGATGACTGAAGAATCAGGAGACCAAGAGCCAGTTTATAACAAAAGATATGGTTTATTGTGTGCACACACCTGAGACAACCTGGGTATTCACTAGTCTTACTTTAAACAAAAGTTGGACACAGCCAGCTTATATACTGATGTTATGCTTATGTGTATATAAGCTAAAAGACACCACCTAGAGCAGAGAGATAACGCCCAAGGCTAAGATAAGAGAACGACATGAGCAAGGACAAGACATCATGACCCAAGGAAAAAATATGTATGTGTTATAGATGAACAAAAAACCCTTACTGAAATCACATTCAGTTGAATTGATCTTAAATGATTAATGATTCTCCCCAAGCCATGGCCACCTTGCATTTTCTATATTCCAGATTTATAATACTGTAACAATTGGAGTTTTTTTAACATACACAGATCAACCATAATCTTAAAACCACTGAGAGGTGATGTGAATAACATTGATTATCTTGTTTCAGTGGCACCTGTCAAGGGGTTCTCGAACATGTTGGAAACAGGAAAAATGAGCAAGCATAAGGATCTGAGCGACTTTGACAAGGGCCAAATTGTGATGGCTAGACCACTGGGTCAGAGCAGCTCCAAAGCAGCAGGTCTTGTGGGTGGTTCCTGGTATGCAGTGGTTAGAACCTACCAAAAGTTGTCCAAGGAAGGACAGCTGGTGAACCAGCAACAGGGTCATTGGCACCCAAGGCTCACTTATGTGCATGGGGAGAAAAGGCCAGCCCGTCTGGTCCGATGCCACAGAAGAACTACTGTAGCACAAATTGCGTAAAAGGTTAATGATGGCTATAATAGAAAGGTGTGAGAATACATAGTGCATTGTAGCTTGCTATGTGTGGGGCTACGTAGCTGTAAACCAGTAAGAGTGCCCATGCTGACCCACTGTAGAAATCATGTGGTGTGCACGTGAGCATCGGAAGTGGATTATGGCGCAATGGAAGAAGATGGCCTGGTCTGATAAATCAGATTTTCTTTTATGTCACAGGGATAACATTTTATTGTATGTGCATTGCTTATCTGAGGAAGAGATGGCGGTGCAGCGTAGCGTAGCTTAATTCCTCATACATGATTTGGTGCATACGTCCAGAAGCCGCTGAAACAAAACTACCACTGCTCTCATACTAACCTGCCTTATTAACCTAATCTTATTTACATCTGGAGGATTAAACGCACCTTTTATTAGACGGATAGACATCAGAGCCAAAACATCCCTGTCTATCTGGTTTTCACATGGAACTGTAAAACGTTTAGCAGTTTCATTCAAAGAAATGTAACAAACTGTCAAGCTCTGTTTCTCTTTAAAAATTTCTACTGTTGTTCTGATGGTTGTCATGAGCTGTGTCTCACATTGAAAGTTCAATGAAGGTACAATGAAGATAAAAAGTCTATCCACCCCTGTTAAAATGGCAGGTAAAGAGGCAACTCATCTCAGATATTTTTCAACCCTTACTGTGATATAGCAACCAGCAAGAAAAACCAATAGAAATGTTTTAGGGAGAAAAATGAAAAAAGAAAAACTTATAATAACCTGCTTGCTTAAGGTTATTATGCAATAATAAAGAAAATATATTTTTGAGGATGTCCCTCCAAAATTTAAAAAAGGACGAGATGAAAAATGATCAGGGAGGCTGCCAAGTGACTTACAGCAACATTAAAGAAGCTGCAGGAAAGAACATCTGGCAAGCACTCGTCACCCGATGCGTATGACGACCATCTCTCGTATTCTTCGCATGTCTAGGCTATGGGTTAGGCTGGCAAGACAGAAGCCCCTTCTCATGAAAAAAACTATCCAAGCCCACCTAAAACGTCTGAAGCACTTTTAAATCTAACGTCACGGTTACATCTAGGCTATTGTCTGATTTCTTTATATAATTGCTGAAAATGTTTGTAAAGTGAGTGCATCAAGGTCAACTATTTCGCTATGTTTTATTTTTTTGTCGTCGGATTTTGTCACAGATTATAAGTTCAAGGGTGAAATTTCTAGGCATATTTTTCAGTAATGGAATTTAACTTTGCTAAAATATCTGCCTAGAGCAGAAACTGAGAGTCTGTGGCTGCTTGGTGAATGGGCGAAAAAAACCAAATGATGTGAACCATCTAAATGAGAAGGCTCATGTCAAAACTGTTGCCTGTCAGTTGAGAATGCCCTTGCGCTTGCACTAGCCTTTAGGCCTTCTAGCTTACATGGCTCCTTTTATGTGTTTTCAGGGAGAAGGGTGGTGTTGAGTTTGCAAAATATTCTGAAAGTCAGGTCTGTATAGGTTTCAGTGTTGAGTTTTAAAACAGAAAACTTCAGCTTACTTTGAACAAAATCGGTGATCGCACCTTTAATGCTAATTTCCACAAGAATTACTGACTGCATCTTTAATATTGAAGCACGTTCTATACAGAGACACAAAAGCTTAACTTAATTATTAGGCACATTATTATGATATAATAATATTTTTTACACTATTATCATACACATTATTGCTTGCCATTTGGCCTCCGATTGTTTAGAAGAAGAATAAGCTTTTATTTGTCACATATACATTACAGCACAGTGAAATTCTTTCCTTCTTATATTGGTACATTTTGTTTGTCAGCTTGTTAGGAAGTTGGAGTCAGAGCGCAGCGCCTGCCATGATATATGTTGCAGCAGAGAAGGTTGAAGGTGCAGTTATTCATTACCCGACCTCCTCGTAGTCCGCTAGCTGTTTGCTCTGTGTGTGTGCTGAAAATAATCCAGTGTTTGTACACAGCCCTGGCTCTGTAAACAGGGAAACAATAGAAAGGTATTGCACCGAGCAATAAAGCACTATTCCAGCCAATCACAGGACGGGGGAAGGGGAGAGGGGTATAGGAGGTGTTGTTCGTGTCATTGCCTTGGCCCATGAATTTGAGGGGGGCAGAGCTTCTGAAAGGGCACTGAAGGGAGGTGTGTATTTGCAGGATGTTGAGTTCAAGTTCCAACAATTTTTCTCCGGTGATTGCACCTTTAAGGGCCTTGCTCAAGGGCCCAACTGTGGCAGTTTGAGGTGCCAAGGCTTGAACCATAGATCCTCTAATCAGTAACCCAGAGCCTTAACATTGTGCCACAGCGTAGTCTGTTTTTCAGTTTAATGAAAGATTCTTTTCTTCCTGGGTTGCTCAGTGACCTCTGACCTGGTCATGCCTGTGCTGCCTTTCTTTGCTCTCACAGATCAGAAATGTTACAGCGTGGAGGAGGCTGTGGAGACCATCGGCTTCGGGCGCTTTCACATACTGCTCTTTGTTATTATGGGCAGTGCCAATGTAAGAGCTTTATGTGTATGTTTCTCTGTGATATAGCACTGTGTCTGTATCTGTGTGTGTCAGTAATTCTGTATCTCTCCACGGGTGCATGGTGTAGATTGTAGAGGCGATGGAGATCATGTTGTTGGCTGTGGTGTCTCCTGAGATTCGATGCGAGTGGCATCTGGAGGATTGGCAGGTGGCCTTGGTCTCCACGGTGAGTTCATCATCCAATCAGAACTGTCCTGCTCCCATTTACTGGCAGTCGGTGATAAGTAAGAAATACAACTAGTGGAGGCGCTCTGTTCTAGGAAAATAATCAACAGTGGTGTGGTGTAGTGCGGCCTGATGTGAAGAGGAGCTGCTGTTACCCTGCCGAAGTTGATTCGTTTCCTATAACGGCGCATCCTGATGTGTTTATTCCTCTTATAGCCCTGCAGTTTGCCAAAGATTACATTTTTATATAAAGAAATATAAAGAAACTGAAGTCCTCAAGCCCATCCCATGCTAAAAATTTACAAAGACACTGGAGAAGAGACTCCTTCCAAAAAATTTTTCTTTCTTTCTTTTCCTTTCTTTCTTTCTTTCCTTCTTTCTTTCTGTCATATGTATTGTTGGCAGATTACTCTGAGAATTAACAATTAACTTATTTATGTATAATTAATGTTTTTCGAAAAAATGTTTAAGTTGTTATTATATAAATGATTATATATGAGAATAAGCACATTATAGAAAATGAATCACCTCCTAACCAATCAGAACTGAGAATTAATCACCAGCTATTTTATAGCTCTGGAGTTCTGGAGTCTATAACCTTTATTTAATGCTTTATTGATATTGTGTGTGTGTGTGTTTAGATGGTGTTCCTGGGCTTCATGGTATGCGGGGTGCTGTGTGGATATGTGGCAGATAAATATGGCCGCTGGAAGGTCATATAGCATCAGTTACATCAAAAACAAAAATGCATGATCTTCACTTTACTGTCTGATATCAGAGAAGTGTGTGTGGGTGTTTGTGTGTCCCGGCTCAGTTCTGATTATCATGTACACGCAGGTGGTGTTCGGGGGCTTCATGTGGGCCGCATATTTCTCTATGCTCACGTCATTTGCGCCATCCTACGGCTGGTTTATTTTCCTGCGCAGCATGGTGGGCTGTGGAGTAGCAGCCACGTCACAAGGGTATACACGCACACACACACACACACTCACTTTTCACTAAACATAATAAACGTGATGTGTCATCAATGTTTAAAGCCCACTGTGACTCATGCAGTCTTCCTCATAAAGGTTTGTTCTGAAGACAGAATTCATTCCTGCTAAATACCGAGGCTCTCTGCTGCCCCTGGCCTCGGTGAGTGAGAAAACATCAGTCATGATGAGTGATAATAACACTACTACTACTACTAATAATGATGATGATGATGATGATGAAGTTGATTTCCCATTGATGTTCCACATCCCTCTGTGCTCAGATTTTCTGGATGATGGGATCGTTGCTCATCATCATTCTGGGGATGACGGTGGTGCCCACACTGGGCTGGCGCTGGATGATCCGCTTCTCCGTCATCCCCAGTGTTGTACTCATCATCCTCTTCCAGGTGAACCTCACACCAGATCTCAGCATAAAAATCACAGCCACGGATAAATAAATTCCTTCTTTCCATCTTTCTTTGTTTTGTTTTGTTTGCTTGTTTACAATTTATTTGTTTATTTACAAAGTACTGTGTATTTACAATTTACCGATTTATTTCCCCCTACTTTTTTCTGCATATTTTTCTTTAAAGCTGATTTATACAACTGACATTTTATTTATATTTACTTATTTCACTGCTCTTTCTTTCTTTCTTTCTTTCTTTCTTTCTTTCTTTCTTTCTTTCTTTCTTTCTTTCTTTCTTTCTTTCTTTTGTTTGCTGTCCTTTAGATTTTTTTTGTTTGTTTATTTGTTTGTTTAAATGTAGTTATTTATTTACAATTTACTTGTTTCTAAAAAATTTTTAGCTACTTGTTTGTTTGTTTGAATCTTTCTTTTTTTGCTTGTTTGTTTACAGTGCACTTGTTTATTAATATTTTAGATATTTATGTTTATATGTATATATTCTTTCTTTCTTTCTTTCTTTCTTTCTTTCTTTCTTTCTTTCCTACATCATTCTTTCTTTCCATGCTATCCATCCTCCAGTTTATCCCTGAGTCAGCGAGGTTTCAGGTCTCAGCAGGGAATGTAGAAGGAGCTGTTGCCACTTTAAAATGGATCGCTAAGATGAATGGAGCCAGCTTACCTGAGGGAGAACTACAGGAACCTATAGTGGTGTGTTAACTCTCTCTCACTCTCTTTCACTCGCTCACACACACACACACACGCACACACAGGCTAGTGGTTATGTTGTGTGTTTTCAGACGGAGAGAGGAAATGCTGCCACTTTGTTTAGTCGAGCTTTCAGAAGGACATCTCTGCTGCTGTGGTATTCATGGTAACGTCTCTTACACACTCACCTTGTGTGTGTGTCTGTGTGCGTGCGTGTGTGAGTTTGAATAGAAGTATCATTTTACACAAGTCTGCATGCAGATCTTCTTATAAAAATGCCACACCTGTTGGCTGCAGGTTTGTGGCATCGTTCTCCTATTACGGCTCTGTGCTAAGCAGCTCGGAGCTCCTGGAGAAGAACCTGCTCTGTGTGACCGACCCAGACGCGGAACACGACATCAAACACAACCAGGACGAGGCGTTGTGTTACTGTATCCCGTTCAACATGGCCGACTACCAGACCCTCCTCATCAGCTGCCTGGGAGAGGTGGCACGTGAGTTCCTGACGCGACTCCTCCAGCGTGTAGTCTGTGAAATAAAACAGGTATGTGTGTGTCCCGAGCCTTGATGATTGGTTTTCTTTGCAGTGATCCCTCTGAACATCGGCCTGTTGCACGTCGTGGGCCGAAAGTGCAGCATGATCATCCTGCAGATCCTCTCGGCCTTCTTCTTCATGCTGATCAACATCTGCACCACCATGTGAGTTCACTCTCCTGTTCAGAACAGTGTTTAAAGTACAATGAAACTATTTCAAGTATTATAATGATCTGATTATAGCAACACTGCCTTTGTAGGATTTTATGCCACATCTCATGCTACATCATGGTAGACTTTGAGTTCTTTCTTTTGTCCTTTTTTCTTCCTGGTAAATTGTTTCAGTATGTTTTAACTTGGACAGAAATGTTGGCCTCATACAGCTTAATTTGTTCACACTAGCCTTTTCCATTTTCTAGTGATTTTCCATTTTAAAATATAGTGATACGCGATTTAGTCATCATAAAAAAAGCCAAGAGAACGAGCATTTCCACCAATTCATGTTTAAAGAACATGTTAGTTTTGACACTTCGTTGTAGTCCTATCAAATGTTTGTTTTTGGGTTAAAATCTTTGCCCATGTTTTCTATTCTCTCCATATTTTTCGTACTAATGGAATACATTGACGTTAAATATATACTTGCTTGACAGTAAATCAGCTGTAAGATTTGATTTCATATTAGTGAGCTCAAAACATTCGAGGGCGTGTGAGCTAGAGGGAAGGGGCGGGGCTTTCTGGAAGTATCATATTAGTAGAAATATCCAATCACATGTAGATTGGATCCACTGTATTGCTGTGTGATAACTGGATCAATGGATATTGTGGCAATGTAATATCATGATAATATACTACTATTATAATCACACAAGCCAGGTGTGCGCTAATAATTTTACAGAGTAATGGAGTGTGACAGTGATCTCTTTTCTCCCCTGCAGGTTAGGTTTCACAGTGTTGCTCTTCCTGTTGCGTTCACTGGTCTCGATGAATTTTAATGTGGTTTATATTTACACTGCAGAGGTGAGGCACTTTTATATCAGCAGTGAGTCTGGGAACCTTTGCTTTATCCATTTGTTTTTGGTGCATGAATAAAGTTGCAGTAATATGAATAATAAATCTACTGAGATATTCATGTGTTGCAGTAATGCTATGTTCCTGCAGGTTTACCCTACAGCAGTGCGCTCTATAGGCATGGGCTTCTGTACTTCATTCAGTCGGATCGGCGGGATGATTGCACCCTTTATAGCACAGGTAATGTTTGGGTGGTTTGGGAAATATCATGAGATGACAGCGTGGCTGAATGCCGGCGCAAATATTTCATTTTTAATTTTGCCCTGGCTTTCCTCTTGCTATCGTCTTGCAGACAGTTTAATAAACACTGTGGAAAAACAGACACTTTGCACATTCAGTCATGCCTAAAACCTTGCCAGCTTAGTACGTTTTCCTCACAGTGACCATCAGGCTTTGATCAAGTCGTTGGCTAGCTTTTTAATTCCGATCCGTTCAGGTTGTAAACAGATACCGGCTTCTCAAAATGTCCACAGAGCTTCTGTACCACAGGCAGAATGAAATTTTTAAAATGTAACTTCACCCCCAGCGTTGAGCCTTACCTCACTCACTGCAACAAAAGTGATTAAGGGACTGAGAGGGAGTGGGGATTGTAGTGGATGTGTGAGGCAGGAGTTGCTCAGTGAACGCAGCATACATTTCACAGACTCCCACTCAAATTTCAGGACGTAGAGAAGTACAAAATGATCGACTCTATGTAAACATCCGCCTTGCAACGTTCAGGCTGATTTAACCATTAGAGGGCATTTTCAATGCATAAAATGCTGATTTTTATCCATTCTTTTGTCAGTATTAACATCAGCATTGATGGGTTTCATCACAAAGTCATTTTATTTAATTTACAGCCAAAAAAGACATTGAAATGTTGTAGATGTTGTCAATTCTGTAGCTTTCAGAGCTACATATCATATAAAATGTCAAAATTTCATCATGTGATTTCTGCACACGTTGAATCATCTTAAGTGTTAACTTTGCTGCTTTTTGTAGAAATCCAAATGTTGAACATTTGTCAGACCTTTCTCTTTTTTTGGTGAAAATATAATCTTCCTAAAGTCTCAGTCTCGGTGTTAGTTACCTGGGGTTTGCTTTAGGAGGTGTGACTGTGTGTTGTGTGTCTCAGGTGTTGATGTCTAAGTCTGTGCTGTTAGCGTTGTGTCCGTTTGCTCTGACATGCTGTCTGTGCGCTATCGGGACTGCCCTGTTACCCATCGAGACCAGAGGACGAGCGTTACTGGTAAACTATTAAAGCTTTAGTAGTCTTTGCACGTTGCTCATTATGTGTCTTGTTTGCATTCTCCTGCACTCAAAATCCCTTCTAAATTTGCACATGGTTAGCTGACTACAAACAAATATTGCTTTTGTTTGCTGGAA
>JAQQZR010000004.1:4548401-4558401 GCA_030068235.1 Notoglanidium macrostoma | reverse complement strand
GGATCTGCGTGGCCTCGGAGCCAAGAAGTTCTACGGAAAGTTCTGTGCAGGGGCCATAGATCATATCAGTGAGTGGAACTGATGCTGTATATTGCCGTGTGTGTGTGTTTGAGATTATTACTGTATGTTTCATTCACAGATTTCTTACTCAAGATCATGTCACTCATGTTAAAGCACAAACTCATGCATTTACTTATAGTATGAAGGTAAAATAGGTAGGTAAAATCACAAATAAAAATGAAATAAAAAAATATGTCTGCACCTAAATTTGCTCTCTAATGGAAAATTAGTAGCATTTTGACAATGAAAAATTAACACTTAGCAAAGCATCTAAACATATAGACAAGTTTTTTCTTCTGTTTTCATTGTGAGATTATTGCAAATAGTATTATTTAGTGTTTCCTAGCATTTGTACTCATTTTAAGTATCACAGCAGCCCAGGACAGTACCCCTGCCCTCCACCAGAGGTCACTGTCTCTGTAATTGTAATCATTAATTTCCTATTTACTTCATGGTTCTGTTCTATATAAGCCCATGGTGTTCAAAATTGCATTGTGAAGTCTTGCCAATATTTCCTGTTCTGTAAGTTCTAAGCCTGTTCTCCAGAATGCCATATCTGTGCTTTGGTCATTTCACTACTTTTTAGGGCAGTGGTAGCTCAGTGGTTAAGACATTGGCCTAGTGATCGGAAGGTTGTGAGTTCAAATCCCAGCACTGCCAAGCTATTGCTGATGGCTCCTTGAGCAAGGCCCTTAACCCTCAACTGTTATATAGTTATATATAGTTATATAAATGAGATATATGTAAGTCGCTCTGGATAAGGGTGTCTGCCAAATGATGTAAAATGGATGCCTCAGTGTTTTGATGATTGGTACCACCACTATTTTTGATGATTTCCTGATTATTGACATGGATTTTAGATTGTGTTGTAATAAACTCTTCACGTACTGTAGATCACTACTCTTATACCAAGTCTGGTACATTACATCAATCATGAAATTTTCTAGTTCATTTCTATTAGCAGTTAAACATTTGTCAAGGTTAAGCTTGCCAATTGAATAGGCTTGAATTTAGTAAACATATCTGGAAATAGGCCTAATAATCAATGTCATTATAAGAAATATTAGATAAACCTGCCTACATTCAAGACATTTTCACTTGCCGATATTTACAGTGTAACACCTAGCTGTCTCAATACAAACTGGATAGATAAAACAGATGGATTGTAGTAGATGTAAAAGATTTCCCAAGTAGTAGACTTGGGAAAGTCAGGCACTCAATCCGACCTCAAGAGATCATGCGGATTTCAAAAAAGAGATCTTAACATGAAGGGAAGATATCCTGCATAAAGGAAAAGTTATCTAATATTTCTCATTATGAGATAATTAGATAACAAATATAAGACCATTCATTCTATTTCTAAATATAAGCTAGATATATTCAATTCAAGCTAAAAATTCATATTCTCTTAGCAGATAATTGTGTTTCTTTCCAGAAATAAACGAAGCAAAATTATCTGGCAATAAAAGAGGACAATTTTAAGATTGAAATGAGAAGAAAGGCTTAATAACCTTATATTTATTTATGAACATACCACCTAGAAGTAATGCCAGTCCATCATAGGGCATGTTTAAAAGTTGGATGTGAAAATAAAAATCTCCTTCTTTCTTTCAAAAACATGTAGATTATAGTGCGACCAATCTGTCCAAAGTCTAAAGGTCATTGTTAAAGCATTGGTAGAGCAAGCATCACAACAAACACTCCCTCTGTCAATGTTTCTTTACAATGTTTTGGGGAAACTGCAGTAGAAAGCTGTAATGTTTCTTTCAAAATGTTGCATAAAAGTCTCAAATGAACAAAAAAACTGAAGTACATCCTGTACTTTCACCTTTGTTCCTCTGCATGAGACTGAATGCAGTCGTGTTTGTGTGTGAAGGTATTCGTCAGCTGCAGCTCATCCTGCTGAAAGTGGCTCTGCTCCTGGGTGTGGAGGTTCATGTGAACGTGGAGTTCAGGAGTCTGAGGGAGCCTCCGGAGAACCAAGAGAACCAACGTAAGCTCACATTCACATCTACAATCCCAGATCATGCCTAATAAATGTCTTGGCTTCGTTTCTACTGTAGAGTTGAACTGTACTGATCAAGGAGAGTAAACATTTAAATCATCTTGGTCTCTACGCCCACATAGTTTATTCTTTTTTTAAATGTAGCTGGCAACCGGCTTCAAAACCTCTGGATCTAATTGTCTATTCACACTTCCCCATGTATACACACTTCCATTCATCATTTAGTGAGCATTAAATAGTTACTAGTTTTAAGAGGTTGAAGCAGTGGCTCATAAATGTGGCTTTGCTGCTTGCACTATCAGCCTCTTCCTGTGAAATTAAGCCATGCTTAGTAAACAAAAGATAGGAGCCTGGTCTGCGAGACTACATTACATTGGCAATTCCACCTACATACAGTTTGTTATAGCAACAGCGTGCAATATGGTTTCCTCAGCCCTGGTACTTAACCATGCATAATGCAACGAAACTGTTGTGCAGCTTAATTCAATGCTTATTCACTGAGATTTTACATTTATGTAATCCAGTGTCTTTTCCTTCCTCCTTCCTCTTTCATTGCGCATTCTTAGCTTAGACTCTATTGTCAGTCTCAGACACCCTGCCCAGAGGTCATCTGATGTATAGGGTGTGTCTGAAACAGAAAGCAGTGACTGATCAAACATACAGTATAAGAGTGAAAAAGGATTTGTATAGAAGACGTACCACACTGAAAGCAAAAGCTTCATTGCACTGTTCTTATGTCATTTGATCTCTTCAACAGGGGATTGTTTTGTTTTTTTAAAGAATTAAGTGCTGATTTTATGTAGGAAATGAATATAATTAATGCTCTAACACTATCATCAGTGTGCTGAAGTCGTGCTACACCGAAATGCAATAACGTTTCAGACCTACCACTAAAACCGAGCCATTATTGTATTTTTTGTATTTATGTTCTTCCAAACATGTGCACTAACTTCACTAAATTGTCCAAAAAACTCAGATCCTCAACATTGATGGCAACAGAAAGGGAAGCAAAGGCTAAAACTCCTGCATAATCATCACATACATGAGACCAGATTGACGTCACTGACTCAATCTTGTTGTGTATTTTCTTAGATACTTCCTTGTTCTCATTTAGCACAAAAACCTTTATGGAAAAAAGAAACCTTAATCATTCACTGAAGTCTGTGCTAGCACAGAACAGCACGATGTGGTGGGCATTTGACCCTACACTCTTAAAAATGAGTGAATAGTTAACAGGTCTGACCATCTAAACAAAGCCCTGTTGTAAAATTCTACTTAAAAAACCTTAAGGATTTCCCCAGAGGGACAAACCAGGGCATCATCAGGAACGCTTCTGTGCTATATAGAATCCTTTTATAGCCTCCTGAGACCCAAACTCTAATGTTGTGTGCCTTGCAATGTCCTCTCACTGTTTCTGTTTCTTAACACCTGATTATATATGAACTATTTATATAACTTGATCAGTGTCTTCAAACAGGAAGAAGTTTTGCAAAAGAGTAATACCCAATGGTCCTCATATGAGGATCTTACAAGGATATAGTTGGGAGAAATTGTGATGTCCGCATATCCGGACAATAGGGTCTCATGAGGTCAAGAGTACTGGAAAAGAAGTAACCCTAATTGACAGGCTCTTGTATCTGTGTCCTGTGCAGGTATTGGCTGGAGTGCTGAGGTTCACCCCCCTGCACATCCAGTGAGTGAGTTGCAGTTCGATGTGGTTGTTGGAGCAGATGGCAGGAGGAACACCTTACCAGGTAATAACATGTATTCACCTAGCCATATGGATCATTCATATAGGCTGACAAACATTACATGGCCATTGTCTAAAATCGCTCAGTTCATAATCATATACCTATAGTCCATAATCATCCCTAATTATGTATCTACAGTTCATGATCATATAGTCTTGCTCATCCAGAATACTATACTTACAGTCCATAACGTCCATCACCATCCACCTACAGTCAATAATTGTATATCTACAGTCTACAATGATTCATAACTGTATACTTAATCCTAAAGCCACAGTATGTAACCATATGTATAGTTTACCTTCTGTAACCATGATCAGAAGGTCATGTGTTCAAGCCCTCAAGGCCTTTAACCCCTTAACTCTCTGCTCCAGGGGTGCTGTATCATAGCTGACTCTCTGCACTGACTCCAATTACTAACAAAGGAGAGAAAACAAAGTAAACATTTTACCGTCCTCTAATATATATGCAGTTCATTTCCTTAGTCCCAAGTCCATCAGGACTTTAAAATCTTGCCCTGTTTTCAGCTCTGAAGTAGAAAGGTCTGCTATTATAATAAAGTTTATTAGTGATTTTGGGAAATATATTTTGTTCCTTGCTTATCCTCGAACCTACATGTGAGACAGGAAGAATTCTCCATGACAATAGCTCCTGTCAATAATAGTCCATAATTACATACATACAGTCCTCAAATGGACATAATTGTATATTTGCAATCTGCAACTATCCATATTCATATACCTAAAATTAATAATTGGCCATAATGATAGATCTACCATCCATAATCATATGTTTACAGTGCATAATTGCATACGTATATTTCATAATTATGTACATACAGTCAATATTCATCTATAATTGGGTATCTACGGTTAATAAACATCAATCTGCAGTCGTATACCTACAAACGGATATATAGCTACAGTCTGTAATCATCCATAATCATAGAAGTATAGGCCATAATTGTATACTTACAGTCTATAATGGTATACACTTCATCCACAATCATCCATAATTACATATCTATTGTCCATAATCCTATTTTTAAAGCCCATAATTGTCTAAAATCGCATGCTCCAATCCCTGTAATTGTCCTTGATCTTATATCAACAGTCCATGAACTTTTTTATCCATTTCCTTTCAGTCTGTAATGGTCCACAGTTGTATACCTACAGTCCATAATCATATACCTTGTATGTGATGTAAGTGAAAGCGATTCTTCAGGCAATAGTGTGCCTTTTGGCTAAAGAGGACAAGCTGCATATAGACCAAAATATGACCAAGCCACAAGGCAGGCTCACCTGAGTAGTTCTGTCTGTTGAAACATGTCAGATTGCATGCAGACAGAAATGCCTTTAATCATATTTGTGGTCACGTTGGATGTGTACAGAGTTTCTAAATCTAAGACTGTATGACGAAACATATTTCTTGCACATTCAGCTGCATTGCACAATCCAAGGTTGAAATAACAGTTCCTCAATTCAGACATTGTCTTTGTTTAATTCTGCACTTCTCTTAAGCATAGGATACTGCTCCGTTTGCTTTTTTATGCTTATCTATTTGGTGACATTTGGTACAAGTGCTGCCTCTTGTTAATTCGATGAAAGGAAAGTACAGTCTTGCTCTTTGTTCATCAGGATTTCGTAGGAAAGAGTTCAGGGGAAAGCTGGCCATCGCCATTACTGCAAATTTCATCAACCGTAACACCACTGCAGAGGCTAAGGTAGAGGAGATCAGCGGCGTGGCCTTTATTTTCAACCAGAGGTTCTTCCAGGAGCTGCGCAGTGCCACCGGTACTGAAAGATACAATTTTTAATATAATATTAAAAAAATATTATATATATATATATATATATTTGTATGAAAGTGTAGAACTGAAATGACTATTATTTAAAGATTGTAGGATTAATGTTCAATATTATACTGATTATATTACTTACATATATAATGGTGAGCACAATGGAGATAAAGTGTAGAGAAGTTGTTGCTTTAGTTTGTACTTCTGGGGAAACCCGTTAAATTCTTTGGAGAATTATACTACAACAGGGGGTTTCCAAGTTCATTACAAATAGAACCCCTTTTGGAAGTCAAGACCCCTTGATGAAAAGAGTAAATTCTTTTTTTAACTATCTTTTATAGAAACCATTAAAGGATCTATCTATAACCCAATGAAAAAGGGTTTTCCTACCAGAGTTAGGAAGATTAGAACCCCTAACCATACAAAAACCCCTTTTGTCTAAGAGATTAACACAGAAAAATGGTGCCATCTACTACCATTAGGAGTTCTGTAGTGTGTCTCTTTTTGGACTGGCCTCTAAATATTCTATGTAAAACTTCAAATTTAAGGATTCCTTACCATTTTCAAGACCCTTTTGTCCAAATTTGGACCAAAATCATCATCTTCAAAATATACACATATTTACCATAAATTAAGTATATAGAAATGGTTTGGTTTGTCTCTTTGGGGGAATCCATAAAGTTTCTATGTAGAAACCTACAACAAAGCTATCGGAGCAAGTTGCAAAGAAATCCTTTTCAAGAAGTCCTCAACCATGCTAAGAACTTGTGATGAACCTTTTTTTGTCTAAAAGTATCATCTTTAACATGTAGACTCATTTAAAAAATATCATCTAAATATCATCTAAAAAGATCCACGTGGAACTTTTAACTGTTCTTTGGCTTGTCCATCTGGGGGAACCCATACAATTTCTGTGCAGAGCCCCACAACAGAGGGTTTTCCTAATAGAATAAGTGACAAGTTTAACCCTTTCAGGAAGCCAAGAACCAGATATATGAGGAACCCTTTTGTCTAAGGGTTTTATTTTAATATATACATTTTTATCCATTGTTTTGTCTATGCTTTATAATGCCTGGTTATCAGTAATATGTTTAATCTCGTAGGTATTGACCTGGAGAACATCGTCTACTATAAGGATGACACTCATTACTTTGTCATGACAGCTAAGAAGCAGAGTCTGCTGGAGAAAGGAGTAATACTGCATGTGAGTTCTCATCTAACGGTGTGTGTGGGGGGGAGGAAGGGAGGTGTAGTCCATTCAATAATATCTACACCTGCGCTGTTTTTTTCCTTCAGGATTATGCAGACACCGAGGTTTTGCTCTCCAGAGACAACGTAGACCAGAATGCCCTGCTGGCGTACGCACGGGAAGCAGCAGACTTTTCTACCAATCACCAGCTGCCAACTCTAGACTTTGCCATGAACCACTACGGGCAGCCGGATGTGGCTATGTTCGACTTCACATGCATGTACGCAACAGAAAACGCAGCCCTTGTACGGCAGCGCAGGGGACATCGGCTGCTGGTGGCGCTGGTGGGAGACAGTCTGCTGGAGGTGAGAGGAACAAACACTCCACTCTCTGCTCAGTTATGGTTATGTCTCCAACACTGGAACTGTGTACTATATTACATACACTTCCTGGCAAAAAAATAATAAAAAATCACACACAGTAATATTTCATTGGACCATCTTCAGATTTGATTATGGCAAACATTCACTGTGGTTCTGACATTGTTTCGACAACCCTTGTGCAACGTCATAACATTTATTTCCAGAGTTGCATAAATTTATCACTGAGATCATGGTAAAGTCTTCTCCAGCACATCCCAAAGACTTTGAAGCATAAACCTAACCAAGTGAAGCAACCCTAGATCATAACACTGCCTCCAGAGGCTTGTACAGTGGCCACTATGCATGATGGGTGCATCGCTTCAGGAGCTTCCCTTCTTACCCTGACACGCCAATCGCTCTGGTACAGGGTAAATCTGGACTCATTAGACCACTTGACCTTTTTCCATTGGTCCAGAGTCCGATCTTTATGCTCCCTATGAAATTGAAGCCTTTTTTCTCGATTAGCCTCACTTACAAGTGGTTTTCTTATGACAACACAGCTGTTTTGTCCCAATCCTGTGAGCATCGAAATGCTCTTACTTTCACTATTAAACATAGTCGTGTCCTACTGTCGATTTTTTTTACGATTCTACATCGCCAAACATTTACGTGATCTCTGATCATGGTCAGGCAAGAATTTCTTCCGTAAAGTTGATGGTTCACGGCTGTCCTTATAAGTTTTAATAATGAGTTGGGCAGTTCTTAACCCAATTCCAGCATTTAAACAATCTCCTTAGTTGTTTTCTTTGATATATGATATAAAATTTCATCTAACTTGTCTGGGGGTTCAAAATGTTCCAAAATATCTTCTGTTTAAAGACTTTAACATCAAGTGGAACAACATGGACTCTTCTTTCTGTAAAAAGCATCTGCAAGTTTACCCACAAGACTTCAACATTTAAAGGAAATCAAGGGAAAAGCTGCACCACACCAATTTACTTTATCTATTTGTTTCATTTTTGCTCATTTTCCTGACCAATGATTTGCTGTTGAGACCATTAAAAGCTTAATGTTTTGCAATATTGGGTTTGCCTCATTTATTTTGCCCAGGAGTGTACTAATCACTGCAGTAATTATCCATTCAAAGGCTTTTAAGTATTTGTTCATTTAAATGGTGACTTTGTGGGCAGCTTCAAACAACTGCTCTTTATTCATGGGCTATGGGTTACAATAACATACTCAGTCATACCCCTGTGGATTATAATGACTCTTTTATATATGTATTTTTTGTGATGGTTTTGCCAACAAAAGGCAGTTTTTTGTTTGTATCTCACTTTAAAAGAGCATTTTATGAAGTAATACCAAAATCTAAAAGGTGTTTTAATATATTTGACAAGTCTGATTGCTTTTTGTGTACAATTTATAAGTACATACTGTATGTGTATACTGCTTATTTGTGCGTAGCCATTCTGGCCGATGGGAACAGGCATTGCGCGTGGTTTCCTGGCTGCTATGGACACAGCGTGGATGGTTCGAAGTTGGGGACAGAGACTTATCCCTTTAGAGGTGCTGGCTGAGAGGTTCGAGTTTTTAATCTGCCTGAATTCTTTATCAGGTGTGCTGTATATCAGTGCTGGTAATGAATGATGAGTTTTCTGTTCACTCTGTTAGGGAGAGTGTGTATCGCCTGCTTCCTCAGACCACACCAGAGAACGTCAGTAAGAACTACAGTCAGTACAGCCTGGACCCTGGCACACGCTACCCAAACCTCAACACACAAGCTCTTAATGCATCTCAGGTGGGTCGGACACACACACACACACACACACACACACACACACAAAGAGTCACTATAGTGCCAATATAGTTCACCAGTAGTATAGTATTATATCTGCCTGCTTCAGATTTCTGTTATTTCCTGCCTCTCTAATCTTATCACATTTCATGCTTTCCCATTTCATTAATGCCCTTTAAAAATAGCAAAAACCAGCAGTCTAAAATATCAATCCTTTATGAGGAGGGGATTTTTTTCTTTATTATAGATTTTTTCTTTTGTATCACAAGAGACGTTCTCTCCATGTCTGGTGATAAAGTGGCGAGGAGAATGAGAAATGTATGTGAGACAGGATGTTAGACTGGGGTGGTGAACTGGATGTCTTTGATGTTGTTTATATGATGATGATGATGATGGCTTTACATAGGTGTGCCACCTCATAGACACAGATGAAGGGCCACTTTTGGGAGTCATCTTGGGACCTTCTCCATCATCGAGACTTACACACCAAGGTTAGCAATGACCTTTGTATACACGCACACCCATGAAACACACACACACACAAAAATGCCTTTTTGTGTATAGACAGTATAATGTTATGATCATTTCGATTTTTTTAAATAAAAAATGATAAAATTTGTTTCAATCCAATTAGATTTAGTTCATTTTAGTGCTGTTTTTTTATTAAAAATTTATTTTCATTTTAGCTTCAATTTTAGTCCTTGAATTTTTAGTTCTACTGTACATATGTTTTGTGTGTTAAATACATGCTATAACAGTGTCAGAATGAACCTCATTGTCTTTCTAGCGCTCGAAGCACACAAGCATTTTGTGCAAAAATGAAAGCTATCTATGAAACACATTTATGACTGTTTAAGAAGAGAAGCTAGTGACAGAACAACAATTTTTAACTTGTTTCATGGATGTTCCACACTAAATGTAAAGTTATAATAATAAAATAAATTGCGGTGGCACGGTAGTGTTGTGATTAGCACTGTCGCCTCACAGCAAGAAGGTCCTGGGTTCGATCCCCGGGTCACCCAGGGTGCCTTTCTGTGTGG
>JAQQZR010000004.1:4514895-4527768 GCA_030068235.1 Notoglanidium macrostoma | reverse complement strand
TGTGTGTGTGTGTGTGTGTGTGTGTGTGTGTGTGTGTGTGTGTGTGTGTGTGAGAGAGAGAGAGAGAGAGAGAGAGTCTGGAAGTGGGCGGCTAGGGTTGCACAGGTCATTACTTAGTCATTGGGAAGTGGGCAGAATGTCTCATTATCAGAAAATCAGTGTTTATGTAACTGAAACAATATTCAATGTATTAAAAAGCACAATAGACCTTCAACTAGTATATGACTTTTGACATTTATCATAAATATTCAGTGCTGCACATTTAAGCTGTTTTAATTGCGCTTTAAAGCTGTGCAATTTCTACCCAAAGCTGTTTCTTTTTTTAGAAGGTGCATCGAAAAGATTTTTCAAAGTCTTACACTGGCGAGACAAGACAATGTCCTTGGATCATTGTGTGGATTTTTAATTATTACTTTAACACACAGGTTTACAACCCCTGCCCTGCACTTTTCAGTGGTTTCCATCCTCTAACATACCTACTCCAACTCAGGAAGGACTGTTAATTAGCTGATTTTGAATTGACTTAGCTGTGTGATTTTTCACAAATAGTTATCCGTGTGAAGTAGATGTTCTTGGTGCGTTGGGAGCAGGAAAACACTGAAATATGCAGGTGAAGTAGTCATAAGGATGAGGGTCTGGAGCCTGTGCTTTAACATATTCACTCAAAATTATTGGTCATAACTACAAATGAATATGATTTACGTTTACAGCATTTGGCAGGAAAAACCCGTCAGATGTCGATATGGCGGAATTCTGGCAAACGGTGAATACAAATTAAATACAAATATGATCATTTCTGGCGGTAGCTTACTTTGACCCCACAACTTTAAGAAACCACAAATATATATGTAAATATGTTTGTTTACTTTATACTGTCCTCCTGTAAGTGTTGGGTGAAGAGCCAGTTTATCACACACCGTCTGCCTAAAGACATCTAAAACCTCGCTAGATAAGCGTGATTTCCTCTCATCGTGAACGTCATGCTTTGATCAAGTTGTTGAAAAGGTACATTTCAGTTTGTAATCAGGTTCCGGCTGTCAAAATGTTTGCGATGCTCCTGTGTTGCAGTCGGAATTAAATCTTAGAAATGCAATTTTCTCCTCTTTGCACTTTTGGGAGTAACCAGACTTGAAATTGCTTGAATGTTCTTCTGATTGAGTTGCATGCAAAAGAGAAACATATGACTATCTGTAGTTTTCAGCAGTAGATGAAAAAATATAAAAATGACACCATTCCACCACGTGAAGTGTTTTCCCCAAGTCTCACGCGTTATTTATTTCAGGATTTCAGGCTGTACCAAATCTAATTCCACGAGTTTCCCTACGAGAGAAGAGTCGTGATTAGGAGGTCATTCAGCAGCACAGGGTTTCAAGGCACCCTGACTGCTAGCAAATACATGTAAAATTAGAAAGTGAACCAGTACTGAATATTGAGGAGGGTGAGTCTATAGTGTATCGTCATCAGTTTTGATGGAAAATTACCATACACGCTCAAGGGTACTGCGTATTAATTCTGTATTAGTGTTGTGAAACAAATAATGCTTCTATCTGGTGTTAAAATCTACGCCCGACCAGTACAGGCCTCATTGAATCAGATTTATGTATTTTAACACCATGAACGCTTACGGCATCGACTGGTGTAACCTGCACAGGAACAATACGGATTGTTATTTCAACAATATTACTATTTGTACTGGATAAGTAGTAGAGATGTATGATATTCTGACATGTTCTAAACAGAAGCAAATACAGGTAAGATGTGCACTATGAGGCTAGAGGCAGAGATCCTATAAGCTACGAGTTTGTTAATATTTTGGGAAATAAGACTACCTAAGTTCGTTAAAGCAATGACAAACTACCCAAGCGGGAATTTAAAATGGTCCTCCACACATCTCTATTTAAAAAATAATTATAATAATAATAAATTAAACATTCTCTTCCCGGTTAAGCCACACCCACTCCAGCTTTAAATTCGAATACAGATCTGAATAACAGATAAACTAATACAGATAGTGGCATAGTTGTGTTACACTTCTATTATGTAATAAATAACCAGGCTGAGAGGGAAGTGAGGTGAATCATGGTGTAATAGTAAAAGGCCTTTTACTATTCATTCTTGAGCTACACAGAGCAAGATATCCCAAAATTCTTTGCATCCCTGGAATTGCATTATAACTGAAGTGTCAATTTCACGAAATGTCCCTCTTTTCTTTTTTTCCATGTTGCACCACTTACATCAGTTCATGCTGTTTAATTAAACAATGCCTAGAGGTTGTTGTCACCAGTAAACTGACTAAAGAGCAACATGAATAGATTTTCTTTTTCTAACTAACTGCAGAATCCTTTGAAGGTTATTAGCATGAAAAAATACACAGCAAACGTTCAAAACGGCTGGTTCAGAAAGCTTCGCTGATTGATACGGAGTGTATTGCGAGTGCCGCTGTTGCGTCTTTAACTGGTTTTTATAGACCTCTGAGTGAGACAGATCACTCTGAACCTCCTGGTTGCAAAAACGCAGCAGGAGGCTCTAGTGACTATTAGCAGCAAGCCAAGATTTGTTTTCAAAAATGGCATGATGTGCTGTTGGTTGTCAGAATCGGAAAAGAGTTCATAAACAGACGTTTTTACCATGATATCGAATCAGACACCTTTTCCAAACCGTCAGACGGTTGTAGTTACAGACCATTAGGAGGTCTTAGAGGCTTCGTCTCAGATAAACAGCTATTATATTAGTAAGGTTGGCTTGCTAACTAAGAATATACCAGGCTTAGCTCACTGGTTATCTACTAATGCCTAATTTATATTGCTTTGACAAACCTACATGGCTCGTTTAAAATTTACATGAAGAAACTAACGTGCTAATGCTAGATATCTAGGACACTTCTTACTGAGGAGTTGCCTATAATAGACATGTCTAGCTAGCTAACTTTTTTTCAGGTTACAGATGAATTTGGACAGCACCTTGGCTTTCAGTGCTACTAATGTGCAAAATATTGGAAGCATGAAACATTATGTCCTGAACATGTGTACAAACAACAAAGACACTTGGAGGCATTTCAATATTGATGTGTGTGTGTGTGTGTGAATATATACAGAAGATGGGAAGATAATCAGGACTGAGGGAGTGGAATTACCTGAGGGCAAAATAGCAAACATACAGGACAGCTACAAGTACCTTGGTATCCTACAGGACAATGAGAATCAGGATGAGGTTTCAAGGAGATCAACCATAGCCATATACCTCCAGAGGGTTAGACAGGTGCTCAGTAATAATAAGATCCAAGTCATCAACATGTACCTGGAATACTGAGCTGGCTACAGAAGCAAATGGATGCCACTGATGTCAAGACACGGAAGCTCCTCACGATGCATGGAAGGAATGCATTCCACCCGAAATCCAGCTCCCTGATACTCTAACAGCAACAGATAGAAGTGGGACAAGGATTAGTGAGTGTCAGAGCCACTATCCAGAATGAAACAAGGAACATCCATGTATCAAGAAGATGGCCCCCCAGGGCGAACTGATGAAAGAGTGCCTCAGGCAGCAGAATAACGAAGATGGTGTGGAGGAAGAGAAAGCCTTGTGGAAGACCAAGCCCCTCCATGGAATGTACCACCGGCAGATAGAGGAAGTGGCTGACATCAGGAAATCCTACCAGTGGCTAGAAAAAGCAGGCCTGAAGGACAGCACAGAGGCTCTGATCATGGCAGCACAAGAACAGGCCCTAAGCACCAGACCTGTAGAGGCAGGGGTCTACCACACTAGGCCTGAAAGAACAACTGGAACAGATGTGGAAGGTGAAGTCCAAAGTGGTTCCAGTGGTAATAGGCACATTAGGGGCTGTGACTCCAAAACTTGGAGAGTGGCTCCAACTGATTCCAGGTACAACAAATGTCTAGAAATGTGCAGTTTTAGGAACAGCTAAGATACTCGCGTACATGCACATACCCTCAAACTCCCAAAAGACATATACATATACCACTCCCAAGCAGGAGGATATATATATATATGAGCCTAAACTTTGATTTAGCCACTGACAGAACCACAAGAATCTTATTGTGCACCATTTAAAACTATTAATTTCTGAAAGTATTAAGCACTTTGTGTGTGTGTGTGTGTGTGTGTGTGTGTGTGTGTGTGTGTGTGTGCCACTAAAAAACAGATGGAAGATGGGAGAGAAACACATGTGCTTGGTCATCATTGTCCATTTAAAACCATCTAAAATCAGCCATCACAGATACTGTATGTTGAATTATTTATGATCTTCATTTCATCACTGAATCGTCTCCGTGCTGATTTTTTGAAGCTGTAAGGAAAATTTAACATGATCATTGTAGGTTAACTGATAGACAAAGTCTGGAAAGCTGCAAGTAAATATGTATAAACGTCGTAATGGAGCTGTGTGCGCGCATGTACATTGTTGCGCGCACATGGATGAGTGTAGTGACCCAGCAGGCAGATGTTTTTAGGTGTGTGCGCGCACGTGTTGTGCAGCAGCGGCAGATTCAGGTATCTTCAGCTCAGTGTGTGTGTGCGATTAGCCCGCCTCAAACATGCATACAGCGAGACCTGCTGCTGTTGTTGTTGACGTGTGAGGGTGAGTGCGTAGGAGGCAGATACTTGTTAGACAGACGTAAGGTTGTTTAAAAAAAAAAAAAAAAAAAAAAGCTCTGTTCTTACATTAGAACTACACACAGTGACGGAGCATCTGCTGTGCTGTGATTTAAGGCTCAGATTTAGATTGATGATGTGTATTTTATCGTTATTTCTGAATAATCATGTCCAAAAAGAAGACATGCTGTGTCTAATCATGACTGGAACGTGTGTGTGTGTGTGTGTGTGTGTGGGAGGCCTGTTGCTGTACAGTACAAATTTTGTGGCACACTCTTTTCTAATGAGAGCTCTCGGGGCTAAAACGCTGAGACACCGAGTCAGCGGTCTACAACACACACACACACACACACACACACACACTCACGTACACACCACTGTCACACACCAAGCTGCCCAGAATACTGAGTTTGCTTGTCAGGGGTTTTCTTCCATCAATACACTCACTTCAGCACAAGTGTATAACTCAAATTCTCACACAAACTGCGCCTCTTGGATCTTGAAAGCTAAGAGAAATTAATGTTGCGTGACGCAAACCAGACAGCCACCGCGCCCGTTGCTTGCTGTAATACGCAGATTATAAATCGGAGCTAATGTGCAAGGAACGTGTCTCGCAACTGGAGTCGACAAAATAGAGCAGAATTCATACAATATACGCAATGCATAATATTCTGTAATCTACACTTTAGACTCATTTTTAGTACGCATCCAGTATAGAGGACAAACAGTATAGTGATGTGTTTAAATTGTCATCTCATTAGTTATCAGTTATTACTTACACATTAAAAGGTATTAGCTGGATACGTAAAGTGTTTTTCATGAAACGATGCACCACTGATCACTGATCGCTTTCCCATAACGTAACATTACAAATAAAAAACCATTTCTGCAATGTAATGGCTGTCACGCGATACCTGACAGGGTGAAGCGGTAATCATGTGACACATGGACTTCGCTGTCATGGTGGCAAGCACATTAAATTAAGCCAAGGGTGCCAACACATTAATGTTAGTGTAAGGGAGGGAATTGTGTGTGTAGGCTTCGGCTTAAGCAGCTTAATGTTACAGCAAATAAGTAGAATCAGAAACGGTGAATTTTGTGGTGAAATTGTAGTGACGTCTCTTAAAGATATTGGAAAAAAGGTCAAATGGGGAAGGAAATTTTAGTTTGAGTGTTACTACATTACTGAAGATTACCGTAATGTCCAGTTTATAACACCGACGTTAATGTTTCAGATTATTTACTATGAAGCATGATCTTGATGTCCGCAGCTTCATTTGGAAACCACCTTAACTACGACATTAACTCCTCCTCCTCCTACCTAGTGCAAGCGTGAGCAGTGTGATTGGTGCCACAGTTAGCACTTGTTGTAGTTCCCATTTGCAGTATTACATTGGCTGATATACATCAAACGTAAATATTTATAAAGATAAAGATCTGTTGAAAGGTTTCTGGACGAGCCACCACTGTAGTTACCTCACTTCTGACCTTTTCAAACTACCGATTAAAATATCTGTTACCATCTGCCTGTCTTTTTTCCGTATTTTGTGTGGGTTTCATCCTGTTTGTTTTCTGCTGCAACTCGCCAAAACATTCCTAACCCCCTCCTTCTGGACTTGCCCTAAATCACACTACAGCAGCCTCCATTTCTCTGCTCAGGGGCTGCGACTGCACTGAAAACACTCTGCTTGTGCGATCAGCTACTGTTATTAACGTGTTACACTGCTACCTCTGCTGCACGTCCTATAGCATGTATCATACATACAAATATCATACAATTTAAGCCTGTAGTCTGTGCTATTTCTAGCTCTGTCACGGTCACTGTTTGATACTTATGGTGCCTGGTCACGACCGTCCAAATACAGCCCTGGTGATCAGCTGTACTTCAGTTCACGTGTCAAAGAAAACAATGAGAAAATGCCAGCGCATGGCTTTGTTAGTGTGCAGCGCTGTCTGGTATAAAAGCTCTCTCTATACAGGGCTGGAATTTCTCTCTGCTCGTTATCGACTCGAAGTTCTATAAGAAATGCAGAAGAACTCCAGGACTTGAACATGACCCTGAGTTTATCGTCATGGAAACATAAAGTCACCAGACGCCCTTGCTACTGACTAGTCTCGCGCGCTTTTTGTCGCTCCCGCACACTTTGACACGCCGCTTCTGTCTTAAAGTCTAAAGAAGGAAAATCCGGAATTGATCTTCAACTAAAAATCGAAAATAATCCTTTGTAAATGTTTGAGCTTGTACTTATTTGCTAATAGAGCATGTGCACATCAACAGCTCGTGTGCATTATGTCTTGTGTGTGTGTGTGTGTGTGTGTGTGTGTGTGTGTGTGTGTGTGTGTGTGTGTGTGTGTGTGTGTGTGAGAGAGGGAGAGAGAGAGCACTTTTTCCTAAAAATTGTGCACTTGCCTGAATCATTGGTTCAGATTTGACCCGCTTTTTGATCTGATCCACTGACTTGTTTTTTTTGCCGTATACTGCATTACATGAACTGACACAGTACAGATTTAGCACATGAAAACACAGCACAAATCGTTTTGTAGGCAAGCTGCTAGCACACTCCTGATGATTTGCTATAAGCTTGCAGTGTGCCTGTGTGTTAACTAAAGAGTGATTTATCCCATCAGTATGTAGTAGCTAGCTGGGATATCAGTGTATTACTGAAAATGTGTCCCAGATAATTGAAAAGAAGATGAGAGATTATTATCCAGGCCTGTAGTTGTATCCTGGTGGCAAAAAGAATGATTGAACTGAAACTCCAGTGTTTGGTGTGTATCTAGAACTAATACACAAGTGAAAGTAATAATAATAATAAGAGGGAAACGCCAGATACACAGGGTTATTTCATCTCCTGTATTTGTGATTCAGGCAACCTCAGAGGTGCTGTGTGGGGTTAAAGGTTAAACCAACGAAACCGAGTTAATACGTTATGAATTCAATTTGAACACAAGTTGAATTGTGAGGTTTAAAGCTGCAGTATGTAACTTTTGGGTTTAAAAAAAAAATTTAATAATCAGTCTGACCTGACGTTCCATGACGTAATTCCTAAAAATGTTACTAATTTATTGATATTTTCTTGCAATATTAATTTTTGTTTCAAAATATTACAAGAAAAGTTTTCTTTTAGGCATTTAGGTAAATTATTATGCAGAAGGCGGCTCATCAGAGCAGAGATTCAGTTCACTTGTCGGGTTCAAACCTCACTGAAACTCCTGTATTTTGTGAGAACATTTTATAAATTCACGTTATATACTTTTAAATATACAAACGAACCTTTGAAGCTTTTACATTAACAATTTAGTTGTGAATTTTTATTATTGTACTGCAAAGGTATCGTTTTTGAGTTGTGATGTTGTAGGCCAGAGACTGCGATGCGTGTGATCGGGTGAGTTTTAACTCAGTCGAGGCTTGTTTGCATTTCCATGACCACCACGAGAAGGTGAATGTTTATGGAACAGATTTTCGAGGTAACATCAAAACCACGATATTCAAACATCTAAAAAGTTTGATAAAATTGAAATGCTTCTTTTCTCATTTAGGTTCGAGCTCTGTTTCTGAGGAATCTGATTTGACAATTAAGCCACTCGCGGTCCTCTTGGCAGATCCGCAGGAGGAGGAGGAAAAGAGAGCGAGCGAGAGAGAGAGAGAGAGGGAGAGTGTAGAGCACATTCGGATGCAGAGAGCGAGGTGAGGACGCCGCGTTAGTTGTGCAAAGGAGAGCCGAGGGAGCACACTGAAGTGAAAAGCAGATCATTTTTACGAGAGAAGAAAAGAGCGATGCTCTGTAGCTGCTTTTGTGCAGAATAAGAGTAGGAGGATGCAGGGCTGTTTCACACCGAGTGTAACTTGTGGGATTTCCAGGATGTCTTTAGGAGTGTGTGGAGCAATTTGACGCTATGCACAGTGTCTTGTACGCGATGCATGCGTGAGCGAGTGATTCCCCATGGAGCGCTGTGAGAGCGGCGTGGCCGTGGCCGTCCAGCCGAGTCCATCACTGGACAGCGCCGAGCTGGAGTTCGCCCAGGCCGCCCGCCGCGGACACCGCCTGGCCGTGGGCGCTTTCTACGGCTCCCGCCGCTCAAAGGTTCCGACTCAGACGAGTCCCGAAGAGAGCGTAGAGGGCACGGTGGCAGCGGGCGAGAAGCCGGCGAGGCAGAGCGGGGCATGTGGAGGGAAGTTTCTGGTTTTTTACCTGGATTTGTCCTTTGTCTTCTTGATAGAGCTGGAGAAGCTGAGGATGGCGCGCGGGTGCCTGTGCTGTGTCAAATACATGATGTTCCTCTTCAACCTGCTCTTCTGGGTGAGTAACAATCTCTCGTGCGCTTCTGAGTCGTCAAGGTAGAACAGAGACGGTTCTAGATTTTGCAGTGTTCTTAATTATGTGCACGTTTATGTTCAATTAAGTACAGCCATGCAAAAACATCTCTTAATTGCAGTCAATCAGAAGTGTCCATATGCTTCATGCATGCTTAGAAAGGAGCGTTCCATCTGGCAGCGTTATGGAGTCTGGGAGAACCCTTACAGGTGCACTGAAAAGTAACACTGAAGGATTTTTCCACCTTTCTGAACCCTGCTTTTAATAGATATCATTTCATCCTAAGAATAGGAATTGAATTCTCAGGTGTGATTGGTCAGAAAGTGATTAGTTTTCTAGAACTGCAGCTCGGACAGTGGTGGCTGTAATTTAATGACCGGTTTATATTAACGTTCTAATACAGTCGTTTCTATAGTAACAATTTAAGGCCGGATTATACTTCTGCCTCACGTAACCTGCACCATAGCCCGATACGCACCTCTCCAATAATGTGACTACACATCACGGCGTCACAGACCACAACAACTGTGATGCGTCGGCTTTCCGGCTGCTCCTTCTCCACGGAAACTAGTCTTCAGCGACGGTAGATCATTTTAGCGCCTGTTTAATTCGGCACTAGTTCCAGTGCTTTGAGCCACTCATACTTCTGAATACAGCCGAGTTAAAGCACTTCAGAAATGCTTTCTGACAATTCATTGGTTTATAATGAACTACACAAGGCTTCTTTTTTGCAAAACAGCATTTTGTCGGTGTCACGTTCATCCCGCACTACTACTCTGTGGTAAAATCAGTAAATTCAGGTGTGTTTCATGCACACGAGACCCTGGGCAGGTCGCCAGCCTATCACTGGGCTAACACGGAGACCCCACACACTCGCATCCACATCTTCGGAAAATTTAGAGTAGCCAGTTAGCCTAATCTGCATGTCTTTGGGCTGTGGGAGGAAACCGGCGCACCCAGAGGAAACTCGCGTCTGCTCAACATGCAAACTCCGCACAGAAAGGCCGATAGATTAGAACCCAGAACCTTCTTGCTATGAGGCACCACTTCAGGATGTCCTTTTATAGAAAAATAATCAGCTTGATTATTTTGATATATTGATATATTGATTTTGCTCCTGTGCTGTCAAACGATTGCAAAATTATGTCATTAATTGAATCTAAATGAATCACAGCTGTAAAATATTTGCTTTTTTGAAGTCATCACCTTTTGGCAGTCGATTTGGTTAATCCGACACAGGCAGACTTACTCTTACTCGGTTTGTGCCTGTTCAAGAGTAATTGATTTGACTGCTGGCTCAGGTTAGCATCAGGGCAAAGCTAGGTCTGACCTTGCTGCTGAGTGCTTTGCATTGAGGTGATATTTCAGGCTTGAATGAAAATGATAACGGTGATCAACACGTCCATCTGGGCTTTTTTTTAATGTAAATTTTAGATTCACTGGTCCAAGCGATGTTTTGTCATGGCTTTGTAAAACATGCCTAAAAAAATTTTATGAAATTGTTGTAATTAATGGCACTTTTTTTACCCAGATCAAGTAGAGGAAAAAATTATGGAATTACTCGGTGATATAATACCTGCACGAAACATATGTTTTTTTTGTTTTGTTTGTTTGTTTTGCTACAAAGTAAACAGCTTAATGAACTCAAGAGTAGAAAGCCCATATTTTCCCATGTTCAAATTATTCTGTGGACAGTAATGTATGGGGTCATGTGGCACCGCAGAGCGCGATTAATCTGTTCATTTTTTTGACGCATTATTTTCTCTGTAATTAATTCATCGAAATTAATGGGTTATTTTCCGTTACACACACATGCCATGTGTTATTCCTTACTTGAGTTCAATAATTAAGATGATACCCATGGATCAGGGTTAGACTGAAATCGCAGCTGCTTTTCTACAATAACGCAACTCTGTCCAGCACATTACTTGGTCAGAGATGAGGAGACATTTTAGTTTGAGTCGAGTGACTCGAGACCAGCTGTTTCATCTCCGCTCATTTTTCTCTCCTAATGGGGAGTGTTTATTTACAGACGTCCCAAATCACAGTGGGAAGATGTCTGCCAGATAAGATCGTCTCCTAATCTCCTAAAGTCCTATCCGGCTCTCCCGAACCTAGAACTGTCTGAAAATAAATCCCACTCTCTCACACACACATCTGTTTTTTTCTAATAGGTTTTTTTATTGAAGGTCATAACCGCCATCGTCTTCACCAAGTGAACTCCCCAGTGCTAAAAACATTCCTGCAGTGTTTCTGTCCATCCAGTCGGTAGGCGTTCGTTTTAACGCTGTGGGATTGAATTCAACATTGCAGCAGTTCATTGAGCACGTTAATGAAAGGTGGTGTTCTCAAACACCGCATGAATTTATTTAACACTGCCGATTTTCCTATGCAGAATTCCCACACATTTATTTATTGACCTCAGCTCATCCTAAAAATAACATTAATCAAATCAAACGACATTATTAAGGCACGCCGAGAGCTTTTCTCAACTCCTGAGTGAACTGTGTCGATCCAGCGGCCTAGTTTAAGTTGACTGCACGTCTGCGTGTGTCTCTCATGGGTTTGTTGCAGCCTTTATATAGCCTTAGTCTATGGTAAGTATGTGCGAAATGTGATGTGATAAACTTACTGACTGTGTTTGTAGACCAGCTATACACCTGCTCATTCATGCAGTTATCCAGTCATGTGGCAGCAGTGCTCTGTCTAAAATCACTCAGGTTTAGTTCATGTTAATGTTCACATCCAACATTAGGGCTGTGAGATTGACCAAAAGCTCTTATCCTGACATCGGTAATTTCATATCCAGGTAGCATTGCATATCATGTGTGTCATATTTGTGTCGCAGCAAAATAAACATTAGAGCTTAATATGAAACATTAGACATTTATCTATGGTCTGTTCTATTTATATATATCTTCGTGTCAAACAAGGAAAAAGGTCTAATCGCACCAAAACTGGACATTTGAAGATTGGAAAATATTGCCTGGATTTTTTGTCCCGTTTGAGCGAGTCTGTGCCTAATGTAGTATCAGATTCCAGTTCTTGGCGGACAGGAGTGGAACCTTCTGCCGCTGCAGTGCATCGCTCTCAGGGTTTAACGTGTTGTGCGCTCGGAGATGCTTTTCTGCTCACCACGGTTGTAAAGCGTGATTATTTGCAGTACTGTCGCCTTCCTGCCGGCTCGAAACCCTCTGATGTGCCGCTCACTATTTTTTTTCTTTTTTTTTTCTTTATTTATTCTTTCGCGTTCGCACAGGTCTGTGGCGACACTAGAGACTGTGGTGTGTAAAAATCAACAGACCAACAACACATTTTTTTCTCCATTCTGATGATTGACATGAATATGTATAAGTTTTGCCATGAGCTTTTCAGTCTAGATTTAGAGTGTAGGATTCAGACTTTTATATTGTCTTTTGACTATTAATCTTGACTATTTAAAGCAGAATCACCAGAATGCTTATCCTGATCAGACCTGATTTGAAAAAGGCAACATTACAACTGAAGATGAAAAGTTGTTCAGAGAGGTTTGAGTTGGTTATAGAGGCAAAGTCTAAACATTAATGAAGGGAATTTAGTTGCATTCAGAAAGGGGATGCACACGTCTGAGCTGATGTCATTTGCATTATTTTAACGGGGAACCTGAACTGTTTGGCCAATTTGTTACTCAGGATAAGGAGTAAACGTTTATGAAAGTCATTGTGGAAAATCTTTTTTTTTTTTTTTGGTTTTGTCTTAAGGGAGCGCAAACTTTTGCACTGAGCTGTAATGGAAGTATTAAAGAATGATGTTCTTTTTATGTCCTCTTTGGTTTGTGATGTTTTCAGAAATGTAGTTAAACTAACATTATGTTAATAGAAGTGTGTGTGTGTGTGTGTGTGTGTGTGTGTGTGTGTGTGTGTGTGTGTGTGTGTGTGTGTGTGTATGTGTGTATTGTGTGAATTGA
>JAQQZR010000004.1:4488018-4513466 GCA_030068235.1 Notoglanidium macrostoma | reverse complement strand
TACGCTTCTTGATTTCTATGCTCTACATTGACTCATTGACTTATTGTACTACCTATATTTTTACCTCATTTTTATTAATATTTTAATTTTTATTTTATTTTATTTTATTTTTTTTGTTATTACTGTATTTGTTTTATTGAAACTGTCTCATTTTAATGCTTTAGCAATACTGTACACGTTTATGGTCATGCTAATAAAGCTCTTTGAATTGAATTGAGAGAGAGAGACGGTGAGAGAGAGAGAGAGAGAGAGAGAGAGATATGGGGAGAGAGAGAGATATGGGGAGAGAGAGATGGACAGAGAGGGGGAGATAGATGGAACGGGAGAGAGAGACTGAGAGAAATGGAGAGGGAGAGAGAGAGAGACTGAGAGGGAGACTGAGAGGGAGTGAGAGAGAGACTGAGAGGGAGCGAGAGAGACTGAGAGGGAGTGAGAGCGAGAGAGACTGAGAGGGAGCGAGAGAGACTGAGAGGGAGTGAGAGGGAGAGAGACTGAGAGGGAGCGAGAGAGGGCGAGAGGGAGCGAGAGAGAGGGTGAGAGAGAGACTGAGAGGGAGAAAGAGAGAGACGGAGAGAGAGAGAGAGACGGAGAGGGAGAGAGAGAGAGAGGGAGAGGGAGAGAGAGAGACGGAGGGAGAGGGAGAGGGAGAGAGACTGAGAGGGAGAGGGAGAGAGACGGAGAGACGGAGAGAGAGAGAGAGTCGGAGAGAGAGACTGAGACGGAGGGAGAGAGACGGAGAGAGAGAGTTTAAAAGAAAAGGCTTTCATCGATCCTCAGTCCGGAACAATCTAGGTTTAAATTGAGCAGGATCATTAAACTGCCTTTTCCACTTTTCCACACACCTGCCCAATATATTGAGCCGTGTGTGTGTGTGTGTGTGTGTGTGTGTGTGTGTGTGTGTGTGTGTGTGTGTGTGTGTGTGTGTGTGTGTGTGTGCACAGTCTGAATACTAAATTGTCACCTCTTTTCTCATCTTGACCCAGTCTGTCACTGAAGTGCACAGATCTTTAGTGAGGCTTGTCCGATTCCCCCCCTTTTCTTTTACCTTTAAATCTTTGTCCATTTTCTCCTACATGCTTTCCAAAAATTGGATTTTTCTTTTTTTTTTTTTTTTCTTCCTTTTTTTTAATATTTTGATGCGTTAATCTTACTCTCTGCAGTCTGCTTTCTCATCAGGAGTCCTCACGGGAGTCCAAGTGCTCGCTGGGTATTTTAAGACAGGCTAAGCAGCTCTGCTTTTCATTGAAGATTAGGAGGAGTGTGTGTGTGAGAGTGTGTGTGTGTGTGTGAGAGTCTCTGCAGTAAGAATAAGATCTACCCTTAAACCCACATGTGCACAACCACACATAGAAAGGTTTGGAGTTTGGAGCTTTTTGTGCGTCTTGCATGTCAGTGTGTTTTACATTAACCTTTGGACCTGAGAGACCTGACATTGTCCTGGTATCACTGAAGTGGCACCAAGTATCATTCTGTATATTATAACCTGCAAACACATACACAGAAAAAAGTCTTTTTACGCTTTGAGTGTTACATAACTGGGAATCAGCCAGTGGGTAAATAGGATTTTAGTAAGTGAAACTCTGAGCCCTGTAAATTCCTCAAAACGCTCTTGTGGTTCCATAACAACATCCCATCTGAACAGATTTTAATGGCCAATTGTGTTTTATTATCTGTGTAACACACACACACACACACACACACACACACACACACACACACACACACACACAGAGCGAGAGAGTCAGTCAATCTACATAACAGCATGTAATATGTGGGAGGATGGAGATGTTTCAGTACAACACTGTTACATTATTCCATAATTTCTGCCTTACAGCAATCACTAATTTCCTCTTATTTCAGGCACAGCAGACCCATTAATGGTAGCAAAAGCCCACATTCTTCATGTGTGTGCCTCTCTTTGTTAAGGCTGCATGATTTATATAAATATGATCATTTTGACTTGCTGGCGTTTTGATTGTCCACATGAAGACAATTGCATTATTTTTCAGTAATAATCAATTTGCTATCCATTTTAAACGATGATTTGATGATAATTGATTTGTGATTGTTCCATTGGTTCATTTCAGTCATTGCCTTCTTGTTAGAACAGTGGAGGCATCCAAATGCGTGGATCATTCCAGCCCTAGTTTACCTCCTAAATAATGGCAGTAAGTGGACTGGCCTCTGTAAATTCCCCCACTGTGTGGAGGAGGTATTCCTACTTCATGCCAGGGAATCTTGACCACGATAATGCTTTTACTGAAAAGGAAGACAAGAGGGAAAACCAGAAAGAAGGCAGGAAGGAAGAAAAGCAAGAGGGAAGGCAAAAAAGGGCAAGATCCCACTTTCATCCGAAGTGTGAAGCGTGGTGTAGTGTGCATCATGGTTTGGCTTAATAAAATAATCAAAGAAGCAAGAAATAAACATTTGTGTGAAGAAACTTTTGCAAGAGGTGTGTGTGTGTGTGTGTGTGTGTGTGTGTGTGTGTGTGTGTGTGTGTGTGTTTTGTGTGCGCGCGCAGAAGGAATACCAAACACGTAACTCTGGGGGCTACATTCTTTCTCTGTTAGTTACTTTTTTGCTCCGATTTACACTTTAAACTAAAATTTTTCTCAAGGTTATTACTTTCCATGCCGCATACGTGTAGGAGTTGTGAAAAAGTAAAAGATCTATCTCTCTCCCTCCCTCGCTTCCTCTCTCACTCTCTCTCTCTATCTATCTCTCTCTATCTCTGTATATATACGTGTTACAACTCTGCAGCAAATGGATTTTGAGAGAACATCAACAAGGGCCCTGTACCAAACTAGTGTCAAAGCAACACACCTGAACTCTCCGAGTGGACTGAAGTGGTCAGGTGTGTTGGTGCCGGGTTCTTCCTCATGAGGTCCCTGTACAAGCCCTCTGTAGAGAAACGTACAGCAGATCTTCAGCGGTGGACTGCACACAGCACCTTTTTGTCGCACAAGAACATCTTGTCCTTAGGTGCTGTAGACTCCGTGGGCTTTTAGAGGTTTTAGCAGAATGGTGCAGAGGTTTTAAGAAGGTTTTTACTGACGAGCTTTTTATATACGGGCCAAAGTAGAGTTACAACCAGAGGAAAAGAAAGACTTTATTAAATTTTATTTTAGGGCAGGCAAAAATGATCATCTGGTTAACAAGGAGAAATAAGATGAAGGGGTCAACAGAGACTAAATTAATGATGAAAGCTTTAGTGACATCAAGGCTAAACCTGAGCTTTGGGGCCAAGATGGTGTTTTATGTGTGTTAAATGATGAGGGTGAATTGGTTTAAAATGTTTAATCTTATTAGTGATTTTTCCTTCTCTTGTTTTCCTTTATCTCTCCCTCTCTTCAGCTGTCAGGCTGTGGTCTGTTGGGAGTCGGAATCTGGCTCTCCATGTCTCAGGGGAGCTTCGCCACATTCTCTCCATCCTTCCCTTCACTCTCGGCCGCCAACCTGGTCATCATCCTGGGCTCCATCGTCATGGTGACGGGTTTCCTGGGCTGCATGGGCGCTATCAAGGAGAACAAGTGCCTGTTGCTGAGTGTGAGTGATCAGCCTCGATTCTCACCACGTGCTGACCCAGGGATCATCACTAATGTAACTTTTACCTAATAATTTATTAGTGTAGGATTTATTGCTTAACTGTTCCTCCCTTTTCTCTTCTCCCTTTTTAGTTCTTCATTGTCCTGTTGATAATTCTGCTGGCAGAGTTGATTCTGCTCATCCTCTTCTTTGTGTATACAGACAAGGTAAAGCACAAACATTCACAAAGCAGTCTCAGCGTCCGGGAGTCTGCGTTGCCAGTCGCAAGAGACAAAATCTAATTAGTTTAGATCTGCTGGTAATATTAAAACTGATTGTTGTAGCAATGAAGCAGATATATGTACATGCAGTAATGCCAAGTTAATCAGGTGTCAAATTCCTTTTAAACAGCAGGAAACTGCTGGTCACTGGATGTTTTTTCCCCCACAAACTCCGGAGACTGTTGTGTGTGAAAATCCCCTCAGATCAGCACTTTCTGAAATACTCAGACCAGCCTGTCTGGCACAAACAACCAAGCTGAAGTCATGAGAACATTTTTGATGCTAACATTAACTCTTATCTCTTGAATGATCTTTTGGCTGGTAATTGCAATAATTGCAGGTGTTCCTAATAAAGTGGCCAGGGAGTGGTACGTGTATATGCTCAATAGACCAAAGCATAGAAAGCTGAAGACTCCAGCTTGGTCATGTTTGCTGCTGCTGCTGTTGCAATCCCCCGCCAGCATCCTGGATTTACTCCTGTGTTGTTCTTGTTGCTAAACGCCAAAATATAAAATACAATTTGAGTTGCCTGTCCAGAAATTTGAATCATATTTAAAATCTGATGTCAATTATAAATGTCAGATTTCATGTCTCAAATACCTGGATGAAGAGTTTTGTTGGCCGTAAGGTGTTTTACAGAATGAAGAAGAGTGGAGTAAGTGTGAACTGTCTTGCAGGTGAGTGAGAATGCACAGCAGGACCTGAAGGAGGGTCTGCAACTGTACAACACTGACAACAACGTCGGCCTGCGCAATGCATGGAACATCATCCAGTCTGAGGTGAGTGCGTGTGAGTGCGTGTGAGTGCGTGTGAGTGCGTGTGAGTGCGTGTGAGTGCGTGTGAGTGCGCAGTCATTTGAAGTATATATTGTGTACATCATATGAGCGGGATTACTGATCTCAATCCCGTGTAGACTGAAGTTGTCCAAGTAACCACCGCACAAGAACAACCGTATACAATCGTTTGTAAGAAAGAAAATGCTTGAGGATGTGGTTGTTATTAAAATTTAAATAAACAACAACTAAGTGGTGTGATGAAGCCTGATATAAAAATAAACCACCCCAACCTTTTACCACCCCAAAATTATTTTTCCTATAATGGCATGTCCCAAAGTGTTTTATTCCTTTTATATTACTGCAGTTTGTCAACCACCACCAAATTATTATTTTAAAAGACAAAACAAAAAACACCACATTATTTAAAAATAAAAACACGACCACATTATTATTAAAAAACAAAACACCACCACATTATTAAAAACAAAACACCACCGCATTATTATAAAAAAAACACCACCACATTATTATTAAAGAAAACATCACCAGATTATTATTAAAAAACACCACATTATTATTTAAAAAATCACCATCACATTATTATTAAAGAGAAAAAAAACACCACCACATTATTATTAAAAAAACACCACCACATTATTAAAAACAAAACACCACCACATCATTATTAAAAAAAACACCACCACATTATTAAAAACAAAACACCACCGCATTATTATAAAAAAACACCACCACATTATTATTTAAAAAAAACACCACCACATTATTATAAAAAAAAACACCACCACATTATTATTAAAAAAACACCACCACATTATTAAAAACAAAACACCACCGCATTATTATAAAAAAACACCACCACATTATTATTAAAAAAAAACACCACCGCATTATTATAAAAAAAAACACCACCACATTATTATTTAAAAAAACACCACCGCATTATTAAAAACAAAACACCACCGCATTATTATAAAAAAAACACCACCACATTATTATTAAAGAAAACATCACCAGATTATTATTAAAAAACACCACATTATTATTTAAAAAATCACCATCACATTATTATTAAAGAGAAAAAAAACACCACCACATTATTATTAAAAAAACACCACCGCATTATTATAAAAAAACACCACCACATTATTATTTAAAAAAAAACACCACCACATTATTATAAAAAAAACACCACCACATTATTATTTAAAAAAACAACACCGCATTATTAAAAACAAAACACCACCGCATTATTATAAAAAAACACCACCACATTATTATTAAAAAAAAAACACCACCGCATTATTATAAAAAAAACACCACCACATTATTATTAAAAAAAACAACACCGCATTATTAAAAACAAAACACCACCGCATTATTATAAAAAAAACACCACCACATTATTATTTAAAAAAACACCACATTATTATTAAAGAAAACATCACCAGATTATTATTAAAAAAACACCACATTATTATTTAAAAAATCACCACCACATTATTATTAAAGAGAAAAAAAACACCACCACATTATTATTAAAAAAAACACCACCACATTATTATTACAAAAACACCACCACATCATTATTAAAGAGAAAAAAACACCACTACATTGTTATGGCATACCTTGAACATAGGTATGAATTCTTTCTCTGCATTTGACCCATCCAAGCAGTGAACACACCCGCCGCAGTGAGCAGCTACATGCTACAGCACCCGGGGAGCAGTTAGGGGTTCGGTGCCTTGCACAAGGGCACTTCAGCCGTGGATGCCGAGAGAAGGGAAAGCAAATTACTTTTCAACCTTGTAATATACTGGAATGCCCTTGAAACAAGTTAACATGTAAAGTTAAGGCTTTCGTCGTCTTTTATTCTTGAAATTAATAAGACAAAAAAAATGCATCTTATCATATTACATAGAACCCAGGAACTCCTCTGTCCTGAAGACTTTCCCATGTTTGTTACAAAGTGCTGACACTGGAGACTCCTTCCATAAAACATTAAATAAGCTTCTCTTTACCATATCCTCAATTCCATGCTTTTTATTTTTTTTAATGTGCTTATGTGGAGCATTTGCCATACACAACAGTGTCTGAGTTGTTACTAGAGAAAAGATGTATGAGAATGAGCATATTAATATACCCATGTGTTTGGGCTTGCAACTGGAACTACTGTCCGAGCTGCTATTACAAAAAGTTACTAAACATTGTGACCAATCAGAGTTCAACTGCGCTGTGGTATGAATAGATTAGAAAAGGTGACTAATCTTGGTATTAACATTCAAGCTTTGTAGCTTTATGAATATACTTGTGTGTGTGTGTGTGTGTGTGTGTGTGTGTGTGTGTGTTGGTGTGTGTGTTGGTGTACAGGCTGCTAAAGCTTTACAGAGATTTTGGCTGTAACAAAACAGTTATTGCTTTTAGGAAATGTTCCCATAAATGTTGGCTGAAGTAACAATCTCTGTCCATTCTTTCTCTCTCTCTCTCTCTCTCTCTCTCTCTCTCTCTCTCTCTCTCTCTATCTCTATCTCTATCTCTGTGTGTGTGTGTGTATAGTGGCAGTGCTGTGGTGTAACTGGGCATGCAGATTGGCACGATGCCCTCCCTGACAAGACAGTCCCTGACCGATGTTGTCAGGAGCATTATAAAGAGTGTGGACGCAATGCCAGTAACGTCTTCTGGTCTCAGGTGAATTTCTAAAAACATTTCTGAACTAAAAACGGCTGCTGCATGGCTGATCAAATCACTCACTCTGGGCTCCTGTTAATGCTTTTACATGCACACTATTAATCTTACCGTCATCTGATTTCTGCAGCTGTAAGCAACATACTACAGCATCTTCAATCAGATTTCAGAAAATACAAGAAAGGCACCTGGATTTTAGCCTGATAGAATTATTCAGCACACATATACTCTGTTAGTCTGATATCTTTCATTTAGTATGTTTGCTCAAAGACTCAGAGGAGTGGAGTAAAAACCTTGGATTAAAACAGAAACAGGTCAGCTGAGGTCAGCATTATGTGAGTATCACTTTTTAGCAATAAAGTTACTTCAAGAGCAGCTTGTTCAGTGATTTTAAGTCATTTGTGTCCAGTAATCCGATGAGAAATAACATGATGCTTTAAAAAAGCCTTGAATCATTTGATTCCCATGAAAATATCCAGTGGGCATTTAATCAGAATCCCATGCTGAACTGGCTCCTATTGAATATGGGATTGTAATGGGAGTTCTGAGTACATAATTACAGCTCTCGCAAACTAGCAGGTTTTACTGGCTTACCCAGTGGGATTTTAGATGTTTAGAAGTTCCTATGGATTTATTTGAATGAGTAATTAATATAAAAGTATATACAATGTCCTATGCCTTCCAATGATACTCCAGTGGATTTTAGTGGGAATGCCATGGGAGATTTCCATAAGGGTGTATACTGCACACATTAAGCCACTGTAGTGGCATAGGGTACTTATAAATAGCACCAACAGCTTATGGGAATTATAATTCATCTAAAAGCGTCATTACTTGGAAAAAAATTAATAAAAATCTAATTATTTAACTGACTCATCTGAGCCTGAGGCTCATTTTTCCTTCTTCAAATTGTTGAAGTTAATGGTTTTATAGTGCAAATCTAACTTTGTGTCATTGTCAGATTATTGTGTACATGTAAATACACTCAATGTGAACCTGTGCTTTGACTGTTAGGGCTGCTACGAGAAGGTTGTGGACTGGCTGGATGATAACAAACACCTGTTGGGCACTATCGCTATGTGTGTGCTGGTCATACAGGTATTTAAAGCAACACAAATACACCCCTCACTCCTATTCTATAAACTGTCGGTCTCATTCATCAAGTGTATAATATAACGCAAGTTCACTGTTTGGAAAATGGCCAGAAACAAATATTCTCTGATGCAGAAGTGGAATGACATTAGATTCATGTCTATAAAACTAATTTCTATAAAAAAGTATTATTTAGCAGTGTATCCGGCAGAATCACCTGAAAAGGCCAAAATAAGGAGATAAATTACAGAGGTGAATTCAGCGGTGTCTGTCCAGCGCAGTGAAATTGTGGTCAAAAGAAAATGGTTTGATAGAAAAACTGAGGGAGAGAAAGAGTTTCTCTGCTACCAGTGGAGGCTGAACCATGAAGAGGCTTTTTAAAATTGACCAGATGGCGATGCAAACAGAACTGAATTATAAACCAGCTTTCACCCCCTGAATAACAATATCATACTGGTCTCCAAATATCTGTTGCCTTCTAAGAGTATCATGTGCTAAATCTTCCAGTCATTTCAATTCTGCACAGATCACCTTTGAAAATCTAGCTTCATAATAGGAGCATTGGGGCTGTGGAGAGTTGCTCCAACAGATTCCACAACAACTGAGATCTCTGTCCAGAAATGTGCAGTTCTAGGAACAGCTAAGATACCGCGTAGAACCCTCAAACTCCCAGGAGGACCCGAGGTTGAGGAATATATATATTTATTTATATATATATATATATATATAGGTGTGTGTGCGTGCGTGTAACTGTATCCTATCATATCTGCACACTCCTGGGCAAAAAAATTAGGCAAACCCAATATTGCGAAACATTAAGCTTTTAATGGTCTCAACAGCAAATCATTGGTCAGGAAAATTAGCAAGAATGAAACAAATACATAGAGTAAATTGGTGTGGGACGGCTTTACCCTTGATTTCCTTTAAATGTTTTCCTTTAAAAGTCGTGTACAGAAAGAAGAGTCCGTGTTATTCCACTCAATGTTAAAGTCTTCAAACAGAAGATATTTTCGAAAATTTCGAAAGTTAGTTTCAATTTGATATCATTTAAACATTTAAATCTTTTCATGATTTTTTTTTTTTTTTTTTTTTTTTGCCGGGAATGTATTTATAATACGATGTGATCCGATAAGACATTTTTTAATATTTATTTAAATATTTATTTATTTATTTGATATGTGTTTGAAATAAATACATGAAGAACTTGAGTGTGTGTAATCTGCGTATAACAATGCAGTAACTCGTCGCAAATTTTAAGATTCGGAGCCGATCTCTGAAGGCTTACATTGGCTGGCGTTTTCATGCGTAGATTTACACACACGAGAACGGGAGACAGATACAAAAGTTTTTTACGGAGGTACAGGATTTTCATGCATACCAAATCTTTTTTGTGCAAATGCTCTCTCATGAACAGTTTACACCTACAATCTGTTGCTATCCAGCTTGATAAACGAGGCCCATTGTTACTCATTTATGCAGTTTGTATACTGACATAAAGTCTTAATTTTCACTCAGTGTTTTGTCATAGTCACTTGGTAGTCGTGTCGTGTTATGTAATTTTCATCAACAGAGCACTGTAACTAAACAGTGTGAAGCAGAATTATTATCAACCAAATAGTGTTCAGACATTAAAGTAGAGTTTCCTTAATTGCCACATAAACTGCTCTTGAGCATGATCTGAGTGATGTGGTCTAGACTGATGTTTTTCTCATACCCCTGTAACTTGTACTCATGTTATTTTTGTGCCAATGTTTCATTTAATACATTTGTATATCATTTTTTTATGGTATCATTGCTAAAATAATTATCTCCTGGGACTTCTCAGTGGGGTCCTGATTTTCCTCCTTACTCCTAGACTAGACTTCTTATTAGTTTCATTTTAGTGGCTGAATAATTTTAGTAGTTAGTAAATAATGTGCTTTTAATAGGAATAGCTAAAATATAAACGGGTAGTTTCCAGTGTTAAACATGAACCAGCGAAATGTGCTCGCATTATCATCATGGCCTGGAGTAGGCCCTTGAGAAGCGGATGGCATACTCTGTACCCTGTCAATCACAGCGACACTCGCCAATCATTGGCATCTGCAAGCTCATGAATATGGAAGAGAGTAGATGGTGCTTTCGTCTCAGTGTGTTCCACTACCCTGTGATGATGCATGAGCACAATTTTAAAAAAGGTGCATTTAGCTGACTTTACGTGCCTTGGAAATAGCATGCATTAGTATTCACCCTCACCGGTTTGTAGCGGTCATGTGATAGCAGAGAGTTGGCTGGTGGGTGGGAATTGGCAGATGACCAAATTGGGGAGAAAGGGGGGGAGCCAGGAAGTTACTATGCTAATTTTGTTGTGTTTAACAACCCATTCAGTCACATCTAGTGAATTTTTAAATGTAGATTGTATCCTGTCCAAGCTCTACACTGATGTCATTTCCTGTCCTGCAGCTCCTTGGCATGGCATTCTCCATGACCCTGTACCAGCAGATTCACAGAGCGGGGAAGAAGTACAGTGCCTAACGGAAAGGACTTAAACTTCATTAACAACAACACCACCACAAAAAAAACACCTACAGCAAAACCTTCACAGTCCATTCTGTGTCCTGCATCTTTCCATTTCTGGAAACTACCAAGAATTATAGACTTTGTGTCTATACATTAAATTCAGTAAATTTTTAATGTGTATTTAAAAACCTATTTCCGAATATATGGTAAGGAATTGTTATAGGCAGAAATAATATTTGGAAAGAAGCAGATGCAAATGAAATATTTTGAAGATGACATGTTGGCTACTTGTGTACAGCAGGATTAATGAGCCACCATGGTTCCGCTGTTTGTGTAATGCATTCACTCATCGAGGAAAAGATGGGATTTATTACTCCGTGCTGAAGACTGCCTATTTGTACAATAATGTACCTTCTCCTTCTCTCCTTCTCTCACATACATATGTTGCTTCTCATATATTGACTATAAAAGCATGTAACATCTCTTTTGGGGAGCTAACTGTATAGTTGCACACATTGTTCACTTGCCCTGTTTATCCTATAAATAGATGAATATAATCCTGCTCATCATGCCGGGTTGTATGTTTGTGTATGTGTGTGCACTGTGTGTGGGCAGAGAAAAGTTTTCCACCAAACTAACATTTTGCCTTTGGGCCACTGTGGATCAGTTTGCTCTTTCCTCTTTTCTTTTTGCTCTCTTTTTCTGTCTGGTTCTTCTGTTCTAACGTTCTCTGATCTCTTCAAAGTTACACCTCCCCAGCCGAGGTGACCCAGCCATCCCAGTGCACATTATGAGATTCAGAGAGAGAGAGCGATAAATACGGAGATCGATAAAGGACTCTCGTCAGAAGACCAAACAGAGCAGCACTTCAAAGGCCGGTTTCGGAAATAGTCCACATTTATAAAGCTTTGAGCTTTGAAGTGCATTGAGCTCTAAAGTTCTTAATAAATTCCAAGAGTCCCTCATGTATGTGATTGTTTTAAGTAGTATTTTTCCCAATATTATAATCAAGTCACGATCCAATATAGTCAAACTATAGGAGCAAAAAGCTGTTTTCTTCCAATATTCAGCATATTTCCTTATCCAGTGAGTAAGAACAAGTTATGGGTGGCCAAGTGGCGTCATCTGACAGCTGCAGGATCATCAGTTCAATCCTGAGCTCAGGTTTGTGTGTGTGTGTGTGTGTGTGTAGTTTTGGCTGAATTTCCGCTGGGTTTGGTGTCTAAAGCAAAATTGCCCCAAATGTGTGTGATGCACATTGAGGGACTGGCACACCCATCCACAGTGTATTCCCACCTTGTGCCCAGAATTCCCAGTATAAACTCTGGATCCACTGCAACCCTGACCATGAGATCAAGGCTGCACTTCTTGTAGCACTTTTTCAAATTCAACCCCAGATTCTGATCTGCTGACTTTTCACAATCTGACAGAACTGGCAATGCTTACTCAGGATTGGTCATTTTTGCTTCCTGAATGTGGACCCTGTCCATGACTGAAGGAAGCTGATTTCAACAAGTTAAATACAGTAGAAACCCTCCAAAAGTATTGGAACAGGGACACAATTTTCATAATTTGAAAAGAGGCCATCAAGAAGAGGTGCTTGAAGTGTTCAGCATTAATTCAAGGGGTTTAACAAAAATATTGCATTAACAAAAATTGTCCAGGAGAATTTAAATATCTTTTGTCAGGGTAAGCCCCAAATTCCTACCTTATTAGATAAAAGAAAGTTTCTGTCTTTTCATCTTTCAATCTTTCATTTTCTCCTTAGTAGCCAACAACAGCAGATTTCCCTTTTGAAATGGTCCTGAACCGAATTTCTTTAGAAAGTTTGATCGTTATCCAAAGGACCCTTAAGGAACCCCTTTTCTTTACTCATGTACTGATGCCCTTGGGTGGCAACTTCTGACTTTGCATAGATTTTACATGACCTCAGTACACTCAAAGGTTCTGTGGACAGTTGTGTTCTTCATTTCCTAAAGGGGCTGGAGCACTCATGGTTCAATAGTTACTTGAAATCTGTTAACCATACAACCAGTGGGTTTTTTTTGTTTTTTTTTATCTAATGTAGGATTTTGGGGCTTACCCTGACCAAGGATATTTATATTCTCCTGGACAATTTTAGTTGCTTAGAGGTTCTTTTAGGACCCCTTGTCTACTCAAGGCTCTTGAAATTATCATGACCTTATGGGTTCCTTAAGGAATTCCCTAAATGAAGAAAAGCCTCCTAACGGATCAATGCACTGTCCAGAAAGAATTTGTTCTCCTGTTCTTCTTGGTTTCCAAGGACATATTAGACTCACAGAAATCAAAACCACCTGATTGACACCTTAGGGTTCCTTAAGGGTTCTAATGACAGTTCCTGGTTCTTCACTTTCTAAGGCATTCTAATTGTTCTAATTGTAACCTTTTCTGGATCCCTTGTTGAGGGGTCTACATAGATCCTTTAAGAGTTCCCCAGGACAAACTTAAGAACCTCTCAGCTAAACCCTAGGGTCCCTTTTTGCCCCATATCAATTCAAGGCCCTAAGAATCATTCACTCATTGGTGCATTTTCAGCAACCACTTTAACCTGTTTAGCACCAAGCACACACACTTGTACACACACTCATTCACAACTAAGGGCAAATTAATGTAGTAGCCTCACCTCCGGGCTTGTTTTGCGGAGATGGGAGGAAACTGGACAACCCACTGGAAACCCATTCAAACACAGGGGGAATGTACAAATCTCCACATGTACAGTACCCTGAACTCATGATCAACCCTAGGAATCATGGTCACCTTAGCATTTTGCAAGGGTTAACAGTTCTACCTTTATTAAGAGTTTTATAAAGTGCTTGCCTTTCTGAGAATAAGAGGATGGACATTTTTCATTCCATCTCTGGATCTACCGTGATCTCTTTTCCCCCTACAGGTCCCCTTGCCCCAGGAACATGCTCCACCAGTGCGGAACTCAGTTGTGTGATACCTCATGACAAAACTAGAGTGTAAAGCATTCTGAAAGTTTATTAAAGCATTAGCTGAGCATTATAAGGGAAAAGAGGAAAAAAAACAAGAAATATTTAACAAGAACTCTTTACAACCCAAAATACACAGCAATACAAAACAGGAAATACAAAACCTAGGCTACGGCTCTTGCCCTCCACAGTATCCATGGTAACACAAAGTTAAGGGGTTTCACGGCACTCTAGTATTCAGGGGTGGAAACTAGCGCTGTGCAGTGAGAGCGCTGCAGGTACGGCTGCCTCTGGCTCCCTCTGTCTGCTTAATAGTGGCTGCTGTTTTCATCTAGTCTGAGTTTCTGAACTTGTCTTGAAAGGTAAGCAGGTTTATTCACCTTCTCACAGGTTTTCACACATGATACAGTCGATTGCAAAAGTTTGCACACCCTTAAAACTAAATGACGGTACAAGTAACCTGAATTTATAGCTAGAAATTCTTTAGTGTATTGAGTTTTACAGATGTTTCATCATGATAAAAATGGTCAAATATTTTATAATATTTATAGTAGGAAAAATATTAATGATCACATTTAAAAGTTTGCATCCCTCTAACTAAATGTAATTTAAATATGTCATCCACACCTTACCTTTATAATTACCTCCAAACTCTTTTGTATTCTCTAATCAGCTTTTGGATCCTCCGGTCCTTCATTCTTCTGAACATATTCATTTTCTTCTCTTTTTAAATTTTTGTGTTGGTCGTTCCTTAAATTTTGGATTTCTGTATAACTTAAGGATACATTAATCTTTTAACATATGGTAACCTTAATGTTTCAAGGTTACCCAAAACATTACGCATTTGATATGAATTTGCTTCTGATAGTGGTTACTTTTGCTTTGCACTGGTCTTGTGAACCAATAGAGAACAAGCAGGCGAAAACAATGGTGTAGCTGCTTATTATTTATAAATTACAGGAAAATTTGTGAATTCATATGTTTAAAATTTGTGACCGGAGTGTGTGTATGTGTATGTGTATGTGTATGTGTGTGTGTGTGTGTGTGTGTGTGTGTGTATATATGTATATGTGTATATATATATATATATTCATAAAGCTTCTTTGTGACAATGCCCACTGTTAAAAGCGCTATGCAAATAAAACTGAATCGAATTGAATTAGTCAATTATGTAGCTATTACAACAAACTTGCTAGGGTTTTGTGGCAAACTTTTTTTTCTTTCCGTCTACTCCGATTTTCTTGTTAGCAATGTAGGCGTGGAGGTGCAAACTTTTGCACTTGACTGTAATTTTATGTATGCATTGAAAAAACAGTCAACTGTGCTCTCGGTTATTTAACCTGAAATAATGTGACACCGGGAAATGAAAGAGTTGTGGGATACAATGACACTTGTTAACTCATGATTAGTAAATGTATTAATCCTTTAAATGTGACATCCTGAATTGCAGAGCAGTTTGACTTGGCACAGGTTAGCAAATGGGTTTTAATAAGGTAAAACTGCACAGGTTCATCTCAAATCTCTTGGCACAAGTTCACATTGCCATGCAAAAAACCCACAACCCTGTCCTTCTCACTGTTGACAGTTGTGTATGGCTGATTCTTTTGGAAATAAATAGTACGGTTGTATTTTGTAAGTTCTGGCATGAAGATGATTTAGGCTGTGCTCACTGTTAGTGCTCACTGGAATGTTTATATCTTTACTGAGTGGATTTAAATAAAGTGTGTGATTTAGTTTGAGCCAAATAATGATTCTGTGAGAATCAGCTCTCCACTTATTGTGTAATGTATTGTCTAATCATGTGTGTAGTTAAATATATACAGGACTCAATTAGGGAGCAAAAGATCATCTTGTGAAGTGTGTATGTGTATATGCTCTGTATTTAGAAGATATGTAAACAGTTGTGAAATTTCAAAAGGTTGTCCAAACTTAGCGGTTTAGGATGAATAAAGAGATGTGGGAGAGCCTGAATGTCCGAGCACCCGGCTGCAAGTCTCTCTCTCTCTCTCTCTCTCTCTCTCTCTCTCTCTCTCTCTCTCTCTCTCTCTCTCTCTCTCTCTCTCTCTCTCATTCCCCCTGTCTTTGTGAAGAGTGCGTCGTCGTTGTTGTGCTCCTGCTGACCCCCTCACTCTACCCCCAGACCCATCTCTCTGCCTGAGACGACTTCAGCTGCACTGATTCGCTGCTCGTTCCTTCTCCCTGTAGAACACAAAAAAACAACACCAGAGTTACTCCACATTGTGTTCAGTACATTCATTTGATGCTGTGAGTGTAAACCTAGACAAATACATGACCAAAAAACAACATATATTTTTTTTATTTGACATCTAGCCAGTTATTTATACCACTAAAACACTTACATGAAAATTGTATGTTATGAAAATGGCACACACTCGGTTTTTAAGGCAAGGCACTACAGGGTAACCTTTTTTTTTTTTTTAAGCTTTCTGGATACATTGCAACTATAGCACAAAAACATCAAAACCACTCATGACCATCATATTAGCTAAACTTGGCAACCTTGAAGAAAGTCCCGTCCACTTCACCCTCATCACATATCATTATCTGAAATCAGCTTTTTCTATATTTGAACTTTATAAATGACCTGTACTCAGGAATTTTACATATTCATAACTTATTCTTATTTAAAAAGATATTATCGAGGAATTTCCAGAAATGTTGGTTTATGTTAAGAGTATATGCTGAAAAATGACAAAAAGAATTTTAAAAGCTTATCAAGTCATAAAAAATAATTCCGCTCCTGAGTGATCAGGAGATCACTAGCTCAAATCCCAATGATGCCACAGCTATCCGTGGCCAGGAGCTCAAGAGAGTGAAGTTAGCCTGTGCTCTCGAAGGGAGAGTCCGTGAGCTCATGGATATGGAAGTGGGTTGATAGCGCTTTTCTCCAAGTGTGTTACACCACCCCAATGTTGCATGAGCAGCAGTTTGTAAAGATTCAAATGCCATGGAGGAAGCATGTGATGATCTTCCTGACAGGGGAGACCTGTCTGTTGGGTGGGGAATTGTCCATGACTAAATTAGGGAGGAACTAAAGATCCAAGCAACCTTTTCTGTAAAAAGCTTTTCTTAGAAATTCTTCAAATTAGCAATTTTAATTCTAACATTTTTATGCCTATAAGATTTTTGTTTATATTGGGTATGCAAATTTTCACATTTAATTACATGAGGCCTCATTTGCATAATAAAAAAAAAAGTGCTGATACAAAAATAAAAAACTTAAAGATCAATCCAATGGTGAAGGTTAGTTGTTAAATCTATTGTTTTAAAACATGTAGTGCCATGCTTTAAATGGAATGAGAAGAGCTTATTGATATCACAGCAGCAGCCCCTTCATTTATCCCAATTACATCACCTGCTCAAACCCACACTTCCTTCCTTATGTCAACCTGTCACTACAGCAAGGCCCTTAATGTGGAATTAAATGCACCCAGGTGTGTGATTCCTCAGTTTATTCATATTAATGCCGTTTCTGACCTTGCTAGCGATAGCCTTCAGTTTCCCCAGCAGAGACGGTGTGTTTGAATAAACGACATCATCTTCATTCTCCTCGCCCTCTCCTTCTGCCAGCGCACAGCTGTCTGCTGCCGGCAGCTCACACTCCTTATTGGCCGTCATCACCAGGCGGGAATACTTATACTCCAACCTTTTGGGGACAAAAGGTTGGCCAGTCAGAATGGCTTGTTGTGGTGTTATGCTTGACTTTAGTGTTTGATTAGTACAGATTAGTCACCTCTTGTTTTTCTTCCAGAAGTAACACGTGAGAGAAATGAGGAGGACGGCAATGAATGCCCCGCCCCCAATTCCAACCTTCAGCCATAGTGGGACTGCTTCACAGGGGGTGGAGCTTTTGTCAGGGAGCGACACACCCTTCGTGCACAGCTTAGGCTCGTTCCATACATACAGGATGTCCTATTGCACATGGAAGGTAAATAAATGTCTACCGTTAGATCTTTTTGGTTGAACTATTCCTCTAAGAGAAAGAAAGTCTGTAAAGGAAAAGACGAGTAGGCTACCTGCATGCCTCCCTTGCATGCTCCTTCTATTGAGTGGTAGTCTGCTTCAGTACAAATGGGACAGGCGCTTGAACTTTTCCACAGGAAGTAAAATGTACAGCCATCACACGTACCCGCAGGACATTTACTAAACCCACAAACGTGAAAAGGCGTTCAGTATATTCAGTGTGTTTGCTTTAAACATTCTACTCGATAAAAACCACACACCTTGGGACAGTAAGCTCTCCACGTTCTCCTTTCTCAGGGTTACAGCGCAGTGCAATGACGGCACCGCGACCGTGTTCGCAGGACGCTGTCACCTGAGGAGAACTTGTGGAAAGCACAACACATTTAACAAAATAAAACAAGAAAAAGAAGAGTTGGATACAGAATGCTGCTGTGTGCATCTTGTAACATCTGTTATAAATTAAACAATCAATAATTTAGTCCAGTGGGTCACTTGAAATGCAAGTCAGGAAGCTAATTATTAATTCTAAGATGTTTTGACTTTTTATAAACATTTTTATTTGGGTAGTGTAATTGGTCTCATGAACAAAGCCATTACTGTCAATTATCCACCTGTGAAATTGTATTCGAGCTATAGGACTACCATGTTTTATACAATATTTAAAGGGTCTACTGTTAATATTATAGTAAGACAAAATATATCAAACATTGCAACTTTGAACATAAGATGAAAATACCTTAAATATATTTCATTCAATTCTTTTCATGGCTCTACTATTGGGTCAACATCACCTTATAGGCAGGTCAATATAACACAAAGTTTTAAGCGTGTCTTGTAATTTTGGTTATATCTTGGTTGTTCGGATCTCAGATTTTGAAATATAGTAATTGTGATTTTTAGTATGTACACAATATGGCCAAAACTTTGTGGGCATGTGACCGTCACATCCATATCTGTGTTTTCCCCAAACTGTTGCCACAAAGTTTGAAGCCAAACCTGTTCCAGCATGACGATGCCCCTGTGCACAAAGCGAGCTCCATGAAGACATGCTATAGGGGCTAATTCCAAATTTGATGCCCCTGAGGAGTTTCTAGACAAGAACTTCTTTTAATACGCTGCTGCCATATGCGTTACATGTGTCTAATGAAATAAAGTTCGGACTTAATTATAATGTCATGTTATATTTTGAGTTTATTTCTCGCCAAGGTATGTCAGTTATCCACATAGTATATGTGCATGACAAACAGATCCTACAGATTACTACACAAGTATTGCAGTCCATCAGGCAACACCTACCACATACGCAAAGGTTCCCCCCTTATAACCTGAAAATCTCTAACACATCATGGCAACACCTAGTGGGCCAATTAAACATTCACATGGTTTGTCAAGACTGGAGTGGAAGAACTTGAGTGTCCAGAACAGAGCCCTGACCTCAATCCCAACCTCTTTATCCAAACATCATTGCCTGAACGCAATAATGCTCTTGTGGCTGAATGAACAAATCTCCACAGCCACGCTCCAACATCTAGCCATCTCAGACAAGTGGCGGTTATTTTAACAGCAAAGTGGGAACTAATCTGGAATGGGATGTTTAGTAAGTATGTGAGTGTGATTGGTCAGGTGTCCTTACATTTTTGGCCATGTAAGTTAATAAGAGTCTATAAGCCACTAATGTCACTCATGTTTAGAAATTGTGGCAGTTTGTTGGTGACTTCTGAGCATTTAGACAGATAGAAAACAAGTTTGTCGTTGTCTTATAAATTTCACGTAATTTCTGAAGATAATAAATCCTACACATGGCTACCCAGATGAGACGCTTTTCAACTAGAAAATGGTATATTTATCAGAAGAGTGAAAATTATGTTCAAATTCAGCCAAAATATTTTATAGACTTTGGTTTTAGGTCACCAGCAACAAATAAATAAATAAAAACGAAGGAAAAATCCAGCCGGTATGCTTGTAAATAATGTTAACTTGGATATACTGTGTCCTGATATGAATCTAATCGGTCAGTGGAAAGTTCTGGAATAACAGCTCTGTGGCTCCAATAAATAGCCGGAATATTATTGTACAGATTTAAGTAATAATTAGTTAAAAGAGTGCATTGCTGTAAGACTCAGAAAGAATTACATCAGAGATATTCAAGTTTGAATCTAAACCTAAAATCTATGTATTAAACTTTAATATCATGACTACCAGTGCTTAGTATATGCTATGTTTAATAAAGCAATAAGTCAAAAGTATGCCAACTTTATGTAGAATTTTTTGATAAAACACTCAAAAGTTATTTTATTTATAACTCACTGATAGAAGAAGTTGATATCTGGAAGTCTGTGAGAACTTTCAGGGAACATGTCAGGTCTAACGCTGACTCCATTCAGCGTGCGTTCAACAGTGGCTCCTAAGAAACAGAGAGAGAAAGAAAGAAAAAGAGACAAGGATTATATATGATTAGAAAACAATCCAATGCTGTTGCAGCAAACTGTCCTCTAGCAACTGACTCGGTTGTTTAATGATTTTTCTCGGTATCAGAAAATGTCTATCGGTTTATCTACAGGATGCTGCAGGCTCTATGCTGTTTACTTCTACTGCTACACCATATCTGTGGCCCAAAAATATGACTTGAGTGTATTTTTATACAATAATTTCTGCAAGTCTTAGTGTTATACCGAGGAAGGTATCGGCTAGACTGATGGACTGGGAAGAGATGGCAGTCCTGAAGCCCCGCCCATCCGCTGGGATGATGGTTGATTGGCAGATGAAAGTCTCCACGTAATTGTTGAAGGCAGCTGATTCGCTCTGCATGTCTTTGCTGGAGAGATCTGTGACGTTATCCGAGCACACAGCCACCTTCCTTCCCTGCGGTGGAGATACAATGAATGATCGAGTGAATCTCCTGAAACAGCAAGAACTATTCCGACATTGTAGGCACAAAAACGTTTAATGTGACCCCTTTATATTTTTACGATAAGATTTTTTGGTGAACATTTTGTGGTATGACATCATTTTTTGATATAAGAGGAATAAAGTACATTGGAACGTCATGTTGTAGGCAAATAAACATTGTTGATTTTTTTCCCTTATACTAGCATGCTGTTATTAAATGCATTATGAGTGACACATTTAACAGTATCACAGTATTAGCAGTGTGTGTGTGTGTATACACCTCTGCTCCACACAGGCTGATGTTGAACTGGTGATAGTATTTCGTTCCCTTGGATGTGAAACTCGGTCCATTCATGATGGACCCCACTGAGCTCAAGGCACTGAGGTCGTAGGTCAACGTTCGGTTCTGATCCACATGGGAGAAGGAGCAGTCGCTGAAACACAAGGAGTGCTCCTGTACAAGGAAAACACATAGACTTAACATATGGTTTTTATTCATTCTTAGTTTGTAGTCACATGCCCGCACACACACACACGCACCTTATTGCTCTTACTGCCGGGGCCGCACAGCTGGCAGGCCTCTTGTCCATAGATGTGATGTCCAGAGAGGAAGGTGTTTGGAGGACACTCCTGGCACTGATTGGTATCTTTGTCTATGAAATGTCCAGCAGGGCAGGGGACACAAGACGAGCCGCTCTCCTGACTCACGATGGCACAGGCGTGGCAGGATGAGGCCGAGCCGTCCAGAGCGTTCGTAACGGTGATGGAGTAGATCTTCGCAATATCGCTCACATAGCGACGGACCTGAGAGAGAGACAGCGGACACGTGGTCGTTTCTGGGTCATACTGTTATAACCTGTGTGTTACATGGATCTGTCTAATTCTTACATCTAAAGGCTTGTTGGTGCGTTGAAAAGCCCACGTGTAGGACACAGATGCGTTCTTAGTCATAATGTGTGTGTATGCTCGTCTACTTTTGGTGCCTTCCCACGACTCCACGACGTTTGTGCTCTTTCTGTTCACATCCTGCGGAAAAAATACACAGACAATCGATCACATCCTGTCCTGTATCGTCTGATACACTGTGCATTTAATAATTCAGCTATTCCCATGGAAATTATGCACCTGGATGCAGAATCTATAAACGCGAACGCAATGAGCTTACCATCATAAAGTAGAGCTCGCAGTCTGCGTTGCAGATCGTCTCAAAGACAAATGTAATTCGACCAAACTCGCTGGCTGTGACTCCAGCTACAGACGTTGGAAGTCTTTGAAAGAGACAGAAACAAAGAGGAAGTAAATATCTCGTCGTACAAATGAGCTTGTAAACAGCAGCAGCTGTTTGTCCGCCAACGGTTCTTCAAATTTAACACACTTTTAAAGCAACACTTTAAGCTTCCCAAACATGGGAAAGTCTTCAGAGCTTCATGAGTTTGCAGATTCTCAGTAACGTGACCGGCTGCATTTTTGTCTCATTAACGTCAAGAGAAAAAAGTGAGTCCGGAGAGGAACGGCCGTTTTAGTTGTTATAATCACGGTTAACTTATTTCACTGATATTACACAATATTACCTACCATAATCTGATAAAAAGGCATGATGCACCATTCTTATACATTTCTAAGTAAATAAAAATAGATATAAAATTGGTCGATAAGTTAGAAATTCATTGTCATTGATTATTTTCCTATAACAACAGGCCCTGTCATGTTTTATTCCACACACACTTCAGCAGTGATAGAGATTCATATGATAAACACTGGAGCTCTCCTTTAATTGCTTTGCTTTTGCTTTTAATGGCTGCTTTGTTCTTTGTCTGAAAGGGCTTTGACTCACTTAAATCCAGGCACTCGTAGCGTGAGAATGAGATAATCATTATCAGACCCTCCAATTCCGCTGCGAATGTGGTCCCCAGCAACCTCCCACCCTGATTACACACACACACATAAACACACACACACACACACACACACACAAGAATCAGCTCCAGATTCATTAATATTATGGGATTGTGGTACAAAGACTTTGTACAAGAGTTTGTTGTGTAGTAAACAGTGCTTAACTTAATAAGAGGTTTATGAAGAACAGACAACTTTTAAGGGTTCTCTCAAAAGGACAAACTGTTTAGAGCTCTAGATATTTCCAGACTTAAACAGGAAAGCAGGTGTTTGTGTTTCTTCTCACCGTTCATGTCGTCACATTTTGAGTTGCCGACGTTGAAACAGGAGGACTTCATGTTGTTGGGTAAAACATTCCACCATTTATACTCGTATCCTAATGAGGGCTCCGTTCCTGCAGGACATGCCTGGCACTCTGGGTGAAAAAAACAAAGCAAGTCTGTCCACAGCAAATCAAATATTGCTTGAACTGAAAATGAATGTGTGTGAATCTGACCATGCTGATGGATGATAAAATGTATGAGTGTGTCTGCACCTATGGTGCCGTTGGAGTATGTCCCAGGTGGACAGGGCAGGCATGTGGATGAATTGTGTGTATAAAAGCCTGGATTGCACGGTGGACAATCCTCCTTCTCTCCTGAAGGGGGCAGATTGACAGCCCTAGCTGCATCGTCCACACAAACCTTGGGCTCAACCCATCGATACAGCACCTGTGTCTACAAAAATGACCAGGACACTAAAAAACAACCAGCTCTCTGATAAAATATTTTTATTCATTTGACGTGAATGTCCTACTTTGCCATTGGCATCACAGGCAGTGTGGATCTGGAAGTAATCTTTCTCCGAGCACGGTGGCTTCTCCTTACACTCCACCCAACCTTCCTCTGAAGAAAAAAAGAGAAATGTCACACAGCCAGAATATACAACTGAATAAAACAAGAATGCATCATTTGAAGTATGTGTAAAGCTCAGTCAGTGTGTGTGTGTGTGTGTGTGTGTGCATATACCGGAGTACTGTGTCTCTGGACACGGGGTGCATGAGCTAGCTCCTTTACTCGAGTAGGTGTTTCTGTGGCAGAGGTCACAGAAGGACGAGCCTGGAGTTTTACTGAAGGTGCCCGGTCTGCACAGGAAACACTCAGACGTGTACGCCACACCTGCATCACACACTGAAATGATTAATGTGCAATCCGGCAAATAACTTTTTCGGTTTTTTGCTCAGAACAAAATGACTGTAAAATAGCATTTCTGACATTACATGTCAAATCTACTAACATTGTGTTTTTGCAAACCATATTTTTTACCCTTTACTAAGCACAGACATGAGGCTTTTAGCATCTATAATAAAATCTGTCCAGCAGTCACCACTGTTTGAGTTGTTGCCTTGTTGCTCATTCATGGGGTTTTTCCCTCGTAAAACACAAAATGCTGGGTGGAAAATCTTGTAAAATTAGAATAGTACTCATTCATCCCAGTTCATCAAGGCTGGTAGTAATTACTGACTTTATTACCACATGCGCAATTTATTACCTGGTGTTATTTTTATTGCAAACATGATGGGTACAAAGACTTCATGCACATAGTGCACTTTCAAGCATTTCTGAAATATTGTTCAATGACAAATACAATTTTGTATTTATTCAATACCAGTGTGTAACATTCTTCCAAGTCATGCTATTATGATTATATTGGAGTAAATCAAAAATACACTGAATGAACAAGAACTCCTAACTACCCTTCAGTTCAGATTACTTCCAAGATACACAACAATCTAGCATCCTAAAGGATTCTTTAGTCTCTCTGAATCCATCCCTAATGCTAAAAGTGTTTTTCTTCCAGTAAAGCTTTTAAACCTCTTTAAATAGCTGGAACCATTAACCATCCAAATAATCATTTAGGTTTCTATGAGTATACTCTGGCCAAAGTTGTATTCAGTCAAGTGGATAATCCTCAATACGAAAGTTAGCCAATTTGCTAACATGAGCTAACATGCTTCCTGAGAGAATTTTAAAGGTATCATCTTAGATGTCTGCCATATTCATTACTAAATCTAGCTAACAAGGTAATATGAGATAGTTCTTATAGGTTTTAAGTGAAATTTATAAACGTTTATAATCTTCACTGTTAAAGCTTAGCTAACATGTGCTAACACAACTTGTGAGAGGATTTTAAATTCTTGTTTCTTAAAAGTATCATCTTCATTGCTAATGATAACTAACAAGTTAAGCTGGCAGGATTTATTAAATTACTTTTAAGTCATAATCATGAACATTTATAATCTTAAATAATGTAGCTAACAAGAGATAACAACTTCTGAGAAGATTTAGAACTTCCTCTAAAATCATCATACATTGCTAATGTAAGTCAAAAAAGCTAATATGAGCTAACTAAATGTTTATGATCTTCACTATGCGAGATCACATGAGCTAACTCTTAAATTCCTGAGGATTTTAAATTCATCCATTTTAATGTCCATTATCTTCATTTTTAATGGTAGCCAACAAGCTAATATGAGCTAACCTGACAGGTTTACATATATACAGTGAATGCACAGTATAATCGTAAAGGTTTTTAAATATTCACTGTTAATGCTAGCTAAAATAAGCTAACTAGACCGAATTGCTGAGAGGATTTTAAAGCTAATCTCATCATTTAAGATGCTAGCCAATGCTAGTGTTGGCCAACAAATATGAGCTAACCTGACAGGATTTATTTTATGAAAATATTTTATGTCATATTCATAAATGTGGGCGGCACGGTGGTGCGGTGGTCAGCACTGTCGCCTCACAGCAAGAAGGTCCTGGGTTCGATCCCCAGGTCACCCAGGGTGCCTTTCTGTGTGGAGTTTG
>JAQQZR010000004.1:4450931-4462410 GCA_030068235.1 Notoglanidium macrostoma | reverse complement strand
CATCTTTCCTTGGCTTCTTTATGCACATTAATACACATTTTTACTTGGGGTGCCCAAACTTTCGATCTCCACTGTAAATGCGTATATAAGTATGTAAGCAATTACATAAATGGGTACGCACGGAAGTAAGTACATAAATAAGTATGCAAGTAAGTATGTAAAGAAGTATATATGCATGTAAGCAAGTAAATAAATCTTATATGTTAATGTTTTGTTCCTACACAATTTTACATACTTTAACTCGACTACTCTTACATCACCTCAGACAGGAAATACAAAATCCTTGTGCTTAATGAGGTAAAGTGTGAACTAACAGACAATCAGGAAAAGAAGAAAAAAAAGATGTTTTTCACTTCACTGTTTTTCTTTTAATTGTTCTATAATTCATTGGGGTTTTTTTTTTTAAATCACCTCGCACTAATCGGCCACGTTAGTCCGTCTTCGTAGGTTTATGGTTTAAACCTTTTATTTTATCATTTATTTTTTTTAAGCTTAATATTAAACGAAGCCAATTCCTCAATGTCTTTATATTCACTACATGTGCTCACTACACAGCGTAACTACAGAAAAACACATCCATTTATCACAGGGTGGAAAACTTGCTATTTCGTACCACTGAATCTGCTACGGTACAACCGGATTTCTATTCTTTAAATTTAAATTTTAAGGTTAAAAGAAATTATTCAGACATGACGAGGCTGTACAGAGGAGATCCTTAAAAAAAACGATAATATATTAAATTATAACCGGTTTATGATTATTACCACGTTGTTGCCTTTTAACCTGAAACACTGATCGATGATCAAATCCCGTGATCATCACACCATTCTGCCCTGGCAGGAGAAACTAGCCCAGTGTAGTGCTACAAGTGTATATTAAAGAATTTAGCTTAGTGTTTTTATGATATAAATAAATGCATGAATAAGAATACAGGAATAAACTAATGAACACATACAAAAGACTCAGTAGGCAAACGAATACATAAACGCAATTAAATAGGAGAAAGCCATTGTTAAAAAAAGTGTACTAAAGTTAAAAATCCATAGTTGGTTTCCAATGGTGTGAAATACGATCTGGTGTTACCTTTCATTAAATATCTCCTTAACAGACTTTACACAATACTGTTGATGGCATTAAAAGCTTTGAAAGAGTTCACTGAAAGTCAGAAGGGTCCTACACGATTAACGATAAAAACATCCTAATACAGTTTGTTCAAAAAGTAACTTCACTGAATAAAAGCAATTGAGGCGTGACTAAAACTCCGGACGAGCGCAACAACTCGCTGGAGAAGCATTTGAGACGTTCCCCGAGACCGGATGTCCCGAGGACGGCTGTCCTACCCTTGCGGAAGTCTCCCCGAACAGAGGTCTGTTATCCAGGACACTGGTGCCATAAGTGCGTGTGGAGAAGTCTTCCATCTTCTTCTCTCCCAGCTCCCCTTCTCGCCTTCTCCTCCTGAGTGAAGGCAGGAACTACAGGTACATGCTCCTTCGGCAGCAGCACATCCTCAGCGGTGAGCTCTGTGAAGAACAATCAGCCATTTTACACCCGTTAAAGTGTGAAAGCCTACAGGTTACGGCTGCAGAATAGCACCGCTCGTTATTTTCCTATAAACTGCACATCTGAAGTGTTTTAATCCTCTTGTATCACAGCAAAATGCATTCAGGAAACAATGGCTTTCTGACATCATACTTTTTATCCATTTGTAGTTGCAGTTGTGATCACTTACGTTTTAGCAGCTACAATAACATTCGCTCACCAGCATCTTTCTTTATTTCATTATAAGAAACAGCTTTTCATGTTATCCACTTAGTCCTCTTTCATGCTGCAGCCAGCTTAAAGTCCCAGTTATGCTGGACAAAACTTTCTAAACAAAGTGACACTTTGTTTTCCTTCTTTTTTCTTTTTTCCTTTTAGCCGAACCCCAGCAAACTGAAATATAATGATGCACACGATATTGCGTTTTGCGAAGCTGTTTTCGAGTATCTGGATACTTATTTCCCCATATCAGATTGCCTTTACAAACTCATGGTCATGTTTTCAAAGAGCAGCTCAAACCATTGAATGTAACATTTTAAGGGTGGGGCCAAAAGAGACGAGGGGGCGGAGCTAAACCAAAACGTTCTACAAGTTGTAGCTCAAAACTGTACATTTCATTAAGCCTCTATTATGAGCTGTGTGTGATGAACAGATCACAAACCACTAAATCAGACGTGTACAGATATGTAGAAACTGACCATCTCTTATAGAGGTTTAAATGAAAACGATTGAGTTGTGCTTCGAAGGCATGGTAAACGAACTTCGTGAAGGTGTCGCGGTACTCCTTCCCGATACACGATAAGCATCGCAATTCTCCAAAAAGTGATTTGTGACCTAAATTTTTTAATTTTTGCATCATTTCAGCATTTACAAAAATGAAAGAAAGAAAATTAAATAAGTTAAAAATGTTCTATTCTATTATCAGACAGCTAGAAAATGGTATAATTAGATCATATCATAATATCGATATCACATCACCATATTGACCAGCTCTATAAAGATATAAAGTAGAATTCGTATTTGTATGAAACAAATCACACTACTTTGGACAGGAAATTAACTCTGAATGAACTGATCTATTTGATTAACTATGAAACTATGGCAGTTTTTCTCAGTGTCCCAGAAAAATATCTACATTAATATAAGCAGGGTTATTGAACGATAAACAAGGCGCACATTCTCACTGCTGCTCGGCCCGGGGCCGGATCCTGTGGAGCTCATCATAAAACCACAAAAGCATGTCATGTGAGCAGCTGATCCGAGTCAGTAAAAGTAAAAGCCTGACTACATGTTTTCTGTTTGACTTGTATGTGTGTAAAGGTCATGTGTTGTGCAGTAAATCACACTATATCACAGAGGACTGCAACAGATAATGTCTTTAACATTCTAATAGTACAACTTACCTTGAAATCTGAGGCAGAAATGTCTTTTTAACTGTTTAATGTTGAGGTGAAAAACATTTTTCCCTGAAAGCAGTGACTCCAGCAGAGAAAACCTGCAAGAAAGTAAATCTCAAAACAAGTTTTGTTTACACATCCTTTCCTATCATATAATCACATCCTCAATTCCAACTGCTTTAAGGTGTGGTTTTATCTTTATTTCCGTGAATAAAACAGCTCATCTGTTCTTAGACAGCAGGTCATATTACTATGATAACAGTCTCGGTCATCTCATTAATTTTTCTTAGATTTCCAAAAAATTTGTCAAAAACCGTTTTCATATATCTAGAAGGAGGTTAGAAGTAACGAGTTTTCCCCCCACCCGTATTCCGAGAAAACCGCTGTGATTGGTCAGAATTTAGTCGTTCAGTGAACGAGAGCTGTCAGTTATAACGAACCACTAGCCAATCCCAGCGCGGGAGGCGGGACTTACGGAATACGGGTAGAAAAACAGCAGGGTTGAAAACACATCAAAACTACAGGACGTTAACAAGCTAAGCATGTGAGCTAAACCTGAAAAACAAAAACAGAATATAAAAAAAAAAAAAGTGTTCAACGCGCACTCACTAGGCAAAAATAAATCCTCTTTAATAAATTAGATCAGGTTCTCTGATAAAATCAGACCAGTTTAAAGCGTCGTTATCCTCAGGAGTAAAGTGCAGCAGGATATATGCAAGAATTAAAAAAAAAAAAAAGAAAAGAAACAAGCTTAGCCCGGATATGACGTGGCCTTAAAGGCACACGCTATGCTTTAGAGTTAAAATCGTTTAATAGATGGATAAATAGACACATAACTTAAATGCTTAATTTTAGTTATTTAAAATTGTGATTAATGTTTCATCTGTTTGTCATGGAATATTACTTTTTTTTTTTCTAAAGGCTTGTTTTACTTTAGATACAGAAAAAAGTCAGTTTTCTGTAACAGAGTGTCACGAGTGTGAAAAAGGGCCCGAGGCCCTACAATGCCTTCGCCCTGACCTGGTCATAAGAGCTGCACTAACTACAGTTGAGGAGCGCATCTTCAATTTATTCTGTTTGTTGGTTTGGCATCAAAATCATATTAAATATCTTCTGATTATTTTCTGACAGAGATGATGATGAAATAAAGCCTTAAAAAAAGCAGCATAAACATACTTTGCTTTAATGATCAGATGTTCACAGCAGCAGTTAGATATTGCCTTGACAGGACTGTATTTTGCACATTTAAAAGTATGAAATGCACCAATAATAATAATAATAATAATAATAATAATAATAATAATCCCGCTTTATGAGTGAAATTTATTTTTCCATTTCACAGACACTGATATCAAGCTGCACAATATTTTGAATTATCTATCAGTTTATTCGACAATGCAATGCTGTCTTCATTAAACAAACACAAGGAGAGACTGAGACACAGTAGAAGTGCCAGAGTGGTTGATGACGTCAGTACATATACACCTTGACCTTGTGCACATCTCTGTCCTCACACTCTCGCTTTCTGCTATAGTAATAAAATGTGTTGTCTCGTCGCTGAAGCTTCTTCACAAACCCTGTCTGCGGCCAGCGGTCAATCTGAAACAGCACAGAGCATAGAAAGAGCACTCTTTCAGGACAAGTTATGAAAAGCTAGAACCAAGAATTAGAACTGATCTTCATAGGTTTCCTCTGGGTTCTCTGGTTTCCTCCCTGGTGGATTACCAACACTAGGTGTAAAAGTGTGTGTGGTATGCTGAGATGAACTGGTGTCCCATTCAGGATGTATTCCTGCCTCACACCCAGTATTTCCAGGATATACCTGAGATCCACTACGACCCCGATCACAATAAAGTGCTTGCTAAGGATGAATGAATGAATGTAGAATGTGTTTATGATTTATAGGTGAAGATGAATCCAGGTGCAATCACATTACCTCCACTTGTTTAATTTGCCTGTACTCCAGCTCATCCCTGTAGCCCGCCTGTTGAAATCTGTAGAGATTCTCCACTTCATCTGTCCACTGCCTTGCTCGGATCATAGACTTGGGTTGGGCATTGCCATCCAGCATCCAGGACATCTCTCTTATTTTACTGAGAGACACTTTGCAGTGCTGATTTCTTCTTGGATCTTGGTTTGCAGTTTGGTGAAACTGTAAAAAAAAATATCTAAAAATAGATAATTCATGTTACATCCAATTATCATTCAGTTTTCTTTCCTTGCAACTTAAATAAACTAGCTGGTTAATTACTAGTCTAGCTAGCTAACTACTTACTTTGTTGCTAAATCAGTTAATGGAGTCTTTATAATATATAGCAGCTTCAAAAATTTAAACCAAACTTGTATTTTGTTATTATTTTGTGAAAGAACGAATCTTGCAGTGTATGTTCATCAGTCTTCCAAATTAAGAGCTTGTTGTGTAATGTTCCTCAGCAACTGTGCTGTCACCGGAAGTGGATCTGGGGTTATTTGGTTGGCCAAACATAACTAAATCCGAAGTTTCCTGTTTTTCTGAAATTGGACAATGAAAGTTAAGGACTGATGCTGTGTTACTTCTTTTACCCTTCTACAAACATGTTGTAATATATTCACTTTTTAACGCTACTTTAGGCATTTGTAATATCAATAATTTAACCGTGTCAGAATTTTTCTCGATCACTAGATGTCACTGAGTCTTCCTGTGCTTTAATGTTGCCAGGTCCGTGAGGACTCCATACCAATGGATTGTTTTTTGACCAGCTGTTGTGAAATCATTTTGGAGGCTTTGGTGTTTGAGCTTTTTGAATAAATGACATAAATTAATTGGAATAATAACAATTATTATAACTTTTACTGTCTGTTGTGCAAGGTGGTCTCCTCTCATATGTGCCACTTCTCATATACTCTCAACGTGCATGTTTCACACAGTATCAATGCAGTGTTCTGTTTATTAGTGTATTCTTTATTTATGTCAGTATCTAATGAAAATATCTCAAATAGTATTACATTCTTTTAGGAGCTTAATGAAAGCAATAGGAAATTGTGTATTATTTTTTTTAAACACTTATGGACATGCTGTTTCAGGAAACTAATCAACAATGGGGTGGTGTGATTCTATTCAACACAAAGTGTAGCTATTATTAACATCCCAAATACCAATAATAGCACATTTTCAAGTTTTATTCCTCTTATACCACAGCAATTTGCAAATGATTATAATTTTTTAATTATTAATAAACATCCCTTTGGGTAGCACTTTGGTGCAGTGGTTAGCAATGTCACCTCACAGTGAGAAGGTTCTGGATTCAGACCTGCTGGTTGACGAGGGCCTTTCTGTGCAGACTTTGCCTGTTTTCCCTGTGCTTGTGTGGGATTCCTCTGGATACTGTGGTTTTCTCCCACAGCATGAAGACATGCAGATTAGGGCAACTGGCTACTCTAAATTGCCCATAGGTTTGAATGTGAGCATGAACGACTATCTGTCTCTTAGTAGACTGGTGACCTGTCCAGGGTGTACCCTGTTAAAATAATAAGAAGAAGAATGAATGAACGAACGAACGAGCCGGCACAGTGGTGCAGTGGTTAGCACTGCCGCCTCACAGCAAGAAGATCCTGGGTTCAATCCCCGGGTCACCCAGGGTGCCTTTCTGTGCGGAGTTTGCTCCGGGTGCTCCGGTTTCCTCCCACAGTCCAAAGACATGCAGATTAGGCCAACTGGCTACTCTAAATTGCCCATAGGTGTGAATGTGAGCGTGTGTGGTTGTTTGTCTGTGTTGGCCCTGTAGTGGACTGGCGACCTGCCCAGGGTGTACCCTGCCTCTCGCCTGAAGATGCTGGGATTGGCTCCAGCTTCCCCGCGACTCAGATGGATAAAGCGGTATAGATAATGGATGGATGGATGAATGAATGAACAACACTTTGCATTTAACGTTGTGGACCATCCATGTGACAATTTCCTGTTATAATGTACATTATAACTGCTATAAACAGTTGTTTTCTCACCAGCGTCTCTTTTGTGTTTGTCTTGATTTAATAAGTTATAATTAAATATATAGATTTAATAAGAAATTCAGTTTATGATGTTACTGAGAAACTGGAAACTCCTCTGTCCTGAAGACTTTCCCATGTGAAAGAACTTTTAGCAAAGCACTGACACTGGAGACTCCTTCCATAAATGCTAAATGTTAAATACATGTCTCCTCACAGAAAACGAATCAATGACCCATCTCAATTAAACATTATACATTTTTCTTTGTCAAATAACATGATTTTAAAAATCTGTGTTAGATTTTCTAAAGTGTCCACTCTGCAAGTCTTTATTTAGGTTAAAAACTGTAATCAATTGGAATGAGTGCATTAATATAAATTAATTATATATATATTAATATATAACTGTAAGATCCTGTTGGAAAAAAATACAATGTCATTCAACAATGTTATGGTATAATATATGATATGTTTTTTTTAATTATTATATTAATTTATCATATTTTTTGCAGTGATAGGATTCACGTTAGAGTTTACAATAAGTTAGTGAGAGCTATGAGTGTGGGTGACTTGTATGCGGATCTGGCAACCCTGCTCTCATTGTTTCCTGTTATGGCGTGTGTTAATGTTTCATGAATTTGACTTTAGATAAGAGAAACTGTGTGAAGATGTTGTTGGTCAGAGTCAGAGGCTTCTTTCTCATATTAAACCCGTATAAGAAACCAGGTTCATAGGTTAGCTAAGCTAGCCCTGGTGTGAGAAAGCCAGAATGAGTTCCTTTCCTGGACGGATGAAGGAATATCCAACCATCTCCATTGACAGATTCGACAGAGAAAATTTACACGCCAGAGCTTATTTTCTGTCTCACTGTCATAAAGGTAGCCTAATATTTCATATTAATATTTCAAAAGACTTTTGCTTGTGCTTGCTGTCTGAGATATTTGGTTGTTTATCCGTGTCAAAGTATAACATGAAAGTGTCTTTACAGATCATATGAAAGGATTGAAAGGACCTTTACTGAAAAGAAAATTAAAGTTTAGGTAAGGAACTCTAAGACTGCACATATAACAGGTTTATTTCTTTATTTTTTTATTTATTATACCACAACTTTCTTGACTCCTCGATTCTGATTGTTCAGAAGGTGGTGTTCAATTTTTCTGTAACAGCAACCCTGATAGTGCACATGACTGTTCAAGAAAGAGAAGTGTAATAATGGTCTGCTTAAGCTTTCTGTACAGAGGTGTTAATTAACATCTGTGTAAGGAGTCTTCAGTGTCACTGTTCTTTAACTCTGTAGGTTTTTTCCACCACAGGAAAGTCTTGAGGACAAGTTTACAGTTCCTACATAACATTACAAGCCCATCGCGGATGGATGGATGGATGGATGGATGGATGGATGGATGGATGGATGGATGGATGGATGGATGGATGGATGGATGGATGGTACTTCAAACATATAAATGAGCAACTAGAAACACTAGATGGTGGAGGACTTTGTTTCAATATTTTGCTAATTTAATTCCAATTTATCAACTCATAGAGAGAGGAAAAAGAGATGCTGGTGAGGCAATGAGTGTAGCTACTTTAACGTAAGTGATAACAGGAACTAATTCGTCTTGTGAAGGTTCCACAGCTTTAAATGTAACTATGAATGGATTAAAAAGCACAACATGTCATTCTTTCATTAATAAAATAAACATTGCTACTTGTGGCAAATCCACTGTGGAATGGTAACGGTATCTCTGTCTGTTGACGTCACACCACATAGTTATGGATTATTGTGGATGGAGTGTTTTCTTCCTTACTAAATCAATGACCAAACTTTGCTGTTGTTGTTGTTGTTGTTGTTGTTGTAGCTTAACTGTAAGGTTGTACTGCTCATTTGTCACGAAGGAGCTCCTACTCAACAATCCAAAATATGACTTCTGGGAAGACCGCATTGTAAGTTGTAGGAAAAAGCTTCTGTTTTCAGATAAATGAACTTCATTCATAAACATGCTTACTCTCTGAAATTATCTCATTTCAGGTTGCTCTTGAATTGGACAGTCCGACACACATATCGCTGACTGACGAAGTTACAGGAGAGGTCAGCTCTGACATGATGCATGTGTTTGACTTCGTAACTTCAAGGGTTCTCCTTCTCCTGTTTAATAATTTAACAGTCCCAAAGAAAGTAACGACAAACTTGTAAATTACAGACCGGACCATTTATTACCTGCTGAGACTCAGGCTTGACTCCATCATTATATATTCATTTTAAAACTACGTACTGGATTCTGTTGCAAGTTCACTAGTTTTTTTAAGTCACCGTATCATTTTAAAGTCATTATCATTATGCATATTGCACGAGGAAAAGATGTCATGCGCCATTAAGATACAAATATTTGCTTAGTCACATGTGCGTGCCCAGTGGACAATATCCATTGCAGGAGGTGGTGCAGTGTGTCAGTTCTGTCCTGAGGATGGAGTACACTCGTATCACATGTTGCAGTCCCTAGGGAACAGGAAGCAGGAGTAGGAGACACAGGACATGTGTTCTGAAGCTCACGGCTCAGTTATGTTGTGCAGCCAGGAATCCTAGGAGAAATATCATTGTGTAATTTAAATTAATCACACTGCTTATGATGTAAATGACTTCCAGTTTCATTAATTGCAAGCCTGTCTTTTATTCCCAGGTGGAAGATGTTGTTGTGACGTTGTTGCCGGCTGGGCATTGCCCTGGATCGGTCATGTAAGCAGTTACTGTTAACAGCAATAATCATATTATGTATAATGTACCAAAGACAGTATTATAATTTGATTGATGCATGATGCAATTGCGATACACCTTTAAATATATTGTACAGTAGCGCTGTCATGATTCTAATAGGTTAGGAGGAGTCGATTAATTTTTCACTCTTGACAGTAGATCTGACTGCAAGACATATGACAGATTTATATTAATGCACTCGTTCAAATACGTTGTAGTTTCCATAGTAACAACTTAGATAAGCAGTTGTATGGCAGACACGTGATATAAACAATGAATAGATGTTTACTGTAAGGAAATGTCTATTTAGCATATCACCATGAGTCTCTAGTGCAACTGCTTTGTACTAGTCAGAGTCTGACTATGTAACATGACAAGTTTCAGAAGAGTGAGGGGGAAAAACTTTTTTTGCAATACTAAGCAGGTTAATGGAAATATAGCTCGGGACTAATGTGTGTTGCCGTCATTCACATCATTAAATGTAACATGAGCTGTCATTCTTTACATAAATATAAAGCTTTCGAAAAACTAAGAAAACTCCAAGGCACACTTTATAGACAATAAAAATGCCTTTATTATTGTGGCATGGTCATATCAGGCCTTAAACATTTCTACCCATTTCATCAACAAGCTTTTGCCAAACCGTATCGTCAAATAAAAATGGTTAGCATTGGCAAATCTTTGAGGTTTAATTGGAATAATACGCATCAGGACATGCTGTTATTGGCGTATAATTAACTTTGGGGTGGTAAAATTATACCATTTTTATCCTATATAGCCACTTTATCATGTTGATTCACATCTTACTACACTGTCGTTGATGATTTAACTATAACAGGACATGCTGAAGTGTTTTAATTCCTTATTGAATTGCACTAGTGAAGGTGACATGGTGAAAAAATAGCCTGCACTATTTTAACCAAAACACATAAGCACTCATTAGGAAGGCCTCCAAATACAGTTTATGCTCATTTGCATAATCTCCCCTTCATCAGGATCAACATTACAGTAAATCCACAGATGTGTATTCACCATGTTTCGCCCTCCTTCTCACAGTACAGCTTATCATACACTAATGAGTTTTGATATTGTGTAGATATAAATTGTGTATTGTGTAATTGTGTATATTTGCCTCGGTCTTCCTGCAGGTTTCTCTTCGAGGGGGCTCAGGGCACCGTGCTGTACACCGGGGATTTCCGAATGGCTGCTGGAGACGCGGCGAGGATGGAGCACCTGCACTCTGGAAACAGGTGGGTAGCACAGCATGTCGTTCGCTGTGCTCTATTTTCACATCCTCATGTTTCATGTTGAGCGGTTCATAGCCAGCGTTATAGCACATGGATAAAGTATGTATGAACTCCATGGCAGATCGCTTCAGGAGAAGAATGTAAAATAAAATGCAGTGCAAGGGCTTTCAGGGCTTTCTCCCATTTCCAGTGCTAATTTTGACGAGAATGTAAAATTTTGTTTTAGGTGCAATTTGTTTACTTTTGTTTTTGCCAAGACTTTTAATGTTAGTCGATGTTTTAGTCATCATTTTCTCAGACAGATTCATGGTACTGTAATTATATGTTATATGCAATTATATGATAATGTGATTTTGCTGAAGGATATTTCTCCTGGCTGTAAAAATTCCCCTGAGAAGCCATTTTAAGAGACTGACGGTGGTCAGTGTAGGGTTTCTTTTAATTTAGTCATTTTTTAAACATTAATATAAATGTTCTCCCCATGCATGCGTGGGTTTCCTCCGTGTGCTCCGGTTTCCTCCTACAGTCCAAAGACATGCAGATTAGGTCAACTGGCTACTCTAAATTGCCCATAGGTGTGA
>JAQQZR010000004.1:4420175-4450831 GCA_030068235.1 Notoglanidium macrostoma | reverse complement strand
ATGCGAGCGTGTGTGGCTGTTTGTCTGTGTTGGCCCTGTGGTAGACTGGCGACCTGCCCAGGGTGTACCCCGCCTCTCGCCCCAAGATGCTGGGATTGGCTTCAGCTTCCCCGCCACCCAGACGGATAAAACTGTATAGATAATGGATGGATGGAATAAAAGGTTGTCAGTGAATACTCATCAAAATTTGGTTGAGAGAATTAACACTGTCCATTTCTCCATGGGAGTGGCTTAGTGCTGTGATTGGACAGTGATTGCATTTCAGTGTGACAAAGTGATGAAAGTGAAGTGAAATGTGGAATAACATTCACCTCTGATGCAAAATGTTCCTCTGAAGAGCTGAAGGGTTAAGAAGGTGTAGTGGTTCAGTGGTTAAGGCTTTAGGTTACTGATCAGAAGGTTGTGATTTCAAATCCCAGCATGGCGAAGCTGCCACAGTTGGGTTCTTGTGTAATACCCTTCATCCTGAACTGCTCAGTTGTATAGTTGTTTCTTCTGAATTTGGAAAATTCAATTTGGGACGTGGGACGTTGTACTGATGTACGAGTTTTTACCATGGAATCTTGTCTATACCAATGGTGAGGAGGGAATCATATAAAGAATGCTACTTAATGTTGCTGTAATGCTTTTACAGTGAGAGAAGACCAATCTCTGTGTAAAGTTGTAGATGTATGCAGGGTTTTTCACTCTGCAAGAGGTTTAATGTGATTTCTCAGCTCCAGACTCTTTGTTGCAGAGTAAAAGACATTCGGAGTGTCTATCTGGACAGCACGTTCTACGACCCCAGGTTCTATCAGATCCCCAGCAGGGTGAGCATTCCTGAACTGGCTGTTTATCACGGTTATACGGTTGAGCGCAAAAGTTTGCACAACAGTTTTCTGAACAAGAATGTAAAACAGACTTGTAAATAGCAGTGTAGGTGTTTCTTGCAATGAGATAGCAACACAAAATGTTTAAAAAAAAAAAGGAAAATTATAAACCAGCTCTTTGAGAATATTCAGATTTAATTTATAAAGGGAGATAATATGGCACTCTTAAGTAAGCAATAACACTTGCGGTTACAGGAAAATACCATTAGTCATGTTTATATTAACCTGCTTAATGCACAATTTGAAATCGAGAACTCAAAAAACAGTAATGGAGACATGCGAATTTCGAAAAAACTCAAATATCCCCCAAAAACGTTTTTTCGTTGAATGAGGTGGTTTTTCAGATGATTTGATAAAGTAATATGTAACAAAATTGAAATGGAAACACATTTTTCACATTTAAGTCACATGACATGACCAACAAGAGCTATCACGGAAAAAGAAAACCCAGGTTGACACCACTCTATGGAAACACAATTCTCACCAGAAACCCAGCTAATGATGCGGTATAATGAAGCAGAGTTACTGCTAACACAGTGAAGTTGATTATTGTGCAGTGACTTTCAGAAGTGTTTTATTCCTCTTATACTTAGTCTGCTAATGATTCGTTTTTACTTTATTAATAAGCAATATGTCATATTTGTTGTCCATTTATATTTACAATTAATGTTGCTGATTGTCCATGAAACGAGCTACCGTTTGTTATACCAGCTATAAACAGCTTTCTTAAAGATTGAGCTAGAATAACAATCAACACCTTCTGACTAATCCGATTCAAGAATTCAAAAGCACTCTTGTGAATTAGGAAACATCTGCAAATGCTCAAACTCGAATATTTGCTGCTATAATTGCAATGTCTTTTATTTTATGGGTGCACATACTTTTGCACTCAACTCTAGCCATTTGGTGTTCTTGCCGTATCAGTAAAGTTTTATCAGTGTGATGAGTTATGTGAGTGTAATGTGACTGTTGGTGTGACTTTAGGAGGCTTGTCTAGCCGGCATCAGGAAGCTGGTTCAAGACTGGATTTGTCTGAGTCCGTACCACATCGTTTGGTTGAACTGCAAAGCAGCATATGGTTATGAATACCTCTTCACCAACCTGGGGCAGGAGTTTAATTCACAGGTGCTAATAATTAATCGCTGAATTAGATAAATGGGTAAACGTTTGGTGTTTTTGTATTTTTAAGTCATTATTTGAATCTCTCTGGTTTCGATGAAGGTCCACGTGAACAGCATGAATATGTACAAACAAATGCCAGACATCCTGGATCACGTGACCACAAACCGTGCAACACAGATCCACGCCTGCAGGCACCCCAAGGCATGTTACGCTTCCTGTACTGCTAATGTGCACCACTATGCAGCTGATGTTTCAGTATATGTATTTTCTGTTTGTGACAGGATGATGAGTTGTTCAGGGCGAACAGACTGCCGTGTGGCTCTGTAGCTCCGGATGGTACACCACTGCGCATTATCAGCATCAAACCTTCCACTATGTGGTTTGGAGAACGGACCAGGAAGACCAGCGTCGTCGTCAAGTACAGTATAGATCATCTACTGTATATATACTCTGTGTATATATATATATAAAATGCGCTCTTTAAGAATGCACAAAACTGTACCCATGTTAGGTATACTTAATAAGCTATAGTACCGTGTATACAGTAAAGTGCAAAAGTTTGCACACCCCACAACAAAATTACGTGCATGTTATTATAACTCCACTAGATGCAGTGCCGTCTTCACGTAAAGTCTGGAAAATCCTCAGCTACAGTCAGTACAAAACATCTGTTTATCATTTTTTATGTAATGTGAGATTTTATCCTCACCTGGAAATCATGGGGGTGTAAACTTTTGCACTATATTCAGGCTAGGGTCTACATTTGTTTCAAGATTGCAGTTGTACTGTTTCAAGATTAAGGTTTCATTCAGAATACAACTAGATGTAAATGTGGGGAGAAATTCAGTTCTCACGCTGATGCAAGGCCCGATCAACCATCACCGGCAGCTGAAGGTGCATGAACGAATAAACACTTTCCTGTGACATTTTCAGGATGGGTGGAAGCTCCTACAGGGCTTGTTTCTCTTTCCATTCCTCATACTCGGAGGTAAGAAAGACCTTTGCAAAATGACTAGATAATGTATTTGTAATAATTACACCCACTCAGTATACTGTAACTATCCATTCTGCTATAACCAGCTCAAGGATTTAATCTCCTACGTCAGTCCTGTGAATATTTACCCTAATGTGGTTCCACTGGGACGAACTGCGGAGGACGTCACCGAGCTGTACGTCCTCAGACACACGAATGAATGAATTCGTTAGGATTTTTTTTTTTTTGGAAGTTTTCCTGTGATTGCTTGCCTGAGCCAGCAGTTCTGAACGCTGTTTCTTTTTTCAGATTGAATCTTATGCGTAGAAATCATTCAGGAAGGGCCGAGGTTGTTTATAAGCCTCTTGGGAAGCTAAAACGAGCCAGAACAAAGTCCACATCACAAGGTATAGCCGTATATTATGTACCTTATGCATAATCTGCCGTTTTGATTTTTCGGTAGTGGCAGGAGTTTAATTTGTTACTGCATCTAAACCCTAATCAAAGATTTTTTCACTTAGATCTATATATATAAATAGACTGGCTAATGATAAACTAAGTAATGGGACAAGATGTGTATCTTATCCCATATGTGTTCATTTACAGAAAATTATTAATCATGTAGTAAGGCAAAACTTGTAGAACACATCTTCTCTTATGCTGTAGTTACCAAAAAGTTTATTTTACTGATTTGTTGTATTTGTTGTATATTCTTGACCTCCACATTACGTAAAAGTCAGCAAATGTACTCAGGGCTTGTTTTCTGCTGTGTATTGTATATCAATAAAAAGTGTGCGTCATTATGATGTACATATCAGTTTCTTTCTACATTCAGGACCAAAAATGTTACATGTTCTTCCCTATCCCGAATTGAAATCCTGAAGCTAGTATTGTGAATCAAATCGATCGATGACCTGAGTGTACCGTTAATCTCTTACTACATAGACGATGGATCACGGTTACACTGTGTGATTTTGTGTTCCAGGCTCGGATGGTGACGACGAGCTGTTTGGGGAAGTCACTGTAGCACCGACGAGAAAGAAGCTTGCTGTGAATGAGGAGAAGGAGCTCCACAGCCCGGAACAATCAGATCTCGAGGCCATAGAGACACAAATTCTACCACAGCTGCAGCCTTCAGTTCAGACATCCAACTACATGGACTGCACAGAGTCCAATGATGATGATGATGGTGATGAAGATCTGGAGGAGGACGGACTTCCTGCATGTCGGTCAAGTGAGGATGCCACACCCACGCCATCTTGCTTAGGTATGTCCCCGCCCCCTCCGAAGCCAGCTCCGCCCAGCTGGAGCACGTTCTTCACAGCAGCAGAGCCGGTTGTGACCGACGACAGCTGTGAGCTGGAGAGCGGTCAGAACAGCCAGACCTTGTCTACTGATCACACGTCGTCACAGTCCCCCGAGCTCTTCAACGATGACGATGAATCCGAGTCAGATCACGTGACTTCCTCTCAGTCGACGTATGTATCAGAGACCGCTTTAGAGAGCCTCAGTCAACTCGACACAGTGCCTGTACAGTGTAACACCATGCACACAGGGAACGGTTTCCAGTGGCCGGTTGACACACAACCAGCTTTGACTGACACTCACCAGGACCAATGCGACGTCGCCGACCACACAGAACCAGTTTCAGATTCCCAGGTGTCATCTGATTTTGATCTGCCAATGACTCCGGGCTCCAAGGCTCCGCAGCCTGAGGAGCTGAAGGAGCTGTACAGGAAGTTGGCCGCTGGAGAGGACGTGACCACCAAATATCATCAGCAGGGATCAGTCTAATCCATGGGAGTGATCCTTTTGCCAAATGAATAAAAACCTTTTGGATCCTCCTACCAAAAACCATGCATCATAAACCATTCTTAAAAAGCAATAATTATTGGATTTTTGATCTAAAAAAAAAAAAAAAGAATAATTATGAGTTTCTAGCTCATGAGCTGACCATTCCAACATACATTTCTGGTTATAATGAATATAATTAATAAATAGGAAGATATAAATTAGCATGATAGACATGGAGAACAGGAAGTTGTTCAGGAAAATAATGAAATAGCCTTAACTGTCTGTGATGATTTTTTTTTATAGCATTGCGCTGTTGAAGTCTCGATTCTGCTTGGTCAGAAGGTTTATATCCACTGGCTCTGCTACCTTAAGTAACAGTTTACACAAGGAGTTATACAGCAAACGCTGCACGTAAACAGATGAAAAAAAATACAATACGGAGATGGTTCTTTAACACTTATCGAACAATTTTCAATTTTGGGAGAATTTTCAGGAATTTGGGTTTTCCAGATTCTTGATAACATGATAAATCTGTGGTTGGTTTTTTTTTGTTTGTTTTTGTCTCACTGACTTGAAGCGAGGGGAAAAGAGTGAGGCTGGTGAGGGGCCGACTTCACAGCTGCTATAATGTAACGGATTACAGGAACCGTGTTTCTTAATTCCTAGATGTTCCTGTACAATGTAACTGAAAATGGATTCATTTTTCTTTCGTAAAAAAAAAAAAAAACAACTTCTTGGCAAATTCCTGTAATATCAAACAAACAAAGCCCTCTCTGAGAAGCTGTTATTGGAAAGTAATCAACTGTAGGTGGTAGGAACTCTGCTTAACATCACACCACCCCATCGCTGATTGTTTTCCTATAAACAGCACACCTTTAAGTGTTTTATTCCTCACATTAACAATGTTTATGCTGTTTTGATGTTCATATACGGTCTACAACCACCTCACCTAACTTTTTACCTAAAAACAGAATTTTCACACAGATATTTAATGTTCATATAAATGTTATTACGTAGTCTATGTAAATAAATGACTGACTGAGCTGTCTTAATGAAGTAATCACATTTTAGAACAGCCAGGCTATGCGAAACAATTTATATATACACGTCCCAAAATGAAAGTTTCTTAAATGCTAGGTATACAGAACTGTCATGGCTTCCATACACATTTATAAACATCAGACACATAAAATTTACTTTACATAAGGATCAGAGTCAAGTTCAGGAGATGCTGCAGATTTTACATGTCCTCAGCTTTGTTCATTTATTTTGGGACCAGTTATGCCACGTTATCACCATTACATGTGCCTGATACAAGTAACTGAGCTACTACCTCAGGAGATCAGATGTGCCAGAACATAACCGTCACTTGTCTTGTGCGTCACGTCAACTTTGATAGCGGACACTTGTTGAAATAAGCCTTTATAAATGTCCAGCGTTCTAATTTTCTGAGCAATTCCATGCGTCGTGTTTTGCTGATTCAATTCATGCTCCAAGCACTATTTTAAACTTGATTTAAAAACGCTTTGTTGAAAACCTCCTTTGTTTATTGCCATTTTATGTTCAAATAAACTCGACACCTTGTGTAGTTTCTTTGCATCAGTTGTCACGTGTAGACTGCATGAGTATCAGTCTAACCACATGCATACATTACTCCACCTTTAGAACAGAGCACCAACAATATATTTAACTACAGCTGCTAGACTAACGTAAGCGTAACGTAAAATGGTAAAAGGTGTTTCCTGGTGTGCATGACTAAAAAAAAGGTTTTAGGGATCCCAACTGACCAAAACAACTCTGTGGTTCTAAAGACACTCAGGAAGAGTTTCTTGTGTAACTCATTTTAAACAGCTTATTACGCACATTGTGTGCTTGCATTTATTTTCATTAGGTAGTAAATAACATTGTCACATATGCTTTTGATAGAAAATACATAAAAAAACAAACAAACAAAGAATTTGTGATGAAAGTGTTTGCTGGCAGAAAGTAGACAACCCCCCCCCCCCCAACAATAGGGTGCCATTATTTATGCACTATATTCAACATGTTCTATCTTCGCCTTTCCCGTAACTAATCAATCGAGCATCCCGTGCTGTTCTTACGCTACACTGCATATTGCTCAACTGTTTTAATTAGTGCAGCGCTTGTTTTGACATTTACTGTTAAACTCAAATTGCATATAAAGACTTCGAATGAACAAAAAACCCCATTTATTTAAATGTTCGATTTAATGAAACGTTCGTTCGAGCGAACATACGGTTGTTTCGGAATGCCCAGGGTTTCTACAGACCACATGCATTACAGGTGCTGTGGTTTAGACGTTAATATAGTACAGCATGAGTGTATAAAGGTTTCCTATGACGCTGCTGCAGCTGTTTCTATAGTAACAGCCTCCGATCTGCCGCTGCCTTGCTCTGTACATGTGACGTGAAGTGAACCGTCTCTGAAAAAGATGCACACACACACACAGCTTTAGTAAAGCAATACACTACCACTGTGCATCTTCTGCATGTAAGAACTGTAAGGCTCTTACAGTTACCTCTTCATTGTAACCACTGTGACGATATCGTGCATCTCCTCTTTAGGTTCAAGGTCCCTAAGAACAATCTGCAGGACACAAATTGGGGAAAAAGATTCAATCGATGCTGCATGTACTATGTTGAGCACAATGAGTGAACTGATTAGAGTGAACTGTAGGAGACCTGTGCTAAAGGTTTCTGGGCCTGGTACAGCTCCAGGCACACTGACGCCAGGCTACCGGGACCCTGTAGCGTGTGCTGGCGACGGGCAGGGAGGGGCGTGCCGGATGGAAACAAGACGGTGAAGATGTCTGCCCCAGAGTCGTCCACTTCCTGTGAGAAGAGAGAGTCAGATCAGTAAGCCTCTGTTTGGACAAAGCACCCCAAAAGGACATTATGAATTTTTTTGTGACCCCCAAGCCTTTAGCGTTTCAGTTCCTCGTTATTTACAGGCTTGCTTGTTAATTCATATTCAATAGACGCAACTGCTGTTTTTCCACTGAGTCAGAGCCACTTGATGTTGTTGAGGAAACCGTGGAGGTAGATGGACGGAGAAATCTGTCCTTTTTATTGTCGAACTCCTACACAAGTAGCGAGTGTTAGGATAGCGAAAAAGATTAAAATAGCACGAACGCTCTTCATTTTAAATGTGGTTTTGTTGTCCACCAGGTTTAGTCAAATCTGACAACGCTGCTCAGTTTCTGCTTTGCTCTTTAACTCTGCTTACTGATTAAAGGCTTGTGCATGTTCAGATGATGTACACATGGTACTACTGAAATGACTAATGTCAGTTAAAACACAGAAACCACATTCAGAATCTGGGATGTTTTCCATTTAAAACTGGAAACATTTAACATTTAGGATTTTGATACATTTAAAAAAAAAAAAAAAAAAAAAGGAATTGAAGATTCTGCACAATTTCTAGGTCAATACTAAAGATTTACACAAATTTGCCCCTGTTAAATCCTTTGTACAAAATCTCACATTTTCCTTAAGTCTCATTCATTTTCGTTAGTCCATTAGTCATGTAAGTAGCTTAGTAGGAATATTGTCTTTTTTGGAATAAGGGCAAAAAAAACCTAACTGCTTTGTGCATGTAAACGTTATTTTCCACGTTAGTTCATGACTAAAGCTTTGTTGCTCATTCTGGAATAAATGGAAACAAGTCTTATCACAAGTTTTATACTGAGGACATGGTTCTAAACGATTGAGAAATATATATATATATATATAAACAAATTGTCCCAATTTATAGATTTTCTAAATTCGTTCCAGTCGTACAGTTCACTCCAGCATTTCCATGACCACTATCATCATAAAGTACAAACTTACTACAAGGCCGCAATGTAACAACAGAATAAATGGTTAATTATACGTCCGGAATATTTCGAGATCAGCTGAATCACTAAAAACTTTTGCGGTCAGGGTTTCTCTCTCACCTTGACCATTATGTCACTGGCACAGCAGTCCACAGTGATGGAGTCCTCGCCCAGGTCCAGGCTGTCCTTGCCCACCAGGATTCCCGCCTGCATGGCCGCGCCCACCGGGATCACCTCGTCAGGAGGAATCGAGCACAGCAGCTCCACGTCTGGGAACAAGTCTTTGATCATCTGCTGAAGTTTGGGAATCCGTGCCGAGCCTCCGCTCAGGACCACCTGCAGAACGGGTTACAGGGTCAACACTAAACTTACTTACACGGCTTACAGTGACTGAAGGACAGCGTTTCTGTGATGTATGCTGCATTAAAAAAGTTGTATTCTTTTTTTTAAAAAAGGCAGAAAATCCTTGGGAGAAAAAACTTGTGTCTACAGTGTTCCTGAGTGATGTAAACAAACAAACAAACAAAAAAAAAGCACTGGACGGCAGAGTCAGTATCGGAAGGGATGGAATACTAAAGCTCCTCTATCACAGTGTCAAGCCAATCGTGCACTCATCTGTGACCTCATAGGTCTGGAAGAGGGCAGACAGCACCTTCCTGAGAGTTCAAACAAAAACAAAACAGGAAGTGGATTTCAAATGATCAAATTTGCACCCTCAAAAAAAAAAATAAAAATAAAAGTTTGATCAGTGTACTGCCAAGTCATCCTTCTGTTTTTGTCCCTGAAAGATGCTTTTTAATTGAATTAGAACCACTTCACAGTAAACCCCACACTCCTGGCTCCCCCTAGTGTTCATTACCTTGTTGACATCCGAGGTGGAGAGGTTGACTTGCTCCAGGAGTTTGCTGATTGGCTGGATGCTCTTACTGAACAGGTTTGAGCAGATCAACTCAAAGCGCGCTCTGTGAACACGCAAACACGTTTAGAGCTTTTTAACGTTTCAGTATATTAAACTGACATGCGGGTGGACCGAGTGCTTACCTGGACACATTACACTCAAAGTCCATGCCGTCATAGAGCGAGTCTACGAAGCAGTTGGAGCTGCCAAGTGTAGAGAGAGAGTGTTTGGCTACATCAGCGCTGTTCATCAGCTTCATCATCGCCCTCGGGTTCCCACTCACGTCATGCTTATACAACCTGTGGATGCACACAAACAATGAGCTCCAGTACACACAAACACACACTCACTCGATAGAAGTAGCTGCACACTCACTTTTTGAACTCGCCAGCCAGATACTGAGCCAGGGCTTGTGTGAAACTCTCGCCTCCGGTGCTGTGGTCAGTGTGTGTGGCGAGCACTCGGTACATCCCGCTGTTTACCTCCAGAGCAGTCACACTTAGTGACGTACCGCCGAGCTTATACACCAGCACATGGCTAAATGAAATGAGAGAATTAATATCAACGGAGAATAAAGCTGCACAAATCATAGTATCATGTTATACTGTTATACCGCATATAGTAAGAATATGATGAAAAAAGAACGCATTTTTAATTAAATTCGCCTCGACTGGGAGTTTGCAGATGATAAATTCCTGTGTAAAGAGGTTACCGTGAGTTAAAGACTGTGTAAAGCAAATTCAGACATTTGTTTCTAAACACCTTACACATGAAATAGTTACTAAAAACATGTGAAAAGACTGAAACTATAAAGTACCGAATTCTTGAGTCAGCCCGTTAAACAGTTTTTCATCATTTTTGTGTTCCTGATTTTTTGGGTGGGTCTGAAATGTTGATGCACCGGAGCTACTTAATTAGCATAACCCCTCCCCCAAAACACCACCTTATAAACATTGGAACTCATTAACATCTGTGTTTGTGAGTTATTAAACTTGCTTCACGTCCAAGATGGCGACACGGCACCATCACAAAGCGGCCACTCCGGATTTCTTTGTTTCTCAGCGTTTCTACGGCATATGGACACCGGAGCAAACGGACGGTCTGTGGGGGTTAACCTTTAGCTTAGCTCGTGCGACAGCTCTCTTGTCCTGCTTCTGCCGTCGTTCCTCACGCAGCCTGGATGGTTATTCCGCTGGGCTTTTCAGTACTCAGGATCTCCGGTGGGATAGAGTCCAGGCTTTCAAAGATGTAACTCAGACACCGATTTTTTAATTTTGAGCAGTTCGGCTCGTCCAAAACGTAGACATTATGTGAGTGGCTGAACATAATGAACACGTATGCTTGGGCGTGGCTTGGTGCGATTGGGTGTGGTTTCGTCACTTTCAGATGACACGCCCCCAGGGTATCGGAGAAGAGAATATTGCTATTTTTTCCCTGACTCTGAAAACTAATTATATATACATCTACACTTCACTTTTTTTTAATCATTCCAATTCGGCTGGGAGTTTAATAACATTTCTCAGTGCTGTGATGAACTCCAGAACACATACAGCTTTACTCCTTTACACTGTCTTTAACATGTAAATGCTTCATGGTGATTACGCTGAATTCTGATATCGCCTCCTTAAGGTTTTCTTCACGGTGGTGACAGTGATCATCCTAATGTGATAGGAATACACGTAGCATGTATAATTGACACTTATCTTTATTTTTTGGTATCTGATGCAGCCTTAAAAGGAATTTAACACTCCCAGTTTTATCATAATACTAATTGCCAACATTACCCATGTCACCTAGCTAACAAGCAGATAATTTTCTTACTAACATTCTTTCCCAGACAAGGAAACGTAAATCATGTACTATATGGGAAAAGAATGTTAATATAAGAGTTTAAGTAAATTTCGACTCTACTGTAACAGCAGCACAATGTTAATATTAATGTGTTCGTTCTAATAGGCCTTGTGTCTAGAATAACTTACACAGCGACTCTTAAGTGCATGCACTTGATAATACGGTGAGATTTTCTGTAAGGAGACACGCCCTGAGACGCTACCTCTTCCCTGCTGGAGAGTCCTGGCCGATGCCGTAGGCGAGGAGTGCAGCAGAGGGTTCGTGAATCAGACGGAGGACGTTGAATCCGGCTCCTTCTGCAGCGTTCCTGAAACGAAGCAGCACCAGAGTGCAACACGTGCCATCACACCAAACACTACTTTAACACCTTAACACATAGACAGAGCATTTTTTACATTTATTTTCCAGTCTCATACCTTAATGCGTTTTTCTGCATCTCTCCAAACTCGAAAGGCACTGTGATGACGGCATCCTTTACATCAGAGCCCAAAGCTGACTGAGCCGTCTCTGCGCACACACACACACACACACTTCTTTAAAAAAAATCAATCAATCACAGGTCAGTACCTGACAGTATCCTTCTGACTGTCAACTGAATTTTTAGGATGCCTTCACACCTATTAGTCTGTTTGTTAAGTCAGAATCAGAGTGAAATCGATTCTTCTGGTTTGCTTGCGATCAGGTTTGGTATTACACAGCACATACTTGGACATTTTTTGAGCAAAAAAAAAACAAACAAAAAAAAACAATGTAGGCTGATGGACATCTAGGGCTGAAAGTGCACTTTCACTCAATACAAAATTAAGCAATGTAAAAAGCTAAAACAAACACCATGCCAAGTGTGTGTAGAAATGACAAACACTGACTAACTCATTAGATAATTCTGTAGGTCATTCGCTTCAAAAATATGTGCATCCTGTCTTTCTTTGTCAGTCCAAATACCTAGATCACATGGCATTTCTGCAGTGCTACAGCTGTCCTTTGGCTCAGTTTAGCAGCTCAATATCCACAAAAACAGACTACAAAAAACATCAGGCGTGTTTTATTCCTGCAGTGAGTCGACTCGGAGACCACATCCTGACTTACCTTTCATCTTGTGGAAAATCAGCCTGGCTACATCTTCAGGGGACACGTACTTGGTCGTCTCCCCCGTGTCGAGTTCATACATGGGCAAATCCCCTTTGTTGACAGTCTAAAGTTGTAAGAAGAAGCATGACCAATGAACAAATTAATACATAATGTGTTTTGAGTAAATATTTCCCCTAACAAATATTATATTCCTTCCAGTAATAACATCTCCATGTTCATTAATAGATCAGAAAAGTTCGCTGATCAGAAACAAACTCACTGTGCATTTGCTTTCATCTCTGTGTGTCCGAGCCTCAGGGTCATCATAGCTGAGGGAAGATAATGCTTAAATTATTTCAACCCTCACATTCTTTTAAGGTCTTGGATCAAGAGACAACACAAAGGCAGAGGCATAATATTGAGTGCAAAAGTTTGTATCCCTGGGCAGAACATATTAAACATAGATCATATTTTATGTTGTCCTAAGGGTGTGTAAACTTTTACATGCAATTGTACACAAAATGAGCAGTGGGTTTTTCGGTAGTTTAAAAAAAACAAGCTGTTTGGAAGAAAAGCATAATTGGATGCCTTTAAAAAGGTCATCTGTCCTGATCAATAAGCTCCATCTAGTGATTTGATTTCGCAAAGGAAAAAGGCAGAGCCGTGAGACGTACCGCCTGCCGAGAATCTGCTTCACTTTCACCACAGTATTGGCAGAGTTCCTTATTCTGCCCTGCTTCGCCGCGATTCCAACAATCTGAGCAAAATAGCAACATAAATAAAAGAAACTATCGTGACTCCAATATAAACGTCACTGCTGTCAAGTCTAAATGAGAGACAAACATTAAGAACAAAAGAATAGAAATTGTACTGATTTCAACAACATAGGCTTAAAATGTATGCATAGCGCATAGATAATTTAAGAAACAATGCGACACAGACAGTTCTCCAGAATTATTGGCACCCTTTATAAAGACAAAGTGCCTAGTTAAGTAGCTTAATCTAACATGAAAAATATGAGAAATCAAGATTTTAATTTATTCTAAGGGAAAAAACATCAATATACATATACATGTAGATACAAAGACCTTGGTATCTGTATTGTATGTTTTACTGCTGTGCTTTCAAGGTGTTTGCTTTAAGTGTTCAATTCAGGGTCATCTCTGCTTGGTGTGATACCGGTTTACATAATGAACCAGAACCTGAATATCAGTGTCATCACCAATACAGGAATGAAACCCTGGACTAGTACCAATTAGGACTTTTCTGATCCAATTAGATCTGAAATTATAATGCTTCAGCATAGAAAGACATCCTGTACAACTGAGTGCATTCAAATTTGTAGGGGAGAACCACATATGGCTGGGATGGTCAGGTGTCAACATAATTTATAGTGTATGCATAAAGACAGAGTGCTTAAAAGGTGTCTTGTTTAGGTTTAGCTGAAGGTCAAAGGTCAGGAATGAGTAGTGACTTGATGGTGATGTTGGCTGAACCTGCTACAACTGAAAAACTTTATCCAGTTAGATCCAAGAAAGCCAATCCTGTCACTTTCTCTGACTCTGGTGCTCATTTAAAGCTAAGTGAGTAGAAGTCTTGTACAAAGATGCATGTGTCAGTAAGTGTAGTGGGATGCTTATTATTATTATTATTACTATTACCTGTTCAGTTTCTCTGTAAGCCACAACAGCTGGAGTGACTCGGTCCCCTGCGTCATTGGCCACCACATCAGCCCGTCCATCCTGACACAGATAAAAACACAACCCAATGATCCTAAAACAAAGCTACCCCTACTTTTTTATTTCACAGGTAATTAAATATACATGCTGATATGCACTGAAAGCAATGCAGGACTCTAAACTCATTACTAGCCTGTTAATAATGTGTTAATAATGTACACAGCTAACTTTGTGTAGTGCAATTAGCCAGCTAGGTTAAGGTTATAATGAAGCCAGTTAGCTTAAGGTTATAATAAATAAAGTGTTGAACAAATTATAAACACAACGTTCAATATTTACCTTAAATACTGCAACACACGCACATGTGTATCCAAAATGTACGCCGATAGCTGCCATGCTTTCTACTCCACAGCGACCGGAAGCCGGTCCTCATCTCTTGCAAATAAAGTGGGCGGGATCTCTGTGTTAACCAATGGCAGATGAGTGTATAGAGGCGGGTTGATCAGCCTTGACCAATAGCACAGAGATATTTTGATTTCCAGTCGAAGTCCTAAAACTGCACAAACACACACTAGAAGACATGTATTCATATGTCCACAGAAATATAAGTAGTTAAAATAGTAAGGTTTTGTAAGTGATTTTTTTTTGTCTTAGTATTATGCTGTTTTGGACATAGCGTTACGGTTAGGTTGTGATTGACAGCGCCTTCAGCCAATTAAATCACAGGAAGAGTGCACGCGCTCCAATCCAATGAATGAGCAGTGCCAAATTTAGAAAGTGCTGATAATACTGGGTACTGTAGTCCTGAGAAAAGTGCGTCAGTGCTGAAATAAGCTCAAACAATATGCATTTAAACAACACCACTGCTGTGTTATGGCTTTTATGCGCTACTTTTGCAGTAACCGCATCAGAGACGTGTGAAGGTGAGGTCTGGGCTTCTCAGGTTTCCGATCGCATGTTGTAAAAATAGAAACAAGGCAGACATGAATGTGGCAGCGAAGACTGCGAAGTGCATGAAGTGTAAAAGGAAAACGTGCATGCATTTTGATGAAGTCCCATAAATAGTTCCGCTGACAATTTCGTTAATTACTCAGACTGGAATTGCACTAGAATTAATTGTAAGCTTGTAAATATTATAAGCCTTCACAATTATTCAGTTCAATAGCTTTTAAGGTGCAATCAGGATCTGTGACACTGAGCTTTGCCTGTACACAGTGTACCAAAATAAAGTGTGTGAATTATTTTGCATGCGTGTAAACAGTAACTCAGCACACCTCTCAACACACCTCCTGCCAACAGTTGTGCCAAATGTTCTGATATGTAAATGAACGTGACGATTCAGATGGTATGCAAATGAATAATATGACGTCATCTGAAGCGACCTATTGGGAAAAGTCCTATTCCGGGATTAGACTGCACGCAATTTTTGTCTTTCAAGATGGTCACCATGTCAGATTAGTGTTGTAAATTCTTGCCAAGTCGTGTTCGACAGACCAGCAACACTACAAATTTGATGTTGGCTGATCATCATCACGTGCTTGCATGTGACCGGGGAGAAGAGTAAAGAAACTGTCAATCATGGCTACAGAAGGAACATCAAGGAACATGTCATAGGATTGGTCAAATTAAGCAAGAATATATAAAAAATTCTGACATGCTAGACTTTTCGTCAGGGTGTCGTGGGCCATCCCCGACTCCACATCGCTGTTCTTCGATTACGTAACACTACAAGGCCCATTCGTCGTTCCTGGCATTCGTATTAGGGCCTGACGCTGGAAATGTTCTCAGCCATGACAAAAATGTGTCAAAATCAGGCTGAATTTGTGTAGTCTGATCACAGTATTAGTCACTTTCCCTGACAAGAGTTGGCATTGTATAAGTGGTGTTGGTTTAGTTTTTTTTACTGTTCACTGTCTTGGTATGTGTGTCCTGTGTGTTTGGGGTGATTCAGGGGTTAAGGGGAGGCTCAAGTCCAACTCCACGCCCTGGAATTTTGTTTATGTAGTGAGGATTTGTTTTTAAAAATTAAACTTGCTTTTATTACCTAAGGCTTAATCCAAAAAGAGAGTTTAAGACAAGGAAAAAAGAAGTGCAAGGTGAGACAAACAGTGGTGGTCTGGAATGCCGACTGGATGGATGGATGGATGGATGGATGGATAGATAGATAGATAGGAAATTGTGGAATCATCATTAAATGGTGGTTAAGATGATTTTAACTTCAGACTGTGTGTGTGTGTGTGTGTGTGTGTGTGTGTGTGTGTGTGTGTTGTACAGTGTGTGTGGGATTTTTAGAGCGTCTCTACAGGTCCTTGGTGGCCACTCACAGAGAGCTATCCTCAGCACTTGTAGAGGAGGAGCTTATGAAAGCATGTGCTGAAGCTACAGGGAAAGAGAACCGATTGGTAAGACACACACACATACATACACACACCCCTCTAGTGGTTGGGACCCCTGTGTTCCAAAAGATAGTAAAAGATGTTTCAATATAAAATATTTTAAAATAATCTACTGTCCCTTGTGAAAGTATTTGCTCTACACTGAAGACATCTGTATTATATTTTTTTAATTATTTTTCTCATCACTTGAAAGATGGGTGGGTTCAAGCAAAAGTTGCCATGTTCTAAGAAGTTTAACATCTCAGTTAATAAAAGCTGAAATTCTGATCTATCATCTCATAGTCATCTTTTGATCTCAAACCGAAATGTATTCAGTGTACAGCAAAAACAAAAGAATGGGCCTTGCTGTTCCAATACTTTAGGAGGGAACTGTATCTTTTTTTCCCCATAAAACTGAGCTAATATATTACACTTCAATACATCCCAAATGCCTACTAGAATATTCATGTCAATTCTTGAAAGAACACTGGAACTCAATTATATATCTGAGGAGCTTTCAGAAGCATTTAAGCAGCAGTTTGCTATACATTAGAGTTGTTTGATCTCAGAGTTGTAGTTATAGTTTTTTTGGGGGGAATGAAAAACATTTTTCCTAGATAATGTTACTAAAATAATCATAGCAGTATTGTGACCATGTTACTTAAATAGAAGAGTAAATCAGAAATTCTTCTGATATATGAATGTAAAATTTAGCACTTAGCTCAAGGTCTCATTTTTTTCTTTTTCTTTCCGCATGTGACTCGCTCAGTGTTATTACCTTGGAGCCTCAAGTGACGCAGCAGCGAAAGTGACCGGCGAGGTGAGTCGCCCTCTCAGTGCGCATGTCCCGGTGCAGAAGATTTGCCAGCGACTCCAGCACAGAGACCAGCAGATCTGTGAACTCCGATATGGTACGAGCCCAGTCTAATTCATGGTTTAAAGAAAACAATAAAGGAAAAGGAAATCTTCAGTTAAAACTCCAACTGATATGATTTTCCTCTTGAAGCAAATAAAGGAAACTTCAAGTTTAGCATTGTGTAAAACTGCATGATCTAAATCTTTACACACTCACCTTAGAACTCAGACATAATTACCTCAGCTCAGACATGCAGCCTCAGTAACACCATTTCTACATAAAATAGCAGAATATGCTACTAAAAAATCGGAGCTATTTAATCATCTGAATAATTCCCTACGCCCACTAATGATCTGAGTCTGAGTCACACCAAGCTATATGTTAAAAATGAAATTTTCTGTTTCTGTGATGGCCTTTTGCACATTTTTATAGTTAACAGTATCAGACACTGGATCATCAAATTTAAAGGTGCACTATGTAGGATTTAGGGGGATCAATTAGCAGAAATGGAATATAATATGCATAAGTATGTTTTTATTAGCATGTAAATCACTGTAACTATGAATTGTTGTGTTGTTGTAAGATTAGAATGAGTCCTTTATATCTATGTAGGGAGTGGGTCCGCTTCCACAGAGCAACCATGTTGCGTTGCTACAGTAGCCCAAAATGGACAAACCTCTGCAGAGTGACTTCTTAGTGGCCAGAAGAAAACACCAGAAGGAAGACAAAGGAGATGAACGGTAGACAAGGAAGAAGAAATAAGAAGAAAGGAAGACAAAGAGGCAGAAAGAAGAGGAATCAGTGTTTGCTGATGCTGGCTAACAAGTTTGAGAACCCAAATTTTGAGAAATGGAGGATCATACTTATTATTTAGCACGGACAAAGCAAGGGAGTGTGAATGTAACTATTTGGAAGTATGCCACGGAAACCTGACCGCCACCGTACATTCTAATACAGGCTTGGAAAGGGTATTCAGTTGGTTAAATCCTACATAGTGAACCTTTAATATACTGGACAACTAATCACTCATCACTTTAAGGTGTGTCTGATGATTTACGCATGTGATGCTGAACTGGTGTCTGTAAGCTTTTACCCTGATTTACAGCAGATTTATAGACAGTCGGAAATCAGTGTACAAACGGCACAGATTAAAATTTTTGATTCAATTCAATTTTATTTGTACAGTACTTTTAACAACAGCGAGGAATAACTGCCTGAGACAACATGAGGAAGAACTCTTCTTCTAGGTGACACCTGATCGTGGAATTATAAATCATTACCGCATAAAGGTCTAGAAGTGTAAAGACAAACAGTAATGAGAGTATTATAGGAATAAGAGTCCTGGGATTAGCACAGGACAGTCTTTATGATTACAGCAGCAAATCTACTGTATCCACAGATACAATGATTAATCATGGGTATAAACTGTTTTTGGGACGTGCAAATCTTTAGGGTTTCCATGTGGGACCGTCCATAAAAGCAGAAAATGAGTCACAAGTGCTGAAGCTCCAAACAGAAGTAGAGCATCCAGATGAATCAGTCAAGTCCAGAAGGCGAGATTTTCTTTCTCCTAAATTAAATTTTTGGCCAGCCAGAGTGAGTCAGGGTATATAAAAGGTTTTTTTTTTTTCAACCTGACTTTGGATGTTCTAATAGAGTCCACTGGTCAAAGACTCAAATCTGAACAAATCCCTTGACATCCACAGTTAATTAAAATTAAGAGTGAGGAAATGTATAGACAGGAAGTACAAGCTGCAGTGAAGCTCCTCAATGGAGAAATAAACTTTTATTTCTGGCCCATGAACTACTCAAATAATTACAACCAAACAGTTACTGAACATTTAAATGGACCGCATAAGGAAAGATTGCTAGCTTGTTAGTCACATTTTACTAGCTTCGTAGTTATAGTCTTCTTTAAGTGTGGCTGTTTGTTTTGTTTTTGCTGTCTGTCAGTAGCAGAAAATCGCATAAGCTTGGTTTCAATGCAGCAAGTCCCGACTTGGGTCGTGTGTGATTCTCAATCATTTAACTTGTGTCATGTAGCGCATCTCCGATGTTACTCGTTAGCTATAACAACTTCACAGGGGCAGATCAAAACTAAGCCAACAAACTTCAGACATTAAACATGTGCTCAGTTGGTATAGATTGTGTAATACCCCTAAAATGGAGAGTGTTGAAAACGCTGTTGGCCCCATTTTAGTTTGAAAACTCTGGTTACGTTTTAGTGTGGACAGCCAGAAACGTAGAGTTTTGGAAACAGACACAGACCCAGTGTCTTCCTTCTGGAAGGAAGCAAAAGACATCAGCCTTGACTACCAGTGGTGAATGCATCATGGATAACAAATTATAAGCGTTGTTGACCTTGTTGTCTTTGCTAGCAGCTGTTGTACAGTTAAATTCTGCATTTTATAATGCTGCTACTGTCTACATGTGCAGGAGGCAAGCTATTATTCCAGTGATCTACAACTAGGCAACCAACTGCAGAGTAGACAATCTGCTTCCTGTTTACACCAGCTCACGCATGCCCAGAGTATGTGAATGGTCATGTGATATGCACTTTCAGGCATGTATGGATGGAGATCATTTCTGATACAGAACTAAAGCGCTCTTTTTGATGGAGATCTTTTTGGTTTTTAAAATGCCATTGTGGACTGGCCTTAATGGGTAAGCAGCATAGATGATGGATGGATAATGGTTAGGTAAGGTTTAGTTTGGTTGAGTTACCTAAAATTAGATTAGCTTATATATGCTTTGGCTCTGTTCAATTAGGTAATGTTAAGTTAACAGATAAGCGGTATAGATATTGGATGGATAGATGGATGGACTTATGAAGTCTGGAGTATCAGAGCTTTGTAATTTGTCTCGCAGACATTCCACAATTAAATCTAACTATTAACATTAAAATGTGTGGCATGTTGTTCATTAATAAATTGAACGTTGTGATCATTTGCAATTGATTGTGGTATAAGCAGAATAACACACAACAAACTGAGCAGTTATATGAAAAAAACCTTTTCACGTTGGGTCGTATCACTCCACCACAGCATGGACTATTTTCATATAATCCCTTACTTAAATGAATAACAGTGTCAACCTGAACTTAACTTCTTAACATCCCAGCTTATTACTTCAAGTATTATCCTGTAGCATATTACTCAGTAATTACAGTAAAACTAATCATAAAGGTATGTAATTTGGAGCGTGAGGAGTATAAGTTTGAACACACTGAAGGATTCTGGGAGCTCATGGGTTAAAGCAGTTCCAGTTTTCAGTCACTGGGTTCATACATATCCTCTGCTTATACTAACATCTTGCATCTATGTAACATTGTGCTATATGTGTGTTCCAGAGCATCAGGTGCACGACTGGAGCCGAGAGGCTCTGTCTAAGATGCGGGTGCTGGAGCTGAAGCGAGTGTTAGCCTCTTGGGGAGAGGAATGCCGGGGATGCCTGGAAAAGACTGAATTGATCGATCTTATCCAGGAGGTGGCCCCCAAGCACAGCCCGGCTCAGCCCACAACACATTCATCTGAACTCTGAGGGCTTCCTGGTGCAGCTTCATGCTGAGGACATGCAATGCAGATCTAAGAGGTCCTCCTCGTGCAGCTCTGAGCTGAGGACACAGACATATAGATGAGGTTCTGTGATGCCATGATTGTGATTTGGTGGTGTGATGGTTTTATTGAGCTGTACAGCTTAAACAATATATGAATCGGATCTGAAGAAGTGCTGATCAGTTCTGTGTCCTGCATTTTCTTTGTGAATAAACAGAGGAAGCACTTGAGAGTATTACATGGTGCTGGCCATCCCATACAGTGCCTTGCATAAATTTTCACCCTCTATTAACTTTGACACATTTTGTAGTGTTACAACCTGGAATGAACTAAATTGGAATTAATTGTGAACGAACACAAAATAGCCTATAATATGGACGTGAGAAGTCAATATAGTGTGCAAAATTATTTACAAATAAAAAATGTGTGATTGCATAAGTATTCACCCCATTTCAGCAAAACCACCAAATTAGTTCTGGTGTAACCAGCTGCTATCAAAGGACATATAATTAGTTGAATAGGGTCCACCTTTGTACCATTAATGTGTCAGATGATCTCAAAATAAACACACCTGCTCCTGGAAGACCTCATAGTTAGTTAGAAAACATACCTAAACAAACATCATGAAAACCAAGGACCAATTTCTGGAAAAGTACCAATTGGAGTTTGACTATTGAAAAAACATACCACATTTGAACATACCACGAAGTATCATTAAATCCACGATTGAAAAATAGACAGAATATGGCACAAATGTTATTCTGCCTAGCGGAGACAATTAAAAAAATCAGCGACCGAGTAAAAAGGGGATTAGTCAGAAAAGTAGTCAAGTGTATCTCTGAAGAATGGAGAGATCCACAACTCAGATGGGAGAAGCTGCTCACAAAAATACTCTGGGCATTCCACAAAACATGGTTGTGACTCAGCAAACATGTTACAAAATGTTATCTGGTCTGAGTGAACTTTTTGGCCTTGGAATAAAGTCCTACATTGGGCAGAAATGCCTCACTGTTCTTTCCCACAGTGAAGCATGGTGATGGTAGCATCATAGTGGCAGTTGGTCTCTAGGTGATTTCAGCATAAATACACCTGGTTACCAGCGTAAACCATCTGTAATTCACACCCTGGCTTTCTCCTATAACAAACGTCTAGTGTATGTTTTTTGGATGAACTAACTATGCTGGCTGTAATTTATATTCAGTAACTTTATCAACTTGTGTCCTGATTAGTCAGCACTATATAGCGGTTGCTTATAATTTGCCTAGGGTTGAACGTATGGTGCATTTAAATGGAGGCTAAACATAAAGTAACTATCTTTCTCTCTGGGCCTGACAGTTTAGCTATCTACTATGTAGCGGTTACTATTCAAACAAATTGCTACAATGACTTTGTACAACTAATAATTACACTGTAATTACACTTAGTGTCAATCACAAACCGACTTCTGTGGGTTCCACCATACTGACAAACGTTAACATTGTGTCACAGGTCGTCTTTTCGACTTCAGAAGAGGTGAATATAACTAGAGCAGGATGTTCATATGAGAAATTTTCATAAAAATGTTGACCAACCAACAGTATTTCCAGAACTGCAGTGTGTTGCTGCTTAATATCTAATAAAAACAGGAGTTAAAATTCGACTAGCAGGTTCACATCCAGCGTACGTGGATCCTGAGTGTCTGTCAGATGCCGAAGCGTGAGTGTGCAAGTATGAATTGCATAATTGCTTGTGTCACACTTGTGACCTTCAGCGAAAATCGCATTGTTGTGATCAGAACATCAGACACACACTGAAAGCAGCACGCCCACACACCGCAAGATTGCCGATGTTTACATTTAGCTGGTTGCTATGGTGACGATTAGCATTTGCTTGCCTATTTCAGATGCTCCATGGTGGGGTTTTTTTTTGCTGACAAAGTTTCTATATCACTGAGCCAATCAGACACGTTTATCAGCCATGGGGCTCCATCTCTGTCACTCTCTCTTTTTCTGCCTCTCTTATCTTCTCCCTCATTCACAATCCCCAACTTGTTCTGACCAGTGCCTCTTCTCATCTATTATAGCAGTCCAGAGAATGAGAAGGAAGGAGAGATAGAGAGTGAGTGATACAGAGAGTGAGAGAAATAGAGAAGCAGGCCTTGCCCACGCTCTAGAGTGTGAGACTGAGACTCTCTCTCTCTCACTCTCTCTGAACAGTCACACACACACACACACACACACACACACACACACACACACACACACACACACACTCACTCACACAGCTAGTCAGTGTATCATGCTTGCACTGTGTGGGCTGAGCTGAGCATTCCTGTCATACAGTAACAGTCTTTCTGCCTCCGCTTTCTCTCTCTCTCTCTTTCGCTCTCTCTCTCTAGCCCTCCCTGTCTCCATCTTTCTCTCTTTTCTCTCTCTCCTTCTCCATTTTTTCCCTCCCTTCCTCTCCCCACATACACTTACAAATACACACATGCACACACACACATACACACATGTACACACATACACTCCCACAGAGCAGAGACGGATTGCCGGGGAGGAAGTCAAGATGGTATGCGATGAGGGTCCTGGTTGTATAGGGTAAGTTTATCTCCACTTAATATTGATTCCACATACATTAGTTGCTTGGGATGGTGTGTGTGTGTGTGTGTGTGTGTGTGTGTGTGTGTGAATGAAGACTTGGTGAGATCTTGTGGATGTGCTGCTTCTCAAACCTGCTTCTCACTGCATCCACTTTGAGTGAGCGTACATGGATGGGTGTGCGATTCAACATTATTTTCAACGATGAGAAGACACTTTACCCAGCAGGCACCGTCAGCTTGTGTGTGTGTGTGTGTGTGTGACTTGTAGGAAGATTGTAGACGTCCTGTTCTTGCGGTGAAGGTGCCAATCTAATCAAAGGTTTATTACACGAATGAATTTTAGACGATGTTGGAGCGCATATGCAAGATTAATCTCTCTCTCTCTTTCGCGCTCTCACCCTCTCGCTCTCTCTCTCTCACACACACACACATACACTTTCCTAGCCTTGCTCCACTCCATCCACGTCCCCGTTACCCGTCTCTGCCGCGCGTCTCCCTGATTCCCGTCGTGACTGAGGCCGATCCTCAGAGCCCCAACGCCCACGCGCTCTCGTCTCCTCTCCCCCTTTCCTTCTCTCTCTCTCTCTCTCTCTCACCCACTCTCTCTCATCTCCCCTCAGCCCCTCTCATGCTCCCCACCCACCACTTCAAGCGAGTGAGCCGCGTGTCCGTGGCGCGCGGTGCGTCTGCATCTGCGTCTGCTCCTCATCTGCAGCTCTGGCCCTTTTAGAAGAAGAAGAAGAAGAAGAAGAAGAAGCAGAAGAAGAAGAAGAAGAAGAAGAAGAGAGAAAAAGGGCAGCAGGCAAAGTTTCCCGCCGATCCATTTTTCTGGTTGCCATAGCGATGCGCGAGGACTTGGAGAGGTGCGGCGGTATTGGGATGCAGCGACAGCACTTTGCTCGCAATGTGAATTCACGCGCTGCCAGAGATGGAGCTTCTCCGAGACTGCGTTCGGAGCGAGCGACGAGGTGAGACGCGCGCGCCCACACACACTCACACACACACACTCACAAACGTGTACAGACGCACACACGTCGTCTTTGGTAGAACCAGGCGCGCGCGCGCGCGCGTGTGTGTGTGTGTGTGTGCGTGCGTGCGTGTGTGTGTGTGTGTGTGAGAGAGAGAGAGAGAGAAAGCATGAAAATGAACCCCGAGCTTTATCTTGGAAGAAGGAAGAAGGAGTGCGACAGCAGACTGTGGGAGAGGGCGCGCGCGATTAGTGATTGTGTGAGTGTGTGTGTGTGAATCCTACTTGTGGCAACTTGAAGCATGCAGTGTAAGTGTGTGTGTGTGTGTGTGTGTGTGTGTGTGTGTGTTTGTGACATAACCAGTTGTGCTGCTTCATTCCTGCTCCAGTATATTTCATCATGAATGCTGTTTCATGAAAATCAAAATGAAATCTTGATGAAATAATAACTAGCTGAAAAAGGAGAAATGAGAGGACACTAATCTGTCATTGGGTACACCTTTTATACCTTTAATGTGTGTGTGTGTGTGTGTGTGTTTTACCTAGAAAGGTACATAATGTACCTTTAATGCTGTACCCTAAAACTAATTACTGATATCATGTTCGAAGGTATTTCTAATTCACGTTTCCAGGTAAAACATACATAGTAAAGGTAAAACAGATAAGGGTACTAGAGACAAGGAAAACTACAGTTTAGTACCCTTTTTATGAGTGTGCTTTTGCTTGTGCAATAGACCATAATTATTTAATTAAACATAGCATGCGTTGTAAATGAACTTGAGTGCTTTGTGGCCTGCTATTTGTTTTATATTATTTATTTATTTATTTATTTATTTTTTGCAATATATTGCCATGCTTTATAAGCTCTGGAATTTAGGAGATAAATAGGCGCAGTTTGCCTCAGGGCCTGGAAGTAGGCCTGCACTCGGATTAAAAAAAAAGCTCAACTCTACTGCAACACTGTTGAGAGCTAGGTATGCATCAATTCCACTTGTCTTCATTTTCTACATCTCTAATACAATATCAGAGGTTTGGATATCATGTGGTATGATTTATTCACGTGCAAGATCTGAGCATCCGTGATAGGGCTGGGCGATATATAATCGTAATTATAGTCATAATACACTTTTCTGAGGTATCATGGGGATTGTTATGGCTTTTTATCCATTTTTCATGTTTAATGCTTGTAAAACATGTAAAACAGCAATGTTTTTAATCTACTGTCAGGAGATCATAAGTTCGAATGCCACAGCCGTCTGTGAATGGGAGTCAAGAGAGGCTGTTGGCAGGTGCACCTGTCAATCACAGTGACGCTAGAGGAACTTGAGCATCTGTGAGCTTACGTATGTAGAATAGGGTAGATAGCATTGCCCAGTGATTCAGCATGGACAGCAGTTTGAAAAGACGAGTCTCGGAGGAAACACGTGTTAGCCTTCGCTGGTTAATAGCTGCAGTGCGATAGAGGAGAGCTAGCTGGTGGGTATGAACCTGCGGAGGAACAAATTCGTCGAGAAAAACGGCGAAGTTAAGATCTATTAGATAACAAACTCTGGAAGCAGATTTGATAAAGTTTTCTATTGTCTGAATCTTTAAAATTGACATTTAAGATACTTAAAAACATATTTTTTACAGTCTCCCTCCTTTTCAGTGTTAATATATTTTTGTACACATTAAATAAAAGTATCATCAAACAATTGTTTCCCCCTGATTTCCTCCCTAATTTAGTCATGGCCAATTCCCACCACCAGGCAGCTCTCACCTATCACATGACAGCTACCAACCAGGGTGGGCGAAGGCTTTCACGTGTTTCCTCCAAAGCATGTGATGCTAGATGACCACATCTTTTTGAACTGCTGCTCATACAACGTCAGGGGCAGTGTAACACAGCTATCCACTTGTGAGATCATGCATGAGCTCTCAGATGCCCATGATTGGCTAGTGTTGCTGTAATTGACAGGAGAGAGAGAGTGAGGGCTGAGATTGTGTCACCCCTCCCGCCCTGAGAGGCCAATTTTGCTCTCTTGAGCTATCTTAAGCAGCCACAGACGGCTGTCTCATCTTCGAGGCTTGAATTTGCAATCTCACAATCGAAAGTTTTTCTGTTGTGCCACTTGGAAACCTGTAGAGCCTACGATTTATATTATGTCTAGAAATGTCTTAAAATGTCATGATATGATGTTATTTTGTCATATTACCCACCCCCTGTCCATGGTGTAAAATACATCAATATTCCTCTCAAGGTTTTTTCCATGTGTTGGATCAAGGAGTTTTTCCTCTCTACTGCCACCACTATAGGGATTTATATCTATGTATGGATTTCTGTAAAGCCTGTCAATGTCTGTTGCTAAATGTGCTCCATAAGTCAAATTGAATTGGATTGAATCAGTGTGGAAAATATGCAATCTGATCCACTGACTCCAGTATCGATCCTTAGTATCAGATTGGTACATTCCCATATCAATAGGAAGTGAAAGCATCTGTGTTGCCAAGTGTTGCTTTACACACATCGGAGGATTTTTCGTTCTTACTTTTGTCCTCTCCTCGGGAGGCTTTTACAGACTTCAAGGCTACTCTTATGTAACCATAAGAGTATGTGTGTAGCTGTGACTTTTCTCTAATGGTCCTCTAGTATCCAGGGAATTGGTTTGATTTGAGGACTTGGTAACACCTTCTGCTTTGTCTGCTTTGAAGTGATAATGAAGATTTACCTGCACCACAAATATACCAGCCCATGCATAATTATGAGCACACTTGGCATTAATTATGTACATACTTGGCAGTAGATACTGGCACCCTAAGTGTGCTATTATGTATGTACTGTTTTAGGGATTTTCATGAATGTGCTACAGAGTACTCATGTGCTGCCCTTCAGGAGATATTTTTAATTCTGTCACTCTCTATGCATTTAGGATTGATCAGGGGTGTATGTGGGTGGGAGGCAGCCGCTTTTATTTCTGGCCTGCTTTCAGTATATATATATATATATGTGTGTGTGTGTGTGTGTGTGTTTGTTTGTTCTGGTGGAGGAAAAGGCTAAGCTATCAGTGGTGCGCAGGCTTTCCTTCATTTCCTGACAAAACATCCAGAGGAGCCTTGGCTTGATCCAGTCGGGAAGAGGCGCAGGAAGTGAGGCTGAGATCACAGGAAGTGGTTTGTATGGCCAGAAGGACCAAGCTTGAAAACAAGGCCAGTGGAAGTTTCTAGATTAGAGACTGCAGAGGTACGGGTTGAGGTCTGCCGATGATGAGCGTTCAGACCATGTTCCAATTAGCCATGGCGCGTGTGCATGTGTCTGAACATGTGAGAGAGTGTGTGTGAATGCGTGGGTGTGCATTTGATGCTTTTGATGTATATGGAAAATGGAGGGTTGCTGTGAAGTATATTCATCCCTCTAGCTCATCCACTCCACTGCTAACTCCATACATTTATCAGTATATCCATCCTTTCATATTTTGGTCATATCACCCATGTCTACATTCAGGCTCATAAATATTTGGACAGCAAAAATATATATATATATTTTTTTGTAATTGTGACTCTGTACACCACCACAATGGACTTATATAAAGCAATCACGATGTTGGTGGAGTGTCCAACATTTAGGAATTACAGCCATTTTTTACAGTCCCTCCATTTTCACAGGCTCAAAAGTAATAGGAGAAACTAACAAAATTATTAAAATGAGCATCATTTTTAATACTTGGAGGCAAAGCCTTTGCAGTCAATGACCACCTGAAGCCTGAAACCCATGGACATCAGTAAATGCTATTTCCCCTCCCTTGAGATGTTTTACCCGGCCTTTGCTGCAGGTCATCGGTTGCTGCTTGTTTGTGGATTTTTCTGCCTTCAGTTTTGTCTTCAGTAAGTGAAAAGCATGCTCAGTTGGGTTGACTGACTCAGCCATTTAAGAACATCCTATTTCTTTACTTTAAGAAGTTCTTGGGTAGGTTTCATGGAATGTTTTGGGTCATTATCCATCTTTACTGTGACATGCCATCCTCATTTGACTGAATCCGAACAGAAAGTATAGCTCTATACACTTCAGAATTCAACCTGCTACTTCTATCTGCAGTCACATCATCAATAAATACCAGTGACCCAATTCCACTACCAGCCACACATGCCCATGCCCACCATGTTTGACAGATGTGGTATGCTTTGGATCATGAGCCCTTCCTTTCCTTATCTCTTTCCATTATTCGGATACAAGTTAATTATGGTTTCATCTGTCCAAGGAATTCTTGGGTGTTACCACTAGTTTGAGATAAACACTCTGTGTTCACATTCCTGAAGGTGTCTGTTGATTGTTTAATTTGACAATGGTACTCCTACCTCCATGAGAGTGTTCTTAACTTGGCTAGGTGTTGTAAAGGGTTTTTTCTTCAACAAGGAAAGAATTCTGCGATCATCCATTTAGCTGTCTTCTGTGGTCTTCCAGTGGTCTTTGGTTTTTGGCTATCTCTCTGAAAGATATGTATTGTTTTTTTCAGCCTAATGATGGCCTCCTTCACTTGCATCAGACCTCTTTGGACCACATATTCAGATTTCCCATGAACAGCGGCCAAATTCAAATTCAACCCTTGGAATCAATTCCAGACTTTCATCTCCTAAACTGTTAATTTTTATTTTTGTTAAACACTTCAATCACATCTTGATTTCTTCATTTTATATCCATGGTGGTGCTGTACAGAGGCAAAATTAAGAAAATACTTATGTAGCTGACTGTATAAAGTATATATGGAATGCAACACTATGGCTATTACCAACAGAATTTGATCATTTCCAATAACAGCATGTGTGTTATTCCTCTTATACCTCAGCAATGAGATCATACTTTTTATCCTTTTATAGTTACATTTAATAGGGTAAAATGTCAGCAAAACAGATTACTTCCAATTATCATTTACATTGTAACAATTATTGTTGCTGAAAAACCACAAAGCCTTCTGTTTTGAAGATGGCAGAAAACTAAAAGATACGGTTTTACCTTTGACTGACAGTGGAGACTCCTTCCAAAAAATGTTTAATAAACCAGTTCTCACAAAAAACATCACCATATCACTAATTATAAGCATTTAAAAATCAGTTTATGTGGACTGTCCTCCGCTAAAGTCCATGTCTAAATTATTACTGTGGAACTGATAATGTGTTAGATTAAACCTGTGATTTGCTTTGTAGCCAGAACTGCTATCAGAGCTGCTGTTTGTGAAAATTTATCTAGACCTGAAAATTCAATGGAATTCAGGAGAGTGTGGTGTATATAGAATATGTATATACCTAAATACATAAATACAGTTAATCCAGTACTGTGCATTCATTCTTAGTTACAAACTGTAGATTGCAAGAAGCTAAACAATCACTGGCAGTGGGTGCTAAACGGTTCTGGGTCATAGTCATAGTAAGATAAAGCTCTAACTGTACTGATCTGTAGTCACAGACATTAGCTCTTGGTGGATATATTAAAAACCACTCATTTTATTGGTCAAGATGTTTTAAAGGGCTTGCTGATTGGATAAAGTTCAAGCTCAGGGATCCATACCCTTCCTGTTGGAGTTTCCTTTTTCCTACTAGCTTTCCTGCTCTCCAGCATTCAGCATTAGGGCTGGGCTTGATGTTTCCTGAAATCTCTGAACTCGCAGCGACAACTAAGAAAATTCTGCCCTGTTACTCGTAAAACGTACTTAGAATAACATTTAAAGAACACTGCTGGACATTTGGAGGGATATTTTCCCACTGTTTTGAAGATTCCAGGGGAATAGAGCTTCACATGGGAAATCCAGACCAAAGGTGAATAATATGATACTATATTTTCTCATTAGACTACACAACAACTTTCTGAGCATATTATTAAATGCTGGTTATCAGTATGTGAATATGTTTCATTTGGCATTTGGTTAATGGTTATTAATGGCTAATGGAATAAAGTATATATATATATATATATCTTGATTCTAAGTAATAATATATGCTGTAGATACAGTCTTCAGTCATATTAAATGTTAACTCAGACTGCTCATATTGCAGTCATACTACAGCTCAGTATCATGATTAATGCTGCAACTCTTAAAGAAATAAAGGGCACAAGAAATGTCTAGCCATTATATATACACACACACACACACACACACATGCACAGATGCACACTAACACACACATATATATATATATATATATATATATATATATATATATATATATATATAGAGAGAGAGAGAGAGAGAGAGAGAGAGA
>JAQQZR010000004.1:4384717-4404776 GCA_030068235.1 Notoglanidium macrostoma | reverse complement strand
AGTTATTTCTGTGACCATTGTGAGTTTTTCTTTCATTGACTGAAGGGTACCAACAATTTTGTCCACGTGTGTATCTACTGATACACAGCACAGTTCACCTGTTAATACCTTATATATTATTGTGCTTCCATAACATAACTTAAATTTTTTTTATATGTACATTTATAGGTCAACTGAAGTTTACCTGTCTGCTTTGCAAAACATTGATGTCATTAATTAATCTAACATATGCAACATATCAAATGTCAATCTTTGGATAAAAAAAAAACCAATGTCAAAAGTAGCCTATTTGTGCTTGGAGATGGAATATTGGATGACAGGATGGTATGATGTGGCCTGGTGCTCGTCTGAGTTTCTCTTACCACCATGAAGTTCATTATTTGCCAATAACAGTGCAAAACAAAAGAAAATTCTTCTAGTAATAGAGAGAAAAGACACCACAGCTCGTCATTTTACAGAGAAACCACAAAAGCGTAAAGAAAACTTGGAAAACTTGCATCTTTACCAGTGACTGTAAGAAAGCACTGAAACTGGAGACTCCTTCCAATGCAAAATAAATACCTCCTCACAGACAACCATATCAGCAATTATACACATTTAACAAAAACATCCACAATAAAAGTCCCTGTATTATTTGTTACTATAGAAATAACAACATATTAGAACATTACAGAAAATGGATCAACCCCTTCCGACCAGTTAGCTTCAAGAATTGAACAGAGCTGTGGTATAAATTGTTATAATTATAAGCTTGAGGAATTTCACGTAGATTTACAACCAAATAAATCGATGATGCCAGTTTGTGTTTAGAGCTGTTGTATGAATGAAAATATTTGAACACCATGAGAAATTCATTTTGGATCCTCTTGGTGGAAAACTTTGTAATAACATCATAAAATAAATAAATAGGATGAAAATTGCATAAAATGCCTAATATAAAAGAATTATGAAAATAAATATTGTTCAAATTTTGATCCTTGATCCTACACCAGCGTACCCTCGCCTCTCTCCCTTCTCTCCACACTCCTGTCCTTCACCTCTATCCCATCCCGCTCCTTTCCCGTGTGTGCAGGACGGCTGTGCCCGAGTGTTGCTGTTCAGAGGAGCAAATAAAGACATCAAGAACTACAACAACCAGACAGCATTCCAGGTAGCCTGCCTCAGGAACTTTTACTTTTGAAACTTTTGTATGCCTGAATCTTTCGGATCTGAAGAATTAAAATAAGATCATACATAACAGGATGATATCAGGAGTGTGATTTTTCATCGCATAATACAGTTTATTTGAAGATATAAAAAAGTGTAATCTTGGATACACCTGTAGGTGGCCATCATCGCAGGGAACTTTGACCTGGCTGAGATCATCAAGATCCATAAAACCTCAGACGTAGGTAAGACATACTTTGACCTTCTTGATCTCACTATAATGCTCTTGTACCATGATGTTTAAAAAGTGCTTCCTACTCCTGTTGAATTGATTGCACAGATTACAATCCATTCAACACCATTTGTCCAAGTTTCAGTGATGCAGTCTGCATGAATAAGAAATGGGGCACCTTTTAACAATAGCAATTATAACAACTCAGACGTGATTTTTCCGGTCACTTCACTGTTTTAACCCCTGTGCCATATTTATTATCTTACCCAGTCTTACTTTCTTACTCCTGCTTGCAGTTTGGAGTGCAGTGTTTATGACATCCATTCAATTTACAGTAGAATCTATGAGCAGGTGTCGCTTTTGGATTAAATAAAATTTTATAAATGGGCTTTGTTACACGTGCACAGAGTTTTTATATCAGAGAATGAATCCAGCCCAGATGCTAAAACGTTTAATTGTAATTAAAGGGACCGGTTCACCCTTTTCAGAATCCAGTGCGTTGTTTTTGTTTTGAAAGCATGTGACTTACCTGCTAGCTCTCTGTGCAGCAAATTCACGGTTAGTGATCCCTTCGAAACCCATCTCATGTGCGAGACGGCCAATGCCAGTTCGAGTCCATTACATGTTTGGATTGGTCAAAAGATTATAAAATATAGATACTTTGACAAAATATTTCATGTTGCATAATGTATTGTTGTGGGTTGATTTTGGACTATTGCTAGCCTTGAAAATGGCAACTCACTGCTTGGTGCAGAGGATTCTGGTGAACCGCAAACTTTAAGTTAGTCTCTTTAAAGAATAAAAGGTGGCACTTGATTTAGATAGTCTACTTTAGGGAAAGAAAACGGCTATAGACTTTCATGAAGCAGCTTATCAACGGATTCTTAATATGTCAACAGATGTCTAGCTGTCATATATTTGTCATATATTAACACATATGTTAATGTCATATATTTAATAGTTAAAGTAAATATTAAAGTACATTATAAATGCCTGTGGTCCAGCACAATGCAACTCCAGGATCCATGGTTTGATCCAGAAGTCTGTTCTTTTACTTGAGTACCCCGGTTTCCTCCCACCCCCCAAAAACATGCCAGAAGGTAGAATGGTGACTCTAAATTGCCCCTAGGTATGTGAATGAGTGTGTGAATGAATGTTGGCATGGCACCCTGTGATTGACTGTTGTCCCACAAGAACATATTTCTACCTCATGCTCAGTTTTCCTAGGATAGACGGATCTCTTACAAGGATAAAGTGTTCACTGAATGATGAACATTGATGGTAACTTTAAATAAAATCTGTCCACAGTGTGTGTTAAAAACATTTTCAAACGTTTTTAATGTTTCTAAATCTTCCTCCACTGTTTCAGCAACAATAATTATTAATACTGAATAATTAATACTTAACATTGTAATAAGATTCTCTTTTCATTAAAAGATTATCGACTAATAATCAAAATATGTAAACAAGCAAAAGCAACAAAGTTCATAGGCTAAGAATAAGGAACATCATGGTGTGCTGTTGTAGGAAACAATGACGGGATGGTGTGACGCAGCCTGATGTGTAGCACAGTAACTGTTTTCCAATAACAACAATGTCCTGAAGCATTTTATTTCTTTTATACTACAGTAATTTGTCAGCAAATAACAAATTTGTATTTATTAAAGAATGACACATTATACTTTGTTTTTTTCCATTTATAGTTACATCTAATGCTGTGAAATATCACTTATGTTATAGCAGCTACAAACAGGCGTTCCCTCACCAGCCTCTCCCTCTCATTAAGCTAATGAGATAAAAAAAATACACAGCTTGTCATTTAGCTGTTACTATAGAAACGATCACATTAGAATATTTGCATTAATATGTGACCTATCACATCAAATCAGGTATTACATCGCATTTTGGGTGACTTTAGTTATGCATAATTTCAGATTCCTGGTTCAATAAGCTCCATTTAAATACCAAGTTTATTACTGTATCATGTCCGTATGTTTGTTTATGAGGAGGTCCTCGGAAAAGTCCATTTTTCCGAAATTTTATCTTATTTTTAGAATATTTAAATGAGGATTCCATAACGTAATATGAAAGAGGAATAGCGTGTCACATATAAACCTGTGATTTGCATCACAGCTGGCACTCCATAAAGCTATTGTTATATAAAATAACTCAACCTGCTCTGACCGATCAGATTTGAGCATTAAAAATGAACTAAAAAAACTATAAGCTAGTACATTAAACATTAAAAACATTAAAAATTGTAAGCGGTGCTGTAGATGAGACTCAGTTGATGAGCTGCGTTTTGATTGTCTGTCAATGATTTGTTGACAGTTAGTAAAGTCTTGAAAATGGATAAAGGTTTTACAGAGTAATCTAACATTCATACTGTGTTTAATCTCTGCTTCAATAACCTATCAGACATTTTTCCATCGTTACACGGCGTCTTTATAATCTGTGTGTGCTCTCATTGTAAGTCTCACGGCTCCTCCATGTGATCTAAATGTACTCTGTGAGTCATCTGTTTGTAATCTCTATATGGTCTGTTTGTGTCTGTGTGTCTGTATGTATGTATGTGCGCGTGTGTGTGTGTGTGTGTGTGTGTGTGTGTGTGTGTGTGTGTGTGAAATGTGTTTTCTGTGTATTCTCTGTATCCTGAAGATTTCTCTGCTCAATCTCTGGGTTGTCCATGAATCTTTTCTGTAACACCTGTTCCATCCTTTTGCACAAAATCTGTGATTCTTTCATAGAATCTCTTGACAACTAAAAAGGGCATCATTCTTAATGTCTTGTGATGTTTTTATTTTTAAATAAATACCATTTACTTCAAATGACTGAAGGGTTGGAATTGTGAACCAGTCAAGGCATGTTGAATAATGCCCAGATGTGCCATAAACTTGCCATAGTAGTTGATATGTGTGTGTGTGTGTGTGAGTGTTGTAAAAGTGTGTTACCTGCATGTTTGCCATCTCCGATGAATGCCGGAAACCGCAGAGAATACACAGACGATCGACTCTGTGTATGCGTACGTGACCGTGAGTCGATGGTGTGTATGTGTGTGAGACTGTCTCTCTGTTGCAGTGCCTTTCAGGGAGAGCCCCTCATACTCGTCTCGGCGCCGTGGGGTGTGTGTGTCACCGCGCCGCTCCCTGATGCGTTCGGCCAGCGATAACGCACTGGACGAGAGTCTGCCCGCACCCTCACCGGCCCCTTCACTACACAGCCTGCCCCCGCTGGAGCCTGATAACACCGTACCGAGCCCACACAGCCCACAGGGGGGACACACACGCAGCCTCAGGAGACACACCCGTGGCCATCTCAGGTACTCGACATCAGGGGTTATCAAACGTTAAAAAATTCAGTACAGCCCTTCAGTACTTCAGTATAGATTACACAACATAAACCAACTTGTCAAATATTAGGCTCAATATTTAAATGTGTACAATAATACAGTATTTTAGATATTTATTGGATCCGTAGAGCTTTTCATTCCTGAACGTTACACCAATAGACATTTAATTCAAGCTGACAGTCAAATGGACATTATTTATATTCCAAACCTGATGATGGCGCCCCTGCTTCACGGTCCCTTGTTCGATCATGAGCTTGGGTTGCCGGCCATGTTCATATGTTTCACATGTTTTCTTTGTGTCTGTATGGGTTGGCTTTGGGTTCTCTGCTTTCCTCCTATCTACCTAGCACACACCAATAGGTAGAAGTGCTAAATTGCCCCTAGGATTTCCACTGGACACATGAAAGATAAAGCATAACTTGACTCAAACTCTTTAGCAAGTGGAAAATAATTCACAAGAACCAACTTGTCTGAAAATGTTCAAATGTGTAGTTAGGGCTTGTTAAAATTGTATCATGTTATGAGGGCAGCCTGACATATTTAAAAGTCTCTAGACCTATAATAATAAATAATTTTTTTTCTGGCCCAGAAATTCACTTTGCCCCCAGCTGAAGAAGAGCTGCTCATATGTAATTTTAACAGAGGGCATGGCGTTGTTCCAGGGGATTCCAATTTTCCAGTCTTTTCATTTCAGTTGCTTTTCAAAGGACAGGCAACAAATTGTCCCATCATTTCACCATTATAAGCTTTTCAGGATGTTCAGGATTTTAAAGTTCATATCTTTAAAATCTCCTCCTGCAATATAATTCATCATTTCAGTCAAACAGTTAGGGTGTTTGGATAGCCTTAAAGGCTGTGGTTTTGATACATTGTGTGTGCGTTTGTGTGTGTATGTTGTAGCCCTGGCAGTCCGGTTCAGAGGGATCCCAGTCCCCCTGCTGTATCACGTGGGACAAAGCGGAGGCTCTACAGCGCGGTGCCTGGTCGTACCTTTATTGCTGTCAACTCACACACTCCGCAGGGTGAGGGTGAGATCACACTCAACCGCGGGGAGAGGGTCAAAGGTCAGTCTGTTTTACAGTATGTTATGGGCATCTGTACCTCTATACAGTGCTCCAAAGCAGGTTGCCACTGTGATAATAAAATATACTGTATATAAAACCCAAACAGCTAAAACAGGATTAGAATTATTCTGTAAATTAGATTTATTGAAAACAACAATGGAAGCGCATAATGTAACATACTAGTCTAAGTATAAATTCTTATATACACATTTATATAAGCAGGGCAGTCATAGAGTAGCTCAGTGGATAAGGCTGGGTTTTTATGCAATGCGCTTAGATTTTTCTGCTCCAGAAAATTTTTCTGCACTCTGATCCTAACTTCATTCCAATTTGGAATATGTGAAAAAAAGATTTGCACAGATATACTGTATATGATAATGATAATAAAGGCTGTCTACCTCACCTCTTTAATCCCTTCAAATCCCAGCACCCAGTCTGTCCTTTGTAATAGTTATTAAAAAAAATGTTCAATAACAATAATTCTTGAATTTAAAGGTTTAGTTAGGACATACAATTTTTTTCCCTTTGAGATCTGAGTGCAGTCTTAATAAAACTGTGGAAACCATATTTGTTGACCCAATTTCTCTCCTAGTGCTGAGCATAGGTGAAGGAGGTTTCTGGGAAGGCTCAGTTAAAGGACGAACCGGTTGGTTTCCTGCGCACTGTGTTGAGGAGGTTCAGCTGAGACAGTATGACCCACGACTAGGTTAGAACATACATACATACTGTACATACATACATACATACATCTACAATAGTATGTCCATATTGTATGTCAAGAGCTTGGAAAAAAGGGGAAATTGTAAGTGAAACCTGACAAAATTTTGACTTTTTTTGGTAAATGCTGGGCTAAACATTCAAACTTAGATATCATTAATGTATGGGTTTCAGTCATTTTAGGTCAATTCCCTTTGGTTCTAATCTTTTGAAATGTACATGAAGAAATATAGAAAAAAAAAACCTTCACATGGTGAAATTTGTTCAACCAGAAGTTTTAGCATTGTGAAATCTGGTTACTTCCAGAAGTGTAAAATGAGAAATTTGCATCTAAAGATTTAATCGCAATTCTTTTGAAAGACACCAACGCACTGATTATCTAAAAGCAACTGCCATATATTGATTTAAAAGTAATAAATATGACCATAAACACTTTGTCTATCTTCATAGCGTTTCTGCAGCCACGTTTGTTAGACCGACTCCTAACATGATCTTTGAAAAAAAAAAAAAACATTTAGAAAATAAGTTTATAAAATAAAACCTTTTTACATGGTTAAGTAAATGTGCCAAAGTATGTTAAAGACAGAAAAAAGCTATTTTGATCTAAACCTTATTTTGAACACCTGAAATGGGTTTGTTTTGCAGAAACAAGAGAAGATCGCACCAAGAGGCTTTTTAGGCATTACACCGTTGGCTCCTATGATAATTATACCTCCTACAGGTAGTACACGTTCTCTTGTTCCATTTCTCGCTATATAAAGTATATGTCATGTATGTAAAATATCTGGTAAGTCATATACAAATGTGAAATTTGAAAATCAGCAGAATCAGTTACGCAAATGCTGTTACACACAGAACACAAATCCAGTATTTACATGAAAGATATAAGAATCTTACACTTGTGATCGATTTCAGGAATCTTATAGTCACTAACTTACCAGATGCACTTGAGTTATGTTTTCTCAAGTGATTTAAGTAGATGTCAAATTCATGACCTTACCACTGACCTGTGTCCTCAGTGATTATGTAATTGAAGAGAAAACTGCCACGCTGCAGAAGAGAGACAGTGAGGGATTTGGCTTTGTTCTTCGAGGGGCTAAAGGTAATGTAAATGTAAATATAGTATGCTACTCTCATAGCACATACTCACAATTCCATATACACACATATGCCTATTATATGCCATTTGGGTCTTATGTGTATGTTCTCTACTACCAGCTGAAACACCAATTGAAGAATTCACTCCGACTCCTGCGTTTCCTGCGCTGCAATATCTGGAGTCAGTGGATCTGGATGGGGTGGCATGGAGGGCAGGGCTACGAACTGGGGACTTCCTGATCGAGGTGAGGAGCTGTGGGATTTAAAACAGTTTGGCGAGCCTGGTAAATAAACTTGTCAAAATAAAACCAACCTGTTCTGTGACTCAGGTGAATGGGGTTAGCGTGGTAAAAGTGGGACATCGGCAAGTGGTCTCGCTGATTCGGCAAGGTGGGAGTCGTCTTCTTATGAAAGTGGTGTCAGTGACCCGGAAACCTGACACCGGAGATGTTGTTCGCAAAAAGGGTGTGTATCAAAATAACATAAAACACCACACATGCAGTCATAAGACAATAAGACTCTAGTGGAACACACTATTTCTCTTTAAGTTGCTTGTTTTTTAATGGCCTTTCAGCTCCTCCACCACCCAAGAGAGACCCCAGCACAAGCCTAACCCTGCGCTCCAAAAGCATGACCGCAGAGCTAGAAGAGATGGGTAAAACACACACACACCCACACACTCACACACAGATACATACACACAAACAGGCCTAAGGAATGGATCTTGAACCTTTTATCATAACCATTAGAATCATTAGTAAAAGTCTAAGCAATTGAAGGAGCCAATTTGAACTAATTAGGCTACATACACAGAATACGAGCTTGGCATAATGACGGATTATATATGGGAGGCATGTGATGTATGCTTTATGGAAAATTCCCATCAAATTGCCTTAATTATCACCTCCTGAATGTGGGATTTTAATGGGAGGTCTTAGTACACAATAGTTATCTCTCCTTATAATTAAATTTTAATGGGTTTCCCATTGGAATATGACATTTTAAATGGATTCCTATTCTTTTTTTTTTGGGTTGATCATTAATGTATAATAGATATTACATTATACTACCACCTTACTCAGCTCTATCCATCAATCCATCCATAGATTCTGTCCATAACATGCTAGTAGGTTTATGTGCTTTTCTTGTGAATCTCACAGACATTCGGGCTTTAGGTCTTCTATCCTAATTGATAGCTACAAGACCTACTAGTTCTACACTACTACTACTACTACTACTACTACTATTATCATTGTTATTATTATTATTAAGGAGAAGAAGAAGAAGAATATCTGCAGTTGATGAGTTGACTCAGATGTTATGATTGTGGCATTGTGGTAAAATGCTATACTCTGCTGTGCTGTGGTCTTACGGAGGCCAAGGCCAGGCTTTTTCTTCAACAAGTTGGCTTCATTCATTATGGATAACACTGTTTATATTTTTTAGAAGGAATTACTTCTCGTCAATCTTTTATAAGAGTGTAATATATGGCAGTGCAAAAAAGTGAACCAAGCATCAGTTATTAGTTTCAATGTTCAGTCAATTAGTTTCAACTGATTCATATTGATTCATCCCTGCTTCTTACCCACAAGCATCAAGGAGAAGAAGGGGAGGTAAGACAAAACATTATGAGACTGATTCAGTGTGCTGGATGTATTTACTGTGGTTGGGGGTATTTACTGTGGTGTACTATGTGATGTTAACTTTTATGTGTACAGCATACATTGTGAAAACGCAAATGATTATACACATGTATGTCCTTGTATTCATTATTTTGGATTGTACACATGGTTTGCAACAGCATTAAGGGACTTTCTGTCTGTGCTTAAATGTGTGTTTTGTGAATAAAGCTTTGTGAAGTGTCTGTTTGTTTCAAAAAGGGTATCTGGAAAATTTTTTGAGTGTGTGTTTGTGTGTTTCTCACAGAGAAGTTGGATGAGATGCTGAGTTCTCCAAAAGAGCCCGTTGTGGTGATGAGGCAACGGCCTTCGGATGTGGACTCCAGAGCAGCCACTGTGAAACAGAGACCAACCAGCCGACGCATAACACAGGCTGAGATTAGTGTAAAATACACACACATATGGATATCACATTATTTACCATATCACATCATCTATTTCAAATGATCATACTTGTGCAATAAATGTAATACATGATAAATGTAATACTTAAAAAACTATATTAATTAAGCTCTTTTCTGTGTGTGTGTTTGTGGGTATAGTCTTTGTTGGAGAGGCAGGGGATGCAGATATCTCCTGGAGTGTCTCTTGGTGTGGATAAAAGTCACATACAACTGCACGTGATGACCAAAACCAAATCATTTGGTAAAATTATTAATGTAGTTACTATATATGGACACCGACACTATATATGGGCACACACATGATCACATAATCAACCTTCTAGCAGACATCTTATAGTCTCAAAAAGTGTACTTGTCTAGCGCATGAAATTTATTCAAACTTCATATCTGAAGAACATAATTCATTTTGTTCAGGTGCACCAGAAGATGAAAGAATATCTGCTTTAATTGGGGAGCATCGCTTTCCAAGAAGCTCCTCAATGACTGACAGCTTCCGACAAGACAGTATCCCACCCCCTCCACAAACCGCACCGCCTCCCCCTCCTACACCATACTTCCTGGAATCGGGTCCTCCCCCATCTTTCTTGCCTCCTCCGCCCCCAACACGTGCAGCCAATCAGACTCGTTCAAGCTTCCGGCCAGGTGCAGAACCCAAGCTTCATGGTCCTGTCACAACAGACCGACAGAGGAAGGCTCGTTCTATGATTATCCTTCAGGACACCGCCCATCTTCCAATAGAGCCCGCCCCCATTTCCAGGCCAGCAACACCTACCTCTGGGGCAGCTCCTCCTGAGCGTGGTCGTAGGCGTGGCCAGCCTGTGGAGAACCCATATGCCAATGTGGGCCGTTTGAGTGCAGTCTATACCCCTGCCAAGCCCCAGCGCAGGAAGAGTCCATTGGTCAAACAAGGCCAGGTTGAGGAGGGCACAGCTGCCCAGGCTGGTACTGGTAGGGATCCCTCTCCCCTAGGAGGAGCTCGGATCCCTCATAGCAGCCGAGCAGAGCAGTTCCAGCAGCAGGTGCTCTCTGAGAGGGCTAGGATTACACCTCCAGGAGCTCGTCGCAGGACCAGTGTGTTCCTTTCTGTTGAGGGGAGCACCACTGAGCCTCAAACTACCCCCTTACTATCCCAGTCACACTCAGTGGATGAACTAGCTGAGCTGCCACCTCCAGCACCCATGCTTTCTCCTGGTCTGCCACCAGGGGGGTCCACGTTTATACATCCTCTCACTGGACGTCCTTTGGACCCCTCTTCTCCATTAGCACTTGCTTTGGCTGCAAGAGAGCGTGCCCTCAGTGGCCGTACTACACCCACTCCCACACCCACTCCCTCACCATCACCGACTCAGGGCAGAGCAGTGGAGAGACCAGAGACAGAGGGAGGAGTCACCCCACCTGCTGCTCTTGAGCCTTCACCTTCTGATTCCTGGAGGGAAGAACCTGTCAGCATCACGACAGAAACTGCTAGTCAGGTAACAAATGGCAGCCCTGTTTCTGGGCGAAGTTTGGAGGAGTCCATGGTGCCACCAACCGTGCAGATTGTCCAACCAGCATTGATTGACACAGAGCACAGCCAACCAGTAGTTCCACCTTCCATGCCTTCACCTGCTCCAACCCTTTCAAATCTGGCAGGGCGGAGCATGACCATGAGCTCAGAGGAGGAAGCAGAGCCCTACACAGTCACCTTGCCCCCAGCACTTCTCTCATCTAGTGATGAAGAAACCAGGGAGGAGCTCCGCAAGATCGGTATAGTTCCACCCCCTCAACCCTTTGCCAATGGCCTTCTAATAAAGGAAACACCCAAAGTCACTATCAGCATTTCTCCAGGGGCGTCTCCAAGGCCTTCTATAGCAAAGATCTCCTCTGGCAAAGCAAGTGATTCCACGGCAGACTCTGGCGTTGAGGATCCTCACATGGAGACCACTAGTACTGTTTCCACAGTCTCCAGCATGTCCACTTTGTCATCAGAGAGCACAGACTCTGCCCACGCCAGCAAGCCACGTTGTGGGGTGGGCCGCGGCCGCCCCGCACATCTCAGGGACCCACTGCTTAAACAGTCATCAGACAGTGAGCTGCTTCCACACCCACCCAGCACAGGCCCTGTCCGCCCACGCTACCTGTTCCAAAGACGCTCTAAACTCTGGGGGGAGGAGTCCAGGGCTCAAGTGGGCATAGGTGATGATAGTAGGCCTGCTGCAATGGGGGCAGAGTTACTAAGTAAAGATACACATTCACTAGGGGAGGAGCCACCAATGGGAGTACTTGACCCTGGCAGAAGGTCACCAGTGGGTGGCGCCAGGTAAGAAGCTACTGTGAGTCTCAACTAATTGCAGACACTTGCTCTAAATGGTTCACACACCTGCATGTACCACAGCAAGTCTTCTCAACATTTGAGCAACACACACCACCACTGAACACAGCTGTTAGTGTTATACAGGTTTCGTTTACACACCTCACGTAAGCACATAACACACCCTTATGTGTCTCTATATGTCCTTGCAGATGTGAGGAGAATGGAGAAGAGAGTAAATCGTAGGTTTTTAGCTCTGTGGGTAAAAGGCACCTCTTCATCCAACTAACTTTCACTAAAAATCCTTACTGCATCATTACTTATAGCTGCAATTATAATGCATGGCTTTTATTAAAGTATATTAAAGCCATAAACTTACTAATCCTAAGCTTTCTAAGCTTAAAGCATTGAATATAGTGTATACTGTATATTTGCAGCCAAGTAGGCATTTCAGTATAACCCTGAGGTAAGTTTTAGCTTCAATCTAATTTCAGAATTTGTTTGTAAATGGGAAACCATAAATAGAACTGCATAGAACTATTCTGCTTATAGCACTAACTGTATACTGTCTCTGTATAAAGATATTAAACTGTCAAATATAATGTTTTTTCCTGCACTTACTTGAGAATGTTGCTTTCATTATTTAACTTGCCATCCCAAACTCCTGTTTCTACCTGTCAGACTCTTCAGCAGCCTTGGTGAGCTCCACACCATCTCACAAAGGAACTATGGCACCACTTTCACCATCCGTCCAGGCAGCCGCTACCCAGTAACCCGCAGGACACCCAGCCCGGGGGCCACTCCAGAGCGAAGTGAGCCTCTGGGGCCAATGCGTGCATTTGGTCCCCACCACCACCACCATCACCACCATACCATCCTCAAGTCCTCCAGCCTGAGCCTCCCACAGGAGCCCAAGGAGGTGCGCTTTGTCATGCGGAGTGCCAGTGCTCGTGCCCGCAGCCGTTCCCCTTCCCCATCGCCCTGTGCCTCCCCCTGCCCCTCACCGGTTCTGGGTGCCCCACTCCTGGCCCTGCGGCCCTTCAGACAGCGCCCTCTTGCACTGTGGAGCAAGTATGATGTAGGAGAGTGGTTAGAGAGTGTGGGACTAGGGGAGCATCGTGCACGCTTCTTAGAGCATGAAATTGAAGGTGCACATCTACCTGCGCTCACCAAGGACGACTTAGCTGAATTGGGGGTGACAAGGGTGGGGCACCGGATGAACATTGAGCGTGCACTCAAACAGCTGTTGGAGAGCTCAGGAGCTTAATAAATTATAGAGAATAGAGTTAAATAAAGTCCTTGCCAAATTGAACCACTATTACTTGTAGGCCAGTAGCCAAACAGGCTAAATGGTTCCTCAGCCTCATACAGGCCCTCCCTCAAGACCAATCCAGTTGATTAAACACATCCAAGCACAATCCCAAAGCGTAACACATTTACGCTATTTAGTCACAATTGGTGTGTAGTCTGTAGACCTGTTGTGCTGTGTTTGAAAATGAGTTGATTCATGGGCCACGTGCCCCAGAAGGGATCCATCTAGTCAGTGGACTGGACTGACATGGCTGCTATATTACAAAGAGAAGTAGTAAGGGTCTCAATAATTCACTGTTGGGAGCAAAAAAAAAACACACTTAGACCTTTTAAAGCCAATGCTTCCAAGTGCCCAGGGTTTACAATTCATGATATTTATTCACAGTCTTTCAGTCAAAAATGCCTTGCAGGAAACTTAGAATTTCATACAACAACATACTGGTGAGGCTTGTAAGTGTACAAGTGACAATCTCCCCTTAAAGGTGCACTATGTGGATACAAACTTTAAGCAAACTTTTGATTTTTCAAGTAGGCCATAATTAATAATACAAGCTAATCTTTATGTGGATGTTTGAACTGGTTCCACTATTATTTATCATTTAATCTGTCTGTGATTTTTGTAACAATGTATTCATGTGTTTGTAGCAAAATTAATTAAATTGATAAGGAAATCAAGAAATAAAAGCACAGAAATAGCAAAATATTCATGAAGCTATTGAAGCTAAAAATGTCAGTGATCAGTATCACTAATGATTTATGATGATGTTCAGTGTAATAATCCAACATAATGCACCTTTAACCCTGAAACAACCTTTCATAATACAAGTGTGGCCTTGAGATAGTACTGCCGCCATCTAAATTTGATAAAGAAGAGTATTTTCAGGAATACAGTCAGTTTTATATGTATATGGTATATATGGGCGTATATATTCAAACAAGAGAATGTATGAGTGTTAAATGAAATATGCGTCTTATGCCCTGTGTGTGTTTATTTTATCATATTTTATCTTTATTACGTTAAATATGAATTAATAGCATAAGCCCAATCATAGTTACTATCTCCCCCATAGTATTCCTCGTGATTTCTTAGATCGAAAATATTTGCAGTAAAGAAAACCTTTCGTAAACTTAGGAAATGAGTTGAAACACCACTCATTGGTTTTTGTCATTTATGAATAAATGTGAGGTGAGATTGTATATTGAGTATTTATTTTCAGTTAGAGAGACACTTCAATACTATGGGGGGTAGGTAGCAGTTTTGTTACCTTTTTGTGTTCTGGATGGATTAACAAGGTGTCATGATTTAATGCCGATTTGTAAAATTATTTGATTAATAGGTTGTTCTTTTGTGTAATTGGGAATTTTGTTATAAAACAGGCTTTGGTTGAGTGAAAAGTTTATGCTACTTAAGGGCTTACAATCATGCTAATCGTGTTTATGATGCACATGTGGACTGACACGATTGTACACTTTTCAAAAGAAAGATGCTCATATGTGACACTGATCACTAAACATCAAGGAGCCTTGAGGCAGTTTTTTTTTTTAATTACAAGAGCCATGAAAATACTAACAAGCCAATGTGCAAGTTTTCAAGTTCAAATTGTGATAATAGTAAATAGGCTTTTCTTGTAATGCTGTGAAATCGTCTGGGGACTAAGCTGCCCTGAACACTGCCTTTGATGATGTTCAAACCTAGCACAGAAATGCGCTTTAAATTAAATCCAATCATTTTACAATAACCAAAGTAATTGAACATTTCAATAGTGGCTCTGTAACCAGATCCATTTAATCATAATGTTAAACGCAAGATAAATTCCATGTCTATCTGTCGCCAGAATCCTACCACGTAACTCAAGAGACTCACACTTGCCTCTCATCCAGATGATACATTTGCACAAAGTGGAGGGTGCTACTTTTTTATAAGCCATTTGCATAGAACACTGCTGTTCTCCCTCTCCCTCTCTCTCTCTCTCTTTCTCTCTCTCTTTCCTGTCCTCTTTCTTCCTATCAGATGCACAAACACATCCCACTCAAGCACAGAATGATACACAGCTTCATCGACGGTTGACAGTACCCAGTATGCAGCTGGCAGTCTCAGTATGGATGTAATATCCATCAGGGTATAACAGATCTTAAGCATGTGAGAGCTGTTGAGTTGCAAAAGCAATGAACTACTATGATGACTGGTCAGTGTGTGGCACCCACTCACTCAATTTAGGAACTAAAAGGACTTCTTCCTTTAGAGTTTTGATGTTTTGGTTTTTGTTTTTTTTCTGTTAATGTATTTGTTGTTGAATTCAGTTCAGTAATTCAAAGTACAAAGTCTGACCATGTATGCTTTCAAGAGAATATTGTACCCAAATAATAAGTTGACATATTTATAAATCTATTGCTCATGGCTATGAGGGTGAATCTGGCACATTGTCCTGGATGAAATGAAATGAAATGAAATGAAATGAAATGAAACGAAAGAGACTGGCCATTTCTGTGTTGTGTTCATCCACCTTTATGGTTTGAGTCCTGGACTGCCACAAAACTGCACTTGACATCACTTGATGTTTAGCCAATAAGCTGAATCTAAATAATTAGATGTGAACAAAAATAGTGTAGTGTTATGGACAGCCGATTATGTCAGAGATACTCTAAAGCAATTACAAAACAAAAAGCAAAGTCAATGTTTACTGATTATTCTGTCTATGTAGTTTATCATGTGAGTTTTAAAAGGTGTTGAAAGATCAGGAAACCTTTACTGAAATACAATTTTACCTAGATGCAGATGTAAGCATAAGGAGAACATTATGGCCTTCCAAAAAATACTCAGTTTCTATCCTTGCAGAAGGTGTTTAAGTTTAAAACATAACTACATGCCTTGTATGACAGTGTTTTTGATAAAGGAAATATGATGAAACCTTGATGACAAGTCTGAATGCATTACCCCCTCATTTGAAAGAAAACAAAACACTAATTCAAGCAAAAGGATGTCTATGATGATGCAGGATGAGTCACTGCTTGTGCCATTCTGGTCACATATTTAAGCATTTCAGCCAGTGACTGATGACTATGTTATTCACACTCAGAGAAATCAGCAGTATTACAGCAATTCTGAAATCTCTGTTAGTCTGCACAGTTTATATTGCTCTCAGATATGGGTTGTTTTTATCTGATTCTTTTTACTATTATAAAGTCACTGAGATATTAAGGCTGCTAGCCCTTGTAATGTAATAAAGTGTGGCGGCCTGGAAAACCCTTTAAGTATGCATGTATTTTCAGCACATGTAATCTTCTAGCATTTAAATCTGATTACCCTTAAAGTGAAAAAGGAGAAAACTATATTCATGGATTCTACTAAAAACACCAACTCACTGACTGTCTAAAATCAACTGCTACATGTAAAGAATAAATCACTAATGGCTGTGCTGTTATAGGAAAATAATCCACAACTCAGTGATGTGATGCAGCCTGAAGTTGATTTTCCTATAACAGGGTTTTATTCCTCAATAAAATTCAACTTTGAATTTGAAGATCAAGAACTTATTAAGGCATTGATTATATAGCCAGGTGGGCAAAATTATGGTTGGAGCTAAAGTAGATCTCCAGGAAGAGGGTTGGTGACTACTGGTGAAGACAATCCACCTACCAGCATGTTTTTGGAAACAAACCTTAGAACCCACATGGACATGACAAACAGTAACCCGAGCTCAGGATCAAATCATGACCCTGGAGCTGTGATTCCGCAATTCTACCCGTGCCACCCATTAGGAATACAGTATTTTTTTATTGATTTAAATGAAATACTCACGATAGTTTGGGGATGGACAACGTGATGCGCAACCAAAACCAGGCTCAGAAACACATTCAGACCAGTGACATAGCAAAAATATCACAATACTCAGAATAACTTCATTACACATTATATCTAGGATAATACTCAGGGACAGCAAAGGTTAGAGTTGCCTTCTCACAACTCCTGTGATCCTCAGTGATCCGGACTAGGATATAATGCTTGCTGAAGATGAGTGAATGAATAAATGTATTCCTCATAATAAGCCAATGCCACCTCTACACGTAATGCAGTTCCACATTTCCTTCATTCAAACTGTCCAGAATTTCAAATACTCACCTTTCACTGGAGGTTGTGTACCATCAACCTGAGCTTGAGAGAACATATCTTAGTAATCTTCCCCTGTTAATATAAATAAAGCTAGCAAAGTTTTTCGAACACAGTTAAACAAACTGGGTAAAAACCTGACATCAGTCAACATTTGGCCAGGATGGTACCATTTAGTTGTTGATATCATTCCAGCTTTCATGTATTCAGCATTTTGAAAAAGTCATCCAGCTGTGGCCAGGAAGCTAATGTGTCCCAACCAGTAGAGTTGTTGTGCCCAGCTTCACCATAGTTTCTTGGTAATAACTGCATTTTATACCTGATAATTTGCACAGAAGATAAAGTGTTCATAAAACCCTGAAGCAGCAACTGAGCTATGAAATTCACCTTACTCACTAAACATATTTCAGAATGAGTACATAGCTTAGCATTTGTTTTCTTTTTGAACTATTGACCACGCCCTGTGGTGGACTGGCGACCTGCCCAGGGTGTACCCCGCCTCTCGCCCGAAGATGCTGGGATTGGCTCCAGCTTCCCCGTGACCCAGATGGATAAAGCGGTATAGATAATGGATGGATGGATGGATGGATGGACTATTGACCACACACTTGAAGAAATGGATAAAGGTTCAAGCCCTTTTGTCTTCTGTGTAAACTTTACCCTGTACTTCATCTCAATAAGTACTTAGTTGTAGTATACTGTTCCCTTTTTTCTGTGAGTAATTAGAGAAGAATATGTGGCAAGCAGGAAACATCTTGTGGAGAACATAACCAGTTCAGCTAAACCGTCTAAACCACATTCTATATCTGCTCTTCTCTACACTATCCATTAGAGGTTGCATAGATTAGTTGACTAATACATTCACTACTCACGGCTGTGAGTATCTAAATGTGCTGGGTAAGTGTGAAAATATTTCAGACTAAATGATGCCAATTCCACAGTCAGATGCTCAAGACTACCCTGGGGAGAATCTGGGGACATTTTTGTTGCATTTTCTTTTGCTTTAATGAACCGTTAACACTTTGGATCACTTTGTATTAAGTGGAGAGATGTGCACAAGTCTATTTTTAATCCCACTTCCACACATTTCTGAAGGAATTCCTGCTGCAGTTATTTTCATTGCACTTTAAATATAAATAAAACCCTTTGCACTGTGGCTGAGGGAATTCCATTGTAACCAACACTCTTGGAGCCACGGGTTGCACATTATTATCCAATCCCATTCAGATATTTTAGAGTCAGATCATCGAAGCATGTCAGCAAAAGAGGTCTATTCACACCCATTTACGGATGCTATCAAGACTGGAGTTGAACATGGTGGAAAACCAGACACTGTAATACATCACATCTTCCATCCATCATTAAACTACAAGAAATTTTCACACCATGTTGTGAGCTCACAGTTTCAGAATCAACTATTTCAGCCACCAGCTCATCCACATAAGTACATTTTAAGAATTGTTACTTAGCATAATATGATAGACTGAATGATTAGTCATTCTGCATTTTTTTTGCACTTATTTATTTATGTATTTATATATTTAACTTTTGTCATTACAAGAGTAGCTTACAAATGCATTGAAGCTAGAAATTTGTAGCCTGGTAATTTGTAGCCTGTGTATAGCTGTTAACTGAAATCTGTGCATAAATAAAACAGCCAAAAAGTTAGTTAGCAATATCCCATAGTTTTTGATTTAACTATGTAAAAGTTGACTAGTCAACTGCTATTTTGAATTACTGGTAAGGTGGTGAACACTTGGTAATTGTGCAACCTCTGCGATACAAATGTATAGTCTGGTTTCGCTCAAGGTTTCTTTCTCATGTTATCTCGGGAGCTTTTCCTTGCTACTGTTCATTGTTTATTAGGCTTCTGCCTTTCTGTAAATTTGTGAAAATTGCACAAAAAAGCACTATACAAATAAAGCTAATTAAATGAGATATATAAATAGATAGATGAAATGCTCAGGTCATTGCAGAACAAAACTAATATTGAATCAAACTGTAGTCCTCTGTATATTTACTTCCATTTTCCCACCACTGCACACTGCAGTTTCCTTCAGGATCAATAAAATATCTATCTATCTACTTTACTCTTTACAACCAGTTGCTCTACTCTCCAATCCAATCCGATCCAAATTCATTTCTTACACTAAGTGTGTGCATCGGCTTAGCTGAGTCACATTTCTTGTACCCGCTATTGCCAATCAAAACTCTGATTCAGCTTGTGTGAGATGCCTAGATTTTCTCTTACACAAACATAAGGCATGAGCGTCGCCGATATTAAAGCTGAGGGGGGCGTGTCCCCCTCACATTTCATAATTATTCATTTGGACCCCACCACATGTAACATAAAATATTTGTTCCCCCAGCGCTGTTTCTATTTCTTCGCAAATATTCCATTCCACTTCCATTCCATTCCACTTGATCGATATGAGAACACACACACCACTGAAATTCCACTCCGTTTCCCGGGTTACCTACAACAACAAACCGCACACAAGTGAACTGAATCGTCAGTACAGTCATAGACAGTAAAGGTGCAGACTGCTCGGTACTGGAGGATGTAACGGCAGCTCCATTGCCATCTCACAATGTCCAACTTTTGCTAAAACCTTATTCTTTTGTTATATGCTCTCAAAATTAACCCTAGGCCACGTTAAA
>JAQQZR010000004.1:4347899-4361408 GCA_030068235.1 Notoglanidium macrostoma | reverse complement strand
CTTAAAGCATATGACATGCAAGGACTTTCATACTTATGTTATGAGCAATCCCCAGCTATTAGGAAAGATCCAGTCCTTAGGAAAATATGCCCGGCAACCTCAGGATGACTGAAAAGTATCTAATCCAGGAGTTAACTTTTTTCCTATCAAGCCCCCCCCCCAAAAAAAACCCCACAAACAACACATGCGCGCTAAGGTGTCCTCTTTTTTGAAAACCAAAATATTGTCACCCTAACTATAATGTGAAGATTGTCTGTAATGGCAAGACATAAAGCTATATCAGTCTGGTCAGGCCTTGATTGAACAGAAAAGTAACTTGCTGGTGAGTATATTCCTGCTCTTCTGACATTGCTGCACAAAATGATAGTCATAGACTGCTTTTCTCATTGCCCATATCCATTAACCTAGCACCTGAGAGCTCTACTGTTCAATGCAATTACCAAACCATCTTGCAGTGATTACATATTCTCCGGCTTGAGAATAATGCAGTCGATTAGCTGTACCTCAGAACAGATCCTGTATCTTCGAGACACATTAGACCCTGTTCACACCTGCAGTTAGAACTCTTCGCTTATGACTCAGTTACCCAGGATGCATATTAATGCCAGACATAAACAGGGCCTAGCTTTCACACATTCGTTTGCTATTTGCTTTGGTTTCGTATCACATGTATCATAATTAAACATACCAAAAAGCAAAGAACACTTTGGCTGAGGGTTGTATAGAGCTGAAATCCTACTGTGGTTGGAATAAAGGTAAACAAAGCTGCATTTAAATATCACAAAAATTACCCAAGCTTTTAGAACACAGAACCTTTGCTAAATAAACCATTATGTAATTATTTAAATAACTCATTTTGTGTATATTGTTCAGCATTTAAATTCCCTTTTGGATTGTCGGTTGAAACCTTCATAACACACAGCAGTTTAGCAGCTCACAAATGCAAATACAAAAAGCTGCAATCCAAAATACATAACATTTTTGGTTCAATTTCCACAAATACAATGTTGAATCACTTTGAATTCACTGAGAAGCACCCTGAGACCATCTTACTCAGACTCTCTCAAACCGGTTGGTTTTGGTCCGCACCCGAATGTGACTGCTGTGTTCTCACCTGCCCACACTGAGGGTGAGGGGGGAAAACACACCAGGACTCAATTCAAACAAACTAAACACTGCATATGTGAAAGCACCCTAAGCCAGCTTTAGAAGATTTAGATGGAATGATATTTGTGGCAATAGGTTTGGACTTAAACTTTGGAAACCCTAATCTTCGTATTTTTCAAATCAATATTTAACTTTAGTTCTAAAGCCTGACATATACAATACAAATACAAATGCCTTGTATAAGCCTGGGGAAGAGTGTGATGCCACAAGGGCACAGGGGGCAGGGCGTAAGTCGAGAACACACAAACAGCTAGATTTCAGGGTCATCCATCTGGACATCGCGGTGTGTTGGTTCTCTCAGAAAACATTGTGATTGTCAGGGAAGCCTGATGCTGGGTGGCTCTGCCTTGCACGAAACCTCTCCAGGTGGGTCTGTTCACAGTTTACTTCACTGAAGACATCTCTTTCATGTCTGTATAACCCTGGCCCACTGACTGATGACTTGCCTCCATCCAGTGTATGCTTTTCCTTCACTTTTACGCCACAGAGGTCTGCTCATGGTAACCCAAGATGGCCGGCACATCCTTGGTTCCTCTACTGCTTTCAGTGATGGTGGTTCGAAAACCTTTCGTTCCTGAGCAGATCAACTGCCTTAAATGAACAAACAGATACGGTACTCTCAGCCTGATCACCAGTGCCTGAGGATCTGGTATCCTATGTATGAACCCAGGAATCTAGTCCAGGAACCAATGCAAGAGCAACTATCACACCAATCTTTTATGTAGAAGCTGTTTCGTGTATCATGTGCACTACATATGCTGAAGTAGCTTGTCCTCAGGGACTGCTAGACTGTAATTTGACCTTGTAGTGACGTTGTCTATATCACACACATTTATAAATCGATTGGTACACGCCCAGACCAGACAGCAGCTATTCAATCCCCAGACCAACTGTTCATCTGTCACAGAGGAAAGACACAGGGGACTTCCTTATCTAGACAGAAACTGATCCACTGGGAAGGACGTCATTGCCTTCGCCAAGCCCGTACTATCATGCCACTTTATTATGAGGCTTTGTCTCCTTCTAATTCTCTAGCTGTCTAGCTGATAACAAAATGGATCATTTCTATCTGAAGTGAATATATAATAAAATTATAATAATTAAATAATAAATTATAAATTATTAAAACAAATAAAAATAACAAAAACAAGAAACAATACATAAGACAATTAATAGCAAGGAATGTTTCAAACCAAATGCACAAACAATAATGCAAATGAGTTCTGAAAACAGAAATCATGTCAAGCATCATCTTAGTATTGTATGAAGTAAAAGAAAAGTCCGTAGTTCTTTGCAGCTCATTTCCTTCTGTAATGGGGCTGTTGTTCTAATAATTGGCCAATAATTACTAGTATTATATGTTGGTGCACATCTGTAGCTGTATTCTGATTTAAACCCAAACTGAACATGGCCTAAACAAGACAGTTTTTTTTATGTAAACATACCAAGCTGGGAATATTTTTTAGACTTCAGCACTTGATAAGGCGCGGCACATGCCTTTGTGGAAGGAATCACACTGCTTTAGTGCCACTTTTTTCAAATTCTATAGTCTCCTCACCTCATCACTTGAGGTCATACCTGCAACTAGAGAAGTACAAGGGACCGTTTGTGCAGTTTATTATGTTTATTATGATTTTTGTTTGTACATGTCTGAGATATTTTCTAACCAATTAAGTTAGTTCTCTTTCCCAATGTGACCACTATGACCACCAATGGCAGTTACTAATGACCGCTCTTTCTTTAAGCCAAATATTTGACCATTGCTTGCGGCCACATGAAAGTAAAAACCTCCCACCCGAGCATGCCTTTTTTGTGTTTTTGTTATCTGTGGAATCCCTGTCCCGATACACACCTGTAGTCTGAACTGCATTCCCCGTGAACCATTCTTGCATTTTCAAAAAAATAAAAATTAAATAAAATAAATAAATAAATAAATAAATAAATTATTATAATAAAAAAAAAAAAAAAAAAAAAAAAAAAAATATATATATATGAGGCGCCTGTTCCTGTCTTTATTCGGATCTGTGTAGAACACATTCTGAATATTTGTAATTGTATATTATTTATTATTAATATTATGTTATTATATTATAATATATTATATTATATTATACAATAATTATATTGTATATAATATTTGTAATTGTATATTGTATATATACAGCTGTGTACAATTGTAATTCTATTTGTAATCGATTCATGATATTTCTAATCTCCAATAACACACTTGCTCCCCATCACCATTATCACCGTGAGCCACAACCCTACTAGCCCTGCCCTTACAATATATACTTTACTTCTGTTAAATGCCCTTAGTATTGTGTCGACATACTACTGCCCATCCCTGCTCAATACACTGTTTATCTTTCACTGTTTGTACTTTACTGTTGTCTCCATGCCACTCTATGCACTGTATGTACTGTATGTTCTATTCTATCTTGCAGAGTGAGTAAACTTTTTGTTATGCTGTATCATCATGGCATACTGACAACAATAAAGATTTTGTAACTGCTGTGATGAGAAAAAGAAATGAGGTTTCATGCCAAGTAAAGACTAAAACATTATAGGGTGTGCTGTTATAAGAAAATAATCAGTGACAGGGTTATGTGAAGGGCAGCTTGGTGGGACAGCGTGTAGCGCTGCTGCCTCACAGTTCCAGAGTCCTAAGTTTGTGTTACTGTTTATGTGGTGTTTCTCTGCATGCTTTCCCTCTGTCAGTGTGGGTTTTCTCAAGGTTCTCAGGTTTCCTCCCATGTCCCAAAAACATGCTGGTAGGTGGAGTGGTGGCTATAAATTGCTAATAGCTGCAAATATGTGTGTGCATGGTGCCCTGTGAAGTACTGGTGTCTCATTCAGCGTGTATCCTCATCTTGTACCCAGTGTTCCTGGGATAGGCTCCGGATCCACTGTGAAAACTGTAAAACATCGAATGAATGAAAAAAGGGTGGTGTAAATATATATTTTATATATTTTATATTACCAATATTCTAATATATAATATATGATGTATTATTATTGTTGTGGTTGTTGTTAGTAATTATTACAACAATTTATCAATAGTTATTATTGTTATTGTTGTTGTTGTTGTTGCTGCTGTTGCTGTTATATTATAAGGAATATTTTAGCCCTCACAATGAACACACACACACACACATACACACACACACACACACACACACACACACACACACACACACACACACACACACACACACACAGAATCTGCCAAGGTTAATAATTGGTGGTGTTATAAGGAAGTGAACTTCAGTCCTGAGGCTGTATAGGAGGGCTTCTGGTAAAACAATGCAGACAGACAGGTAAGGTCTTGATAAGGGGCAGGAGAATGATCAAATTTAGGAAAAAGTAAGCTTCTCTCTTAATTTTTTTACTTGAAATCATACCAAGTTTCTCCAGCTCAGGTAAAAAAACAAGCAAACAAAGAAACAAACGGTAAACACCTCTTTATTCATTGCATAACTTTGAATAGCGTAACTGATTTCCTGGTGGTTTAGTTTTAATCTTGGTTACCAGCCTTTATTGCAGCTTGTCTCCAACAACATGAAGACCGAAGACAAACTGCAGCTAGGAAAATTCCTTTTCATGCTGATCAACTCCTTTTTTGTCGTAAGATGATATTTGTTTTCTATATTTTTAGTTCTTTGTACAATTGGTACATGTTAATATGATGAAAATATTTAAAGTGAAATATGGGTTTCGAAGAGAATGTTTGGTTGCTACATATTTATATTAACTGTATTATACATAGCCTACATATGCTAACGTTAAAATTTTTACAGATTCTTGGTATCAGCCTTTTTGGAGCTTCTGTCTGGATCTTATTTGACACAACTAATGTCATAACAGTTTTAAGCAATGGTAAGCTTTTTGTTTTTCTTTTATTAAGTTGTTTTTTTTTTTTTTCTGCTTAATCAAGTGGCATGGAAGTTAGAAGTATCGGGTAATTCTTTTGTCTAATGCGTGAGAAAAACTCTAGGAAGTGTAATTTGATCATTATTGACTGAGCAAGTTGTTTGTGTCTAAGCTTGAGTGAGCAGCTCTAACTGTGCGCTGATTGTGTGATGATGCATAATCATAGTTTGCGTGTGGTCTCTGATCTGTTAGAGAAGGACGTCAAGGTGGTGGCTGGAGGGCTGTTTGTTATCGGTCTGGTGGTTGTGTGCGTCTCCACGTTGGGCTGCATCGGAGTCCACTTAGAAAACAGATGTTTCATTGCATTTGTAAGTGTTGCGACATAATAGTTCAATATACACTAGATAAAAAAAAAAAATTCACTTATTGTTTATACATACAGTAAGTCACTGTTCCGGTCATACTGGATACTGTAAGAAAAGAATGGTTCAAATATTTTACTTGAACTATTTTCTTTATCTTGTCTTTAAAGTTTTCCCTTAAATTATCCAATCAGCCAATCATGTGCTAGCAGTGCAATACATAAAATCATGCAGATGCAGGTCAGTTAATGTTCACATCAAACATCAGAATGTTGAAAAAATGTTATTTCAGTGACTTCATCTATAGTATGGTTGTTTGTGACAGACAGACTGCTTTTGTCATCATTTTCCAATCTTCAGCTATCCAGTTTGGGTGAGTCCGTTTGGATGTTTTTGTTTTTTGAACCAACTCTAGAGCAGTGGTCACCAACCCTGTTCCTGAACCAAAATCGAAAACACCTCTTTCAGTTGATCAAGAACTTCTTAAGGCAATGATTGGATGGTCAGGTGGACACAATTATGGTTGGTGCTAAAGTCTTCAGAGAGGTTTGCATCAGCGAAAAGTTGATAACGTCAGCAAAATAGACCTCATGTTAAAACTATACTGAAGATTTCCTGGCTACACAATTGTAGTTTTTACCACAGAACACACAGTTATAGAAGGGAGTTATCTGTAATCGCACTATCCGGTGTCACCCAGATGAGGATGGGGTCTCTTTTAAGTTTTTCCTTGCCACCATCACCACAGGCTTGCTCGTTAGATCTAAATTTATAAATTCATATATTTAAAATTTATAACTGGAATTTATATATTCCTGTAAAGCTGTCCAATGTCCAAATAAAATTGAATTGAATTGAAGGTAGATGTTCACTGGTCTAGAGAGTGTTGTGCATAAAATACCCAGGAGATCTGAAATACCCATCAACGACCATGCCGCAGTCGAAGTCACAGTGATCACATTCCCACAATCTGATGTTTGATGTGAACATGAAGCTCTTAACCTGTTTCTGCATGATTATATGCAATACACTGCTGCCATATGATTGTCTGATTGGATAACTGCATGAATGTGCAAGGCTTCAGCTGTTCTTAAGTGGACGCTGAATGAATGTATACTTATTATTCTGCTGTTTCTAGACTTTATGTTTTTTTACTCTCTTCCAGTACATGGGCATATTAATTGCCATCATTTTGGGTGAACTTTTCATCACCTTCTTACTATTGATAACACAGAACAAAGTAAGTTTTTAACCAGACTTCGTTCTACATTCTACATGCCACTTTAGCCTTGTAACAAATAGCGAACTATTATAGAATAGCAGTGTACTTACTAAGGCAGGGGAAAACACCAGAACTAGTAGACTATTTATTAGACACTTTTGGCTTATGATAGATTTAATACTTCTACTGTAATTCTGTGTATGAGCACATGATCATGCTTCCTAATTAGACACTACAAAACCAATTATATACCAAGACCTAATGCTGATTGAACATATTTGGAAACCAGCCATAAACAAAACCATTCTCTTCACTTAAACAGATCAAGACATTTTTGACTGAAAGTGTAGATGCCATCATCAGCATGTATGGGGTTAATGATACGCAAACCACCTGGAGTCTTCTGGACAGTGTACAGCAGTCTGTATGTACTGATTATACTTTGTATGCATTATTGAATGAAGCCTAATGATTAACCATAATTATTTTAGTCTGTTTGTAAATGTCTGCAAATAAGTTTAACTGTAATTAAAAGCATGACTGGCTTCCATCATCTTTATGAACTTTGCTCTGTAATGAGTGCGCTTTTCTCTAGGCAAAATGCTGCGGCAGACACAACGCCAGCGACTGGGAGACAAACAAATTTATTCAGTCCCAGAACACTTCTGATATTTACCCCTGCTCTTGCTTCAATGAGAGCTGCCCCATATTCCTGACCAATGAGATGTTTGGAAAGGGTACCCATATCTACACAATGGTATTATAATATTATGCTCACTAACTTTCATCTCCTCATCAAATCACATCACATTGTCGTTGATTGTTTTCTATAACATCATACCCCCAAGTGTTTTATTCCTTCCACATATAACATTTAATTAATGATCCTGAAAATTCTCTGGTTGTTTCCTGGTATAGGGCTGTGAGGAGAAACTAAAGGACTGGCTTCAACAGAACGTACTGGTGATAGTCGGCATGGTCCTTGCACTCCTAATCATTCAGGTATTTATACTGGGAAAAATGTTTTGAGCCATATCTATATTATATCTATATGATATAAACCTCTTGCTGTTGCTGCTTTATTCAGATCCTGCAGCTTATTTTGGGATTTCTTATCTGCCGGAACATTGGTCCTAGAATTGAAGATCGTCTTCCTGAAAATCTTCTCAATGCAATGGAAGAGAACCCGGCATCAAGTTCTGACCCTTACCAAAATGATTTGGAGTACTACCAGCCTAACACATATACTTCTAAACAGCAGCTGCATGATGATGCCTATAATCAAGAACTTACTGGACAGAATTATTATCAGCATCATGATTCTCAATATCAGCCCAATGTTCATACATATGACCAGAGACAGAATGATGAGCATGATGCTGGACGGAGTTATGATCAGTATGAAAGCCAATTTAATCAGCAGCATCGTAGCCCTGAGCACAACCATCACATCTACAACCAGAACCTTGAAGATGGCTATGAACAACAATATGCTGATGTGAGTTATGACCAGCATTACCAATATGATCCTGACCTGCACCACAGACAGGGCTATAATGCCAATGATAAGCAGGGTAATGTTCATGATGACTACAGGAATAATTATGGAAATTACTAGTCAACTCCAAAATTACTGGCACCGTTTAAAAGTGCAAAAATGACACAATAATTATAAAATGAACACTTAAACAATTAGAAAAAACACTTTTCTGCTAGCAAATAAATTCTTGAAAGTACACCTCGTTTAAATATATTTTTTTCTGAACAAAAACATTATTTACAGTAGTACAAAATATTTAAAATAATTAAATAATTTACAATCCTTTTTTTTTTCAATTGCTCTCCGTCTATACAAGCGCTTTGGCCAAATACTATTACACTTATTTTACATTTAAAAAACATGAATAGTGAAAAAACATGTATGTATTAACTGCTATGTAGCAGGGTTCTCATCTCATCCCCACAAACCATCAGGTCCTGATTTCTTTTATAACTTTGAAGAATATGCATTTTTTTTTCAACTTGGTATTTTATTTATAACACTGTAGAATGATTTTTATAAAAGTTTGTAACATACAGTATAACAGCATTTGCTTATTGACATGTAAGGCATATGAAGATGAATTAGTGGGATTGCAAACTAACATTGGGTCCATTTGACATTAGCTCATTTCGGTTACTTTAGCTTACTGAGGAATGAATCCAGCTCTGTAGATCATACAGGTATTTAGTGTGAAATGAGAAAATCAACAGGATAAACACTGTCAAGTTTTACTGGTCAAGTAAGTTGGAAAGAAAATAAATACTGTTTATGGAGTGAAAGTTGGAAAATAGATTAAGTCGTATGAATCACTCTTACTTCTGCCACTGTAACCAATAAATAAATTATACAGAAAAAAAAACCATCAAACGCCACGTACGCTTTTGATCTTGTTGTGACATCAAACAGACACTTTTGTGAGTCACGGAGTTATTCCCCCACTCGGTGCTACAGTCTGACTCAGGAAGTACTCAGATGATGCTAGAATCATATGGTGTTGATCAGTGGTGTCTGGATTGTGAGTGCACAGGCCATAAGTGCGTCTTGTGTGTGGCTGTGCTGTTCAGATCTGAGTTGGTGTGCAGAGAGTGGGCTTCGACCGAAGTATGACTAATAACACCATAAAAAGCGGTGTGTCTGTGCATGCATGAGAGCCGTCTTTGTTAAAGCCCCTCCGCGGTTGATGATAGCCAGTCTGCCATTACTGACCTCATATATCGCAAGTCGGAGGTCACGCTTTATGACAATAGTGGACAGCAGTCGCATTGTTAATTTGAGAGAGAGAGAGTTGATGAGTTCTGGGAGACAAAAGAGCTTCAGACTTCCTCCACCTAAACCTGAATGGGCAGAAGATTGCCCTTTCTAATACTGGCACACAAACTGAGTCGGGGCAAAATTGTTCAGGACTATGTTTAGAAAGATGATGGACGTTTGAAACTGCTTCCTCTACAGCGTACAGTTCATCCATCTGGGCTACGAAGCATTTTCAATAGAGCGTCCTGTGTTATTCACGTCGGCCCAGACGTGCTGTGGCTACTGTAAGCCGTAGTCCGGTGCAGCTGCATGGATAAGCCCATCTTCAGAAGCCAAGTGAAACAGACACACAAAGTGAGAATCGAATTATGGGATGTGACTCAGATCCATCATGTGGCCTCAATTCTCATGCACTTTGACTCTCTGCTTATTGTCATGAATACAGTCAGCTCTTTCTCCTCCTGCTGTGTGTTTATTAGTGACAGAGTAAGGACTTTTTACTCTGTTTGAGCACAGTGGTCTTTTAAGGTTATTACTTGTCACACTGTATAAGATGATCCCAATACAACTCAGATTATACGATGAAGATCTTCTTCTAAAGGAAATTACTATACGAGCCCACATCAATCTGGACAAGTGCAGAAAACAGACGCGCATAAACAAACATTCTTCAATATGAGCTTGAGGTAATAAGGATATTCATTTCCGTCCATTAGCGTGTATTGTTTACATTTTGCCATTGCTGTCCCGTGAGTTTTGCGTAAGCCTATTGGCTTTTATACCAGTATCGTAGCAGCACTTACACACTGAGATATTGATCAACATTTTCGGATACACTAAATCATCCTCTGGAGAGCATGTCCCATTCTGGATTCTATGACCAACAATTTTAATTCATGACCAAAGAACTCTTTTATGATGTGATTTTTGTGTGATGTGTGAAGCAACAGGGAAAAAAAACATACAGTGTAAAATTAACTTCAAGTGGGTTTGTTTCTTGTGATGTACTGCGCAGATACCAAGCCGCTTTATCACCACTTCCTTTGCCTATTTGTGTTGATTTGCTGATGTTTAAGCACATAAGAACCAGTTATAGCAATGGCAAATACATTATGGACAAAAAGTTGACCAAAGGTAAGCAGCCCTAAGGTTTTCTTTTTCTATGTCATTTGGAATCTGGGCCAAAAATGGCCTAAATTCAACTAATACTTGTGCTGATGTTTTCATCACAATTTTGAGCCAAAAGCCTAAAGTCCAGTCAACATGGAGCTGTCATTATGTTTCGGCCATCAGATCTGGATGTGTATGGATCATTGCCATACCACAGGAATTTTAACACCAGATTAAACAGTAAGAGTGGGTTGGCTTTGTTTTTTTCGGTTTGAAAGTGGGAGTTTGGAGTGGGCCAGCTCATCCAGTTGTTGCATTTCAATATGACCACCAAAAACAATACATCCCGCATACAAGATGACCTTGGCTTTAATAACATGAGTGTGATGCCTCTTACCACACTTCCCACACAAACAAACACACTCCTGCAATGAACAATGCAACCGTCACCACCGTTGTACCTCTCACACCCACATTTGGTGACACTCTGCCCTGTCCTCACAGAAATCCTAAAATGCGATGAATGAACTGCAATCTGCAATGGATCTTTCATCCGCCATCCAGTGCTCCCAACTGTACATACCGCCAGGACAAGTACGCCCACTGTTCTGCCACCATGCTGTGCCGCAACATGGAGGAAGCCTCGGCATTGCGCACAAAAAAGCCATTTGTCCTCCAAAATGAGGCCTGCAGCCCCAGCAGTCAGCCTCAAAGAGACGGACCTGCCGCAGGCATCGCCGCGGTCACGCCTCTGCCGTGACCACTTCTTCAAAAGAGCCGTGTTTCCTGTTCCGGCCAAACCACTAAATCACCAAAGCGTTCCACCAGGCTGTTTTCAAGGATGCCTTCTTGTTTGTGCAATCCAGCAAAAGCACATTGATTTACTATCTACTGGGCAGCCGGAGAGTCCGATGCTGGGGGTGGAAGATGTTAGAATTCTTGCAAGTGAGGTCATTTCTTGGGTATTCATCAAACACATTGCTAACTGTTTAGTGTATAACTTTTCAGCCAACAAAGAGAGTTGGTAAAAGCAGTCGATCCTGGGATTCTGTTCAACGCCCTTCATTATGCACTTCATATATCCAAAGAATGCCATCAAATACTTTAGGTGCGCCGGATTAAACTCCTGTGTCTTCAACCTGCTGCACCCTGAGGGGAAGTTAACAAAGAACAAAGTGAGGCTTTTTTTTTCTCAACTCTTGTTTACAAAACATAAACTAACACTGGGTTTGTCATTACTGAAAGCAGCAAAATTCGTAGTGCGGTATTGTAGTGGTCTAAAATTAAGCCCTCGTACCTGTATTGGTTATTTAAGAAACATGATTCACTGTCATTATGTGACGCATTTACACTGGCTTCAGGGTCACTTTGTGGCTCCACGTCATCGCTCTGTTCACGTCTCCTTTCTGCACAGCACATTTTTCGACGAAGGACCTACAAGATTGAGAATTCTAAAGCCCTGTTCCACACGTATACAGATATTGTTTCAAATGTTTTTTTCCTTTGCGTTTTGGCCTCCTGTCCACATAAAAGCAGCATTTCCTTTTTGTCACCGAAAAAGAAGCTTTACAACACACCCCCAAAGTGGAGAAATTTGAAAAATATGTTTATAAACTGCATTTATTCAGTTCAAAAATCTGATTGGCTGAGTCACATTCAAAGCCCTAGCAAAGTCTTATACATAGCCACCCTCTGACCGCATCACAATAACTGAATTGTGTATTAATACACCAGGATATAAAACAATAAAACTGGTACACAACAGCCATTGTTCTGTGTAAAGAACCACAATCTTCGTCCATTACGTTGCGTAGCAACCGATGCATGACAGTGGCATGGCCGAAAAAAAGATTATTTTGAAAATTATTCATAAAACTTACTTTATTTTTAGAAGATCAAACATGGCGTGCATTTTTAAACAGTTTTTGCGTTTGTACATGGACGGTACGTGTGCAAAACATGTTAACAAACCAAAAACACAACTGAAAACATCAAAACGCAACAGCAAGTTAACAAAGCAAAAAAACAAACCAAACAAACCCCAGCAAATTCAGAAAAACATCAGCATTAACTCAAAACAGAAAGGGGTGGTCTTTGTTGAACATCACATGCTCGATGCTGATTGGCTACAGTGTGTGTCAGTCTGACACAGCTGGATGAGGTTTACACTAACGGGTCATTTCAGAGAAGTTTAGATATGCAGACTATTTTGCACATATTAATATAAGCATGCGAATGCTGAAGAGCCGTCTAAAGGACGCCAGGTTATTCAGAAAACATACAACAACATGAGCAAAGTTGGAGTAAACTCTTTTCACTAAGCAAACCTGCAGTTTGTGATGGTCACACGTCGTGTCGAATAAGCAACCAGCATGTGATGCTCAAGCACTTAGCATTTCTGTTTTGGTTTAATGTTAATGTGTTTCTGAATTAGCTGTTGTGATTTCGGTTAAGTCGTTGCCTTTCCAGATTTCCTGTTCCCGTGTTTTTGGTTAGGTAATGTGTTTTGTGCTTACAGGCTACAGGAAGATTGAGCTAGTTAAAAAAAAAAATGCTGTTTGTGTGGACAGGATTTTTTTTTTTTTGCATGAAATGCCAACTTGTATTCTATAGGCTACTGCATTAATTAAAGAAGTTTGAAAGAGACACTTAACTGTTCTGAGAACGAGTGCAAGCACAGCCAGACAGGGAATGATGAGTAAAGCGAGAACACCAGGAATCGCTCTGTCAATCGCACGCTGATCTGTGAAGACAACAGCGCAGTCACACTGGGTCATGTATGGGCTTGAAGTTTAATATCTATTATCAGTGACATTATATCACTTTCACACAAGCTACTGTTTATGACTGGGCATGTCTTTGATTAATTTGCTTGTACTTGTGTGTGTGTGTGTGCATGTGTGTGTGCATGTGTGTGTATGTGTGTGTGTGTGTGTGTGTGTGTGTGTGTGTGTGTGTGTGTGTGTGTGTGTGTGTGTGTGTGT